>JASVEL010002592.1:0-39263 GCA_032618575.1 Nicotiana noctiflora
TACGGTGCCATCTGAATACTGGACTGATAGCTATTATTATAAGCAAACTCCGCCAAAGGCAAAAAATCAGCCCACGAACCACCGAAATCAATGACACAAGCACGCAACATGTCCTCCAATATCTGAATAGTACGCTTAGACTGTCCATCCGTCTGTGGATGAAAAGCTGTGCTCAGCTCTACCTATGAACCCAACTCTCACTGAAATGTCCTCCAGAACTGAGAAGTGAACTGGGTACCTCTGTTTGATATAATAGAAATGGGAATTCCATGCAATCTCACTATCTCACGGATGAATATCTCTGCCAACCGCTCTGAGGTATAGGTAGTACACACTGGGATGAAGTGAGCTGACTTGGTCAACCTATCCACCACCACCCAAACTGAATCAAACTTCCTCGCCGTCCGAGGGAGTCCACTAACAAAGTCCATAGTTATTCTTTCCCACTTCCACTCCGGAATATCAATACGCTGGAATACACCACCGGGTCTCTGATGCTCATACTTGACCTGCTGACAGTTTAGACACCGAGCCACATGGCTCACAATATCTTTCTTCATCTTTCTCCACCGGTAATGCTGCTTCAAATCCCGATTCATCTTCGCGGCTCCTGGATGAATAGAATACCGCGAGCTTTGGGCCTCCTCCAATATCAACTCACGAAGGCCATCAACATTGGGCACGCATATCCGGCCCTGCATCCGCAATACACCATCACTATCAATAGTGACATCTCTAGCATCATCATGCTGAACTCTGTCCTTAGGGACAAGTAAGTGTGGATCATCATACTGGCGCTCTCGAATACGATCATATAAAGAAGAACGAGCTACTACACAAGCCATCACCCGACCGGGCTCAGAAATATCCAGCCTTACCATCTGATTAGCTAACGCCTGAACATCAACTGCTAGGGGTCTCTCCCCAACCTGGAATATACGCCAAACTGCCCATACTAATAGCCTTCCGGCTCAATGCATCAGCCACTACATTGGCTTTCCCGGGATGATACAAGATAGTAATATCATAGTCTTTAAGCAACTCAAGCCATCTCCGCTGCCTCAAATTTAGATCTTTCTGCTTAAACAAATGCTGAAGGCTGCGGTGGTCTGTATATACATCACAAGATACACCATATAGGTAATGTCTCCAAATCTTCAAGGCATGAACAATAGCAGCTAACTCCAAATCATGAATAGGGTAGTTCTTCTCGTGGGGCTTTAGTTGACGAGAAGCATATACAATAACTCTACCCTCCTGCATCAACACACATCTGAGCCCAACTCTAGAAGCATCACAATACACCGTATATGACCCTGAGGCTGATGGAAACACAAGTACTGGAGCGGTGGTCAAAGCCTCCTTGAGCTTCTGAAAGCTCTCCTCACATTCATCAGACCACACAAATGGAGCATTCTTCTGTGTCAACTTAGTCAACGGTGAACCAATAGAGAAAAGTGCATTGATATTTGTAAATATTGAAAATGTTAAAAACGAATTTGTCAAGTTCTGTGCATTGCGATGCGTTAATGGATCAAGTATTTACGTGGATCAACCCGAATTTGTTTGGATTGGAAATTGGCTGGGTTATACCCAATTAAGTTAAAAAGACTCAATTAAAATAATTTGCCCCGTCAAAGATTACTTCTCTCAACCTCTGCAATACCACCCTCAAATGCTGTGCATGCTGCTCCTGGCTGCGTGAATAGACTAGAATATCATCAATAAACACAATCACAAAAGAATCAAGGTACGTCCGAAATACACTATTCATCAAGTGCATGAATGCAGCTGGGGCATTAGTCAACCCGAAAGACATCACCAGGAACTCGTAGTGCCCATATCGCGTCCTGAACGCTGTCTTCATAATATCTGAGTCCCTGATCTTCAACCGATGATAGCCCGATCGAAGGTCAATCTTAGAAAATACACTAGCTCCATGGAGCTGATCAAATAGGTCCTCAATACGAGGCAATGGGTACTTATTCTTCACTGTTACCTTGTTCAGCTGCCTGTAATCAATGCACATTCTCATTGTGCCATCATTCTTCTTCACGAACAACACCGGTGCACCCCAAGGTGACACACTCGGACGAATGAAACCCTTATCTAAGAGTTCCTGAAGTTGTTCTTTCAATTCTTTTAACTCCGCTGGTGCCATGCGATAGGGAGGAATAGAAATGGGCTGAGTGCCCGGCACCAAGTCAATACCAAAGTCAATATCTCTATCAGGCGGCATGCCTGGCAGGTCTGCTGGAAATACATCCGGAAACTCCCTCACAATGGGGACCGAATCAAGACCGGGTGTCTCGGCCTCAACATTTCTAATGAAGGCCAAATAAGATAAACAACCCTTGCCAATCATTCGTTGGGCCTTTATATAAGAAATCACCCTGTCGGACACATAATCAGTCAAGCCACGCCACTCGATCCTCGGATTACATGGAATAGCTAGTGTGACTGTCTTGGCATGACAGTCCAGAATCGCATGGTAAGGAGATAGCCAATCCATGCCTAGAATTACATCGAAATCTACCATGCCCGGTAGTAATAGATCAACTCGGGTCTCCAGACCCCCAATAGTATTAATACAGGATCGATATACCTGATCCACAACAACAGTATCCCCCACTGGGGTAGACACATGTACGGGCAAAGCAAGAATACCACGGGTCATACTCAAATGATGTGCAAAATAAGTAGAGACATAAGAATAGGTGGATCCGGGATCAAATAAGACAGAAGCATCCGTGTGGCAGACTGAGATAATACCTGAAATGACCGCATCTGAAGCACTAGCATCCTTCCTATCCGGAAGAGCATAGAAACGAGCCTGGCCTCCACCAGTACGATCCTCACCCCTAGGGCGACCTCTGGATACCTGGCCACCAGTCCTAGCCGACTGTGCTGGCGCTGAAGAAACAGGAGTAGAAGACGAAGGCTGATCCCTCTGCTGAGACCGCTTACGAAGCCACTGAGGACACTCTCTCCTGATATGGCCCAAATCACCGCACTCAAAACAACGGCCTGAAGATGGAAGAAGGGGCTGCTGAGGACCCCTCGCTACAGATGAACCCTGTGCTGAGGAAACAGGAGCAGAGCTCTGAGCTGGAAGAGCACTCAGTGCAGGCTGACTCTGCTGACGGCTCTGCTGACCCTGATAACCCTGATGGCCATGACGACCACGATCTGATGAAACCCCACTGGACTCTGCACGTCCAGACTGATGAGACCTGAAAGAACGACCCCTGCTATACTGGGGTTGGCCCCTAGACGGAGCACCACTGTAGCTGCCAGTACCACGAGGCCTCTTAGCCTCTCTCTCCTCTCGCTCTCTACGGCGATTTGTCTCAATATGACGGGCAGCATCAACCACCTCCTCAAAGGTAACTGCCGAAACTTTCTCCCTGGTCATCAAAATGCGGATGGGATAAATAAGGCCATCGATGAATCTCCGAATCCTCTCTCTGTCTGTAGGAACCATCCACATGGAATGACGGGCCAACTGTGTGAATCTCATCTCATATTGATTAACTGTCATATCTCCCTGCTTCAACCACTCGAACTGATGTCGCAGCTCCTCTCTCTGAGACTGAGGCACGTACTTCTCTAAAAAGAAGTTATTAATATATATATTAACACTGCCCCAGCGGGCCTACGCCTCTCGAAATCCTCCCACCACTGAAATGTCGCACCTGTGAACTGAAAAGTGGTGAATGAAACACCGCCGGACTCTAGAATACCCGCGGTGCGAAGCATGCGCTGACATCTGTCAAGAAAACCCTGGGCGTCCTCGCCCTCAGCACCACTGAATGTCGGGGGCTGTAGCCTCTCAAATCTCTCCAAACGACGCTGCTCATCGACGGGCATAGCTGGAACCATATAAGCAGGAGCTGGTGCAACGGGCGCAACTGGCTGGACTGGCTCGGGTGTGTGAGCCACGGGGTCTGATTCCCTCCCCCTGCCTGTGAAGAAGATACTGCAGCAGTAGCTGCAACTACCTGAGCCAAGCCTGTGCACACTGATAAGATCTGAGCCAAGGTCTCCTGAAGACCTGGTATGACAATGGGCACTGCCGGTACCTGAACCTGAGTTGTCGGAGCGTCTGCCGCTGGAATCTGGTCCTGAGTTTGGGCCACTGGTGTAGGAATCTGACCTTGAGTCTGGTCAGCTGGTGGGTCAGCAGGCACTGGCACTGCTGCCCTACCTCTACCACGACCACGGCCTCCGGGTGCCAATGGTGGTCGTCCGCCACGTCCGTTAGCTCGTGTTCTCGCCATCTGCGAGAGAATAGAATATGGAAAATTTTAGTTTCATGATAACACAGATCGCATGATATGAATCCAAGAAAATGAGGTTTTTCCTAAAGTTTATGTAGCCCTCCGAGGATAGATACGGACGTCTACATACCGATCCGCGAAAGCCTACTAAACCGGCTCATGACTCGCGAGTCCTAATTAACCTAGGCTCTGATACCAACTTGTCACGACCCCCAAATCCGGTCGTGATGGCGCCCAACAATCAAGCTAGGCCAGCCAGACCGATAATTTAATTATCACAAATACCAGTCCCAAATGGACAACCCAAGAAGAATATATGAGTTTAAGAACTTCAATAATAATAATAATGAACAAAAGTACTGACACTCCCAAAGATCCGGAGTCACAAGTCTAGAGCCTCTAACAAAACCCAACAGGGATAGAGAGTACTATATAGAAATACTCAAGTTTGAATACAAAATACAAAATAACAACTAGAAATGAGAGGAGAAGCTAGGTTCTGCGAACGTAGGCAGCTACCTCAGCAACTCGATATGACTGTGTGAAAGCTGGAGTGCTCGTCTACTTCTCCTGAGTACCTGAATCTGCACACAAAGGTGAGGGGAGTAGGGGTGAGTACTAAGTACTCGGTGAGTAATAAATATATACAAGTAGCTGAAAGCAAGAAATTCACAGAATACCACAATATGAAGCTACACTACAGTCCGAATCTCCTACGAACTAGCATCAACAGTACAATTCAGCTACCACGGAGTAATTCAACAAATAAAGATGCAATGCAATGCACATAACCTCTACGGCGTGTAGCCCGATCCAATTTAACGTCGACGGCGCTCACTGGGGGTGTGTACAGACTCCGGAGGGGCTCCTACAGCCCAAACGCAATACTGCTGCGGCGTGCAGCCCGATCCTCATATCAACCACTGCGGCGTGCAGCCCGATCCATGCTCAGTCCACAATAAGCAAATAAGTCACAAAACAGTTCATTTTTCTTACTTCCAGTTTCCAGTTCATAATTTATGAAAAATACTTTAACTTTATTAAATTTGCAAAAAGCCGGTGACTTAGCATTTCAAAAAGGTGATTTCAATTTCCGGGACTGAGATCAGTGATTCAAGCAATTATAGCTATCACATAAATGTTGTCCTCTAAGGACGCTACAGATCGGCACAAGGCCCCAAACAAGGCTTACAGCCCACAAATATATCAAATACGGTGTATTTCCAACACTAATAACATATTATTCATTTTCGGGATGGACCAAGTCTCAATCCCCAATCACAATCAATCCCGCACCTGCCACGGTGTGCGAGCCACGCCCTATTAGCGTCACAATGTGCTAAGCCGGGGTTTCGAACCCTTAGGCTACCATATACACAAACTACTCACCTCTAGCCGGTCGTAGACTCGTCCGCAATGCCTTTTCATTTGAAATTCGCTGCCTCGTGTGTAGAATCTAGTCAAATAACAATAATTATATCAAATACGGGTCAAAGAATCATAACCCACTTCAATTACATGAAATTCGCATAAATAAACCAAGTTGGTAAAACCCGACCCCGGGCCCACTGCTCGAAAAATTCCGAAATTAGTACCAACGCGACCCTCGTACCGTGCATATAAAATTTATCGAAATCGGAGTTCAAATGGCCTCCCAAAACTCAAAATCCCGTTTTCAATATCTAGGCCACATTTCTTCAAGATTCCAACCCAATTTCATGAAGATTGATGTTAATACTACCATAAAATGATGTTTTTGAGTCAAGAATCTTACCTCCGACGAATACCCGATGATTTCTCAGTGTTTTCCTCGTGTTATCTTCTCTCTAGGGCTCAAAATTGTGTTTTTGGGGTATAAACCTGCGAGCCCTCTGTTCTGTGATTTTTATTTCACTGACTGCAATTCGACCCTATGCGATCGTGAATCGCCTCACACAATCGCGATGTTCAAAAAGCCGACCTCACGCGATCGCATCTCTCCTCCTGCGATCCTGGAACACGAATGCGATGCACACGATCCCTTGCCTACGCGAACGCGGCTCCCCTTCTCGCGAACGCGATGCATGATCCGCCCGGCCTTCGCGAACGCGGCCCATGCCACGCGAACGCGAAGGCTTAGATGCCTGGGCAGAACGTGCAGTTTTTCTGCAGATTTTTGCCAAGTCCAAATGCCCGGTTGATGGTCCGAAATCATCCCGAGGCCCCCGGGACCCTAACGAAAACCACCAAAATACTCCAAAACATGATACGGACTTGTTCCAATCATAAAAACACCATACTAAACATCAAAATCACCATTTACTCACGAATTCAAGCCTAAGTTTCTTCAAAACTTTCAAAACTAACATTCAATCCAAAACCCGATCAAACGATGTCCGAATGACATGAAAATTTGCAGACATATCCAAAATCACATAACGAAGCTACAGAAATTGTCGGAATTCCATTCCGACCCCTGGATCAAAATATCACCTACCATCCGGCTTTCGCCAAAATTCAACCTTCGTCAATTCAAGCCTAAAACTACACCGGACCTCCGAATTTAATTCTGATTTCTCTCCTAAGTCATAAATGATCCCCCGAAACTAGTCGAATCATCAGAATCCGGTTCCGAGCACTCTAACTCAATAGTCAACTCTTGGTTGACTTTCCTTATTCAAGCTTCCTTCAAACATACTATTTGCTTCATTTCAAATCCAAATCACTCCTAGCTCACCCGATATACTCTAATACCGTTATAAAAGTATAAGATATGTAAATTCAAGGTAACGGGGTGGTAATTCCCGTAATGACAGGCTGGGTCGTTACATGACTAGTCATAGATTTAATCACATATCCATTGTATTGATAATTAATCATATATATTAGTTCCTTATGAGACAATTCTAAATATGACCCATTGTTATGGAACAAATATTGGGAGTATATCATACATATAAATTTATACTAGGACGAATTATGACACCTATTAATTCTAGACTAAGGAATATTACTATGATAAATAATTGCAATTTTACGATGTAGTTATGATATTTCTTATAATAGTAATTATATCTAGGCCACACGGTCAATTACTCTCCTTGTGACCGTTGATAGTTATAATACTATTGTAATCACGTTAAATTCAATTGGACATTATTGATTTCTTATTCAACTGGACATTATACTTTAGTAATTGATTATTACTTAGCATATGAATGAAACATATTCAGAATTTGTTTTTGAAGTTTCTTAATGATTTATAGTATTAATAGTTTAGTAAGTAATGTATTAGTATATGAAGGTAAACTTATAGTATGATGGCTTATGTCAAATGAATAATCTTATGATGAAACGTACAATCAAAACTATTAAACCAATAAGATCTCGCAACAAAATTAGTAATAGGCTAATGATAACTATATTTATCATTGTAGTCATTCATATTAACATTTGTCATTGGTAATGTTAATATACGTTTATGACGTTACGACAACCCTCCCTGGAATGATTTATATTACTGTATGAGATACAGTTTGACCTTATAATATTCAGAATAAATTAATCACTCTCCTCGGCCCATATACGCACGACAAGCGTCGAGGCCGCCCCCAACTGGGCGCAGACGCCATAAGTAGTGAGGCCGTCCTCGACCACAGGTTATTGTTCATAGCCGCCTAAAGCTCTTCTGTCAGAGACGATGCCTTGTGGGTACGCCCACAATAGTTTCACGACACGGACTCGATCTCCAAGGAAAGCCAACTATCATAATTGAGACCTATAAATACCGAAGCAATCATAAGAAAGGGGGTTCCACTCTCTCCCCATGGGGGCTCTAAGAAATATAGAGTACAATGCAAAGTGAGAACCAAGAGCAAATGATACAGAATAATAGTAGATCTATGAAAACATGGTTGCAAGGATCTGAACCTCTCCATGGAGAGGCAGATTAACTCGTTATCATGAATAAAAGATCACTAAACATCTTTGGCTATCTCTACATAGGCTTCCTTTTTCTTTTCCTTTACTGAATTTCAGATGTGTTACGACCTGCTATGATTGGCCCTTTATTTTTAATATTTATTTTGAGTTCATAAATGTTCATAAACATTGAGGGTCAAACAATTTGGAGCCGTTGTGGGGATTTCATAGCAAGATCGCATAGCTTTTCCTGAAGTCAGAAACTAAGGAAAAACAACAAACGAAGGGTTAGAAACCCAATAAGAGCAAGCCTAATCCATCTAGTTAATACTCGGGCTACGAACCCTCGACTCAAAAGAATCAACAAAGTTCAACTACGGTTGAACTGGGACTCAGGGCACGAGCCTTCGCCACATTAATTCAACTTTAGTTGAAGTAATATTCGGGCTATGAGCCCTCGACTCAAAAGAATCAACAAAGTTCAACTACGGTTGAACTGGGACTTAGGCCACGAGCCTTCGCCACATTAATTCAACTTCAGTTGAAGTAATATTCGGGCTATGAGCCCTCGACTCAAAAGAATCAACAAAGTTCAACTACGATTGAACTGGGACTCAGGCCACGAGCCTTCGTCACATTAATTCAATCTCAATTGAAGTAATATTCGGGCTATCAGCCCTCGACTCAAAAGAATCAACAAAGTTCAACTACGGTTGAACTGGGACTCAAGCCACGAGCCTTCGCCACATTAATTCAACTTCAGTTGAAGTAATATTCGGGCTATGAGCCCTCGACTCAAAATAATCAACAAAGTTCAACCACGATAGAACTGGGACTCAAGCCACGAGCCTTCGCCACATTAATTCAATCTCAATTGAAGTAATATTCGGGCTATGTGCCCTCGACTCAAAAGAATCAACAAAGTTTAACTACGGTTGAACTGGGACTCAGGCCACGCGCCTTCGCCACATTAATTCAACTTTAGTTGAAGTAATATTGGGTCCATGAGCCCTCGACTCAAAAGAATCAACAAAGTTCAACTATGGTTGAACTGGGACTCAGGCCACGAGCCTTCGCCACATTAATTCAACCTCAGTTGAAGTAATATTCGGGCTATGAGCCCTCGACTCAAAAGAATCAACAAAGTTCAACTACGGTTGAACTGGGACTCAGACCACGAGCCTTCACCACATTAATTCAACCTCAGTTGAAGTAATATTCGGGCTATGAGCCCTCAAATCAAAAGAATCAACAAAGTTCAACTACGGTTGAACTGGGACTCAGGCCACGAGCCTTCGCCACATTATTTCAACTTCACTTGAAGTAATATTCGGGCTATGAACCCTCAACTCAAAAGAATCAACAAAGTTCAACTACGGTTGAACTGGGACTCAGGCCACGAGCCTTCGCCACATTAATTCAACCTCAGTTGAAGTAATATTCGGGCTATGAGCCCTCGACTCAAAAGAATCAACAAAGTTCAACTACGGTTGAACTGGGACTTAGGCCACGAGCCTTCGCCGACTTAATTCAACATCGGTTGAAGTAATATTCGAGCTATGAGCCCTCGACTCAAAAGAATCAACAATGTTCAACTACGATTGAACTGGGACTCAGGCCACGAGCCTTCGGCACATTTATTCAACCTCAGTTGAAGTAATATTCGGGCTATGAGCCCTCGACTCAAAAGAATCAACAAAGTTCAACTATGGTTGAACTGGGACTCAGGCCACGAGCCTTCGCCACATTAATTCAACCTCAATTGAAGTAATATTCGGGCTATGAACCCTCGACTCAAAAGAATCAACAAAGTTCAACTACGGTTGAACTGGGACTCAAGCCACGAGCCTTCGCCACATTAATTCAACTTCAGTTGAAGTAATATTCGGGCTTTGAGCCCTCGACTCAAAAGAATGAACAAAGTTCAACTACGGTTGAACTGGGACTCAAGCCACGAGCCTTCGCCACATTAATTCATCCTCAATTGAAGTAATATTCGGGCTATGAGCCCTCGACTCAAAAGAATCAACAAAGTTCAACTACGGTTGAATTGGGACTCAGGCCACGCGCCTTCGCCACATTCATTAAACTTTAGTTGAAGTAATATTCGGGCTATGAGCCCTCGACTCAAAAGAATCAATAAAGTTTAACTATGGTTGAACTGGGACTCAGGCCACGAGCCTTCGCCACATTAATTCAACCTCAGGTTGAAGTAATACTCGGGCTATGAGCCCTCGACTCAAAAGAATCAACAAAGTTCAACTACGGTTGAACTGGGACTCGAGCCACGAGCCTTCACCAACTTAATTCAACCTCAGTTGAAGTAATATTCGGGCTATGAGCCCTCAAATCAAAAGAATCAACAAAGTTCAACTACCGTTGAACTGGGACTCAGGCCACGAGCCTTCGCCACATTATTTCAACTTCACTTGAAGTAATATTCGGGCTATGAGCCCTCAACTCAAAAGAATCAACAAAGTTCAACTACGGTTGAACTGGGACTCAGGCCACGAGCCTTCGCCACATTAATTCAACCTCCGTTGAAGTAATATTCGGGCTTTGAGCCCTCGACTCAAAAGAATCAACAAAGTTCAACTACGGTTGGAACTGGGACTTAGGCCACGAGCCTTCGCCACATTAATTCAACTTCAGTTGAAGTAATATTCGGGCTACGAGCCCTCGACTCAAAAGAATCAACTAAGTTCAACTACGGTTGAACTGGGACTCTGGCAATGAGCCTTCGCCATATTAATCCAACTTCAGTTGAGTTAACACTCGGGCTGTGAGCGCTCGACTCAAAAGAATCAACAAAGGTCAACTATGGTTGAACTGGGACTCTGGCCATGAGCCTTCGACATATTAATCCAACTTTAGTTGAATTAAAACTCGGGCTACGAGCCCTCGACTCAAAAGAATCAACAAAGTTCAACTACGGTTGAACTGGGACTCAAGCCATGAGCCTTCGCCACATTAATTCAACCTCAGTTGAAGTAATACTCGGGCTGTGAGCCCTACCCAAAAAGATTCAACGAAGTGCAACCACGTTTGAACTAGGACTCAGGCCACGAGCCTTCGCCAATATAAATTCAATGACAGTTTAAGTAAAACTCGGGTTACGAGCCCTCGACTCAAAAAGATTCAACGAAGTGTAACCTCAGTTGAACTAGGACTCAGGCCACGAGCCTTCGCCAATGTAAATTCAACGACAGTTGAAGTAAAACTCGGGCTTTGAGCCTCGACTCAAAAAGATTCAACGAAGTTCAACCATGGTTGAACTGAGATTCAAGCCACGATCCTCCGCCAATATGAAATTCAACGACGGTCGAAGTAAAACTCGGGCCATGAGCCCTCGATCCAAAACAACTAATGACCATATGAATGAAAAACGCACAGCATAACGAGCAGTAAGCGAACAGAAGAAAAAGGGGGAAATTACCCCCATTTTAAATTAAAATAGGTGAATGCGGGTCACGCCCGTCCGCCCCAAAGCAGGATTTGTCTAAAGTTAACCACAACAATCAATCAAATAATAAAAAAAAGGAAGAAAGAAGAAGAAAAACAGCCACACACGGCAACAAGTAAAAGAAGGTACAATCGACTAATTATCAATTAACTGGGGATTGCCAACAACGCCATCCGCTCCAGTTCCATCATCACCGGCCTGCGCCGCTCCATCGCCAGCTCCGCCCCCGTCAGCCCCCGCTCCGCTCCCGCCGGCCTCCGCTGGGCCCCCATCATCTCCGGCCCCGGCTATGCTTCCACTAGGGATGTCATCGTTGCCAGGCGTCGCAACGTCAAAGCCACACTCCTCACGGGCCTCTCGCGCTTTCTGGCGCGCCTGCTCGAAGGCTCCCTCGGTAATCAGGCCGGCGTCAAACACATGCTTATATATGTCCCGTTGCGCTTCAGCATAAACCCAAGCTTCACGGGAACTACCCAAGCACGCGGACTATTCCTGGATGCACCGATTCTCCTGTTCAAGGAGCGATATCTGCCCTGCGGCGTGCTAAGCATTCCTCTCCAGCAACCTGATCCGCTCCTCGAGTCTACCCTCCCTGGAGGCGGCGGCAGATCTTATCCCCGACAGTTGTGAATCGTTGGCACGGATGACCCCCTCAAGCTCAGCCGTCCTGGCAGAAGCCTCGACTAGCCTACACTTCAAGTCGGCCAACTCCCCCTCCACAGCAGCAATTTTCCCGCTCCACTCCGAGGTAACCGCCGTCACCTTGGCCAAGCACTGACGCTCGCTCTCCAAAGATACCCTCCTCCCAGTTTCCAACTCATCATTCGCCTGGCGCAGTCGCCCCTCCAAGGTCTCAATGCGGCCGAGCGCCATGTCCCTCTGCAACTCCGCCCGCGCTAACTCCCCGACCAACTCTTGGTTGCGAGGGTCATCCCTTAAGCGCTCCTCAAGCTCCCTGCATTGGAGTCGTAACCGGCGACACCTCTCGAGAACACGGAGAAGTACCCCGGTTCGAACATTGGTCCGACGCAGGCACTCAACCTGCAGCAAAAATGACTGCGAGGCAAAAAATATATAGAGGAGTCAGAGGCGGAAATCCTGGGAAACGCAAAGGTTAGGAGAGAGTAGTCAGTCCAGAACGCATACCTTCATACCCGGCGACGCTACCTCATTCATTATACTGACATCCGTCACCTCTCTCAGCGACTGATTCTCCACGGAAGAACATAGCTGGCCCAACAGCGGCAACATGTAAGCCCCCCTTCGCAACAAGTTCTCATCCGCGGGAATTTCGATCACCCGCGGCCTCCCGTTTGGATGAACAGTCGCGTTCGTGATCCCATCACGAAACATACGAACATCCTCGGAATCCAAGTCGGAACCAGACGGAGATAACTCTCCCGTCGCTGCTGCCCCCGTCGACGGGGTGCTGGAATCTCCAAGATCCACGACCACCCGAGAGGGCTCACCCGCCTCAAATCTATGAGTAGAAGACTGAGCAGTAGGAGCAGCGCTCCCTTCCCGCTCGTCTCGGGCTCGAAGATCATTCAGCCCGCCCGTTGGACTGCGCGCCGCTTGGACAATCTCCCTCTCCCCGGAGAGAGGCGGAGGGTTCGCGGTTACCGTCTCATCAGCGACTGGCAGTGCCGCTGAAGGGGCCGGAGGTGGAAGGATCCGCCGCCGGACTAAGGGTCTCTCCTCCTCGTCTCGAGAAGGTGACGCCTCTCAAGAGCGGACAACTCCCGACACGCTCCCGCCATCAAGCAGAGGGCGAACGGGAGAGGGCGCAGCTACAGAGTCAACGGAAGCGGCCCTGGGAGCCTGAGCGGCCGCCGCCGGAGTAAAAAACTTGGCAATCTCCCCACGACGCCGGAATACAGGCTGAAGAGCCCAGCCGCAGCTTACCCGCCCTACAAATATAGAAAAAGGGTCAGCATTAAGTCCTGACGACGACCAAAAGACGGACACGTCCCAGTAAACCAAAATGACTTACCTACGACCAAACTTTGGCCGTACCTCCTCGAGAAGGACGCCCACGAGCGAATCCCCTCGGTATGCGGGAGGAGAACTTCTAACCACCCGCGCAGACCAGTGAATAAGGGCGGGGGCGACCTGTCAGCTGCAGAAACGACAAAACAACAACCAGTCAAAAGACAAAATAAAAGATGAAGCGCAAGTTCAATCCTTCCCGAAAGAAAAAAACAAGGAAAGACTTACGGCCGTGATTCCAGGTCTCCGGAAAACCTGAGAGAGACGCCACCAGGTGACTGGTCCTAACGTAGAAGAATTGTTTGTATTGACGAGGCTCGACCTCGTCGTCCAAAGCCTTCACCAGTCCCTGCCACCCGCGCGGGACCACCCGAATCATGCTCCCCCGAATCCGCTGAGGAGCAAATAGAGCAAGGACATGCTGTAGAGTGACCAACCTGCCGGCCAGCTCCGAGAACTTCAGCAGCATAGCCAAGAGCTTGTACACGGACGGGGTAAGCTGCCCCGGGCAAACATCGTAATACCGGCAGAAGTCAGACTACCTGGTTGGGAAGGGGCATTCTGAACCCCAGCCTGAAGGGGAAGGAGTAGAACACGCAATACCCGGCACGGTCGGTGTGTACCTTGTCTCCGGGTAGAGCCAACACAATATCGGCGTGGAAGGGGATGAGCCCCTGCGCGTAGCTGGGCCATGCTTACCTCCCCTATCAGTGGGGCCTCATCGACGGGCTCAACACCGCCATCTGCGGTGAAATCCACCGCCAAGCTCCCCGCCCCAGGGAGTATATCATCTACTGAGGACATCCTCTTAATATCGTTCCGATCAACGACCGTAAGCACGGGGGACAACCCGTCAATCACCGGAGAATCTGCTGGCAGCACCACCGGAAGACCGTCGTGAGGAGGAAGGCCAACCATTGATTTGGGTCAACGGGAATGCTAGATGAAGAACGAAGAAGATAACTGAGAACGGGCAACGATTATGCCACAGAAAAAGCAGGATTATTTGGGAATTTGCTAAAGAGAGAAACAATCAGTAAATCAAAGAGTGTTAAATGTCTGATATACCAGGCTCTCTTATAAGAAAAATCGAATCAAAACCTCGGAAAGCCGACGGGCGCCATTTAATGTGAATCCCAACCGTCAGAAACGATTCGATTCTCATCGAAACCGTCGCTGCCACGATCGAAATCAGAAAGTGTGCGCCGGAATTTAAGCCGTCGCTTCGAATACCCCGAATACGGCAACGCCTTAACCAGACCCTCCGTCCTGAAGTTTGCATGAGCAAGAACGTATCCAGACTCACGCCCGATAAAGAGGCATCCTGAGAGGTCGTCATATCCTCGACCGAGAAGAGACGCCGTTCGAACTGTCATATCCGCTCATCTCGGCCCGTCTCGACGTGACCACGATAAGCGAAGGGACTATCTGTATGAGCTACAATTCGATTTTATAATACTCGGAATAAATTAATTACTCCCCTCGGCCCATATACGCACGACAAGCGTCGAGGCCGCCCCCAACTTGTCGCAGACGCCATAAGTGGCGAGGCCGTCCTCGACCACAGGTTATTGTTCATAGCCGCCTAAAGCTCTTCTGTCAGAGACGACGCCTCGCGGGTACGCCCATAATAGTTTCACGACACGGACTCGATCTCCAAGGAAATTCAACTATCATAATTAAGACCTATAAATCATGACAACTGTCTCCAGCAAATAGAGCTGCAATTCAATCCCTCTGTGCCATCATAATATAGAACTGAGATCGCGTCTCGCATTATAGAAATAGAGTACCTAAATCCTCCTCGAGAGGTCATAACATCACGTGGCCTTGCCACGATTTGTGATTCTATCCCAACATTATTACTCATGAAGCACCTCAAGCCACTAAGCTCACAACGGTTAGCCACGCATAGATCTAGGTATTGAACCCAAACAATCAACCTCACCCACGGTGAAACAATTAACGTATGCTATCAAATCCTGAAAGGACACAACCGATGTGCCATTCGCCAAGCTATACTCAAAACGGACTTTTCCTCATAAGCGAGGAAGTATTGTATACCAGGTAGCATATAACTAACTATATTTTCCACATCACACTGTTGCGGCGCGCAACCCGTTCCTATAACATACCCGTGGCGGCGTGCCACCCGATCCAGATACCATACCCGTGGCGGCGTGCCACCCGATCCAAATAACCATACCTGTGGCGGCGCGCCACCCGATCCATATTGAACCCTCGCCATAGAAATACGCGTCAAGTCAAGTTTCTCATTATAATAAACATATATATAGCCTCAAGTTTGGCCACAAGAAACGCATCCGACAAAGTTCCTCAATACCAGAACTAAATCAATGGTAGAAACCTCTGCACTAATGTCCGCCACGAAGGCCCAACTGACAAAGCAATACACACCAGCCGTCCGCTGGTCCTAGGGTACATCTACCCTGCTGGAGCATGATCTGATGCACTCTACCACGAAGTTTGTGACATTTTTCTAACATAGTCCATATCACATTAGCCTAGACAACCTGGCTTATGACAACCAGTCTGCAATCATATACCATTATTCAATTTCATCGTATCAAGTAACAAGAGAGCCATTAGGGCTTCCAATTTCCAATAACCGCTAAACGGTGTTGATACCCATGATACACAACCACTGCATAGGCGGATTACGAGAACTTCTAGTCTCCAACACATATATAACACATGAATCACTATACCTGGTTCCACACTCCACCGTACGAATACATAACGCACATCAAGCTCCCATTCGTACCATGAAAGCCATTTAGAAATTTCTCTATGCCATCAACGACTCAATTATTACAGTCGATCCAACAAGAGAATACCACCATACCATTAGATATTATCAGTTTACATTACCTTGTCCTTTTGGACCATATTCCCTGCCAAATTACTAGAATAGCAGTACCATTTTCTTAAATCATCAGAAAGATCGATTCTTAAATCACCTGCAGCTGTCCGCGCTGCTCAATAATTTTATTGACTTCCCATATATTATGAACTGATCTCAAAACCTTGAATATACCATTATCAACTTTCCATAACACATCGTGTATACCATATCACACTAAGACAACATGGGAATTCGTATCCCTTTCCTCCGCCTCAAACATCGGCGCACTCAACTAGTCAAGGACTTTCGTGATCCTATATAGAGAAAACTCATTACCCATTCCAAGCCTTGCATATTAACACGAAATATACTTATTTTCAAACCATGGTAAAACACATCACAAACTCTTTCTTCCCATTCGTTGCATAAGTTTAACTGCCAGGACTGAGTCCTTATACCTATATCAAGTTACATAACTGCCAGCACTCAAGAGCTTTGCTGCACAATATCTGCAAGACTCATTACTTCAACCTCATACCAGGAATTAATCGTATTCCTTTTCATACCATTCTGGTTTATTAACAAGTTGTTCCATTTATCCAGTTTCCTTTCTGATTCATCTTTAATTTCATATCAATCTTTACTGTAGTACGACAATGCCTAAACCCTTTTTACCACACAAGACTCGTACACAAGACCACATGGTCTAAGACCCATAGGTCACTTAATCCTCTCTCAATGTTTCCCAGAAATACCACATTCTACCATACTTTATTTTGATGAACTTCCCGCGATTTTTTTGAATTTGTTATCATTACTTCCCAATACGGATACCTAGAATCCCATCATTCACATGGTATATGTCACGACTCGAATTCTTCCCCCAACATCGGGATCGTGACGGCGCCTACTCGTGGTAGCTAGGCAAGCCTCTTTATTCACACTATCCCGTTTAACAATACTTCATACTCAAATTAATAACCAAAATCATAATCTTAATTAAACAAGTGCGGAAGACTTTATAAAAATAGAAATAAGTTGTTTTCAAGGTATCTGATACTGAAATCCTCTACCCAAGATGTGGAGTCACCAACTCACGAACTACTACTGAATACTACACATAAAAGTCTGAAAGAAATATAACATAATCTGTTTGTCTCGGAACAAAGAGACTACAGCTAGTAACATAAGTAAAGGAAGAGACGTCGGGCCTGCGGACGTCTGCAAGCTACCTCGGTCTCAAATATGATCAACTCCCACGCAAAAGATCTACTGCTGCTGCTCATGATCGAAACCTGGACCTGTGCAAAAACGCACAGAAGTGCAGTATCAGCACAACCGACCCCATATGTGCTGGTAAGTGCCTGCCCTATCCCGGCGAAGTAGTGACAAGCCTAGGACTAGACACCCACATAAACCTGTGCAGTTCTATATATATGTATACTACAAGATAACGAGAAATAAACAAGTAATAATGCAATAAGGAATATCTCAAAAGAACTCAACAATTAATAACAGTTAATAAGTCCACAAGGAAAACAAAGTATAATGGAAAAATAATTAATATCAAGTCAAGGAATAGCAAGTAGTTGCACGGCATCACCCTTCGTGTTTTTACTCTCATCCTCACCAAATAAGCAAATAAAGTGCAGGGCATCACCCTTCGTGCTTTTACTCTCATCCTCACATCCATGGTACGGCATGATCATTCGTACATGGTTCAATAACAAGGCAATAACAAGGCACGGCATGATCCTTCGTGCATAATCAATAACATGGCACGGCATTAACACCTTCGTGCATAATCAATAACAAGGCACGACATTAACCTTCGTGCATAAACAATAAATCAAGGCACGGCATTAACCTTCGTGCATAAACAATAAATCAAGGCACGGCATTAACCTTCGTGCATAAACAATAAATCAAGGCACGACATTAACCTTCGTGCATAAACAATAAATCAAGGCACGGCATTAACCTTCGTGCATAAACAATAAATCAAGGCACGACATCACCCTTCGTGCATAAACAATAAATCAAGGCATGGCATCACCCTTCGTGCATTATCACTCTTCCTCACCCAAATAACAATCACAGTTAAGGGCAAGGAATGAAAATAATAAATCATGAACCGTCCCGGCAAGGGACACAATAATCATCACAACAAAGTCCCGGCAAGGGAGAACAATAACAATTCTACAACCCAGCAAGGGTTCAACAATTTATCTTTAAAATATGTCTCACCACAAGTATTAACAACGACTCACGGTCATGCAAGACGCCAATGTATGGATGCTCGTCACCACAGCCCATACACCGCACTCGATCACATAGCACATAGCACACAATCCTATTCCCTCAAGATAGGATAGAACAAACACTTACCTTGAAAGTTTACGAACAATTCAATCCGTAGCAATGCCTTGCAATTCAATCACCTCGGATGCCGAATCTTAAACCGGCGAGAATTCTAGTCCGCGATGCCTTTGCTCCTCAACCGGCCTCCTCGCGCTTCCAATCTATCCAAATTCATACAAGCATCGATGAAGTTCGATTTCTAAAACATGGGGTTTAGCCGTACATATCTGAAATTCGTCCCTTAATGATACTACAATGATCCAATATAGTTATGTAACTTCAATCTACAATACCACATTCAATAGGGCCAATATTAGACATAAATCCCATAACTTGTCCCATCTTGGCCTATTATCAAACATCTTGCAGGCATAAATATTTACGCCTCTTAACTATAGCATTGGTTCCTCCAACTATCACCATTAACCAACAATTCATCTCCCTATCATTCTTTAGCAATTTATACTCCTAACATCATGTGTGTGGTCAACCATTCACACTGTAACACCCCGCCGAACACACAGCAGCGGCGGTGCCGGCCGTGCCACCGAACACACAGCAGTGACACGCAGCCTAAGGAATTGTTACCCTTGGGTCTTAGGTTCGATTCCCAGTAGCTGCAGCTATGCGTGGAATGCTCCTACACCCAAGGGTAACAATTCCTTAGGCTGCGTGTCACTGCTGTGTGTTCGGTGGCACGGTCGGCATCGCCGCTGCTCGATTTGGGGCGTGACACACCCACACCAACAAAATTCCAACAAATATACACATTTAAATCCCTACCATGTTCATGTATTTAAATTGGGGACTTATGGCTTCCAACAACCATACTATAAGTTGTAATACTTGATTCATACTCATATTCCCATAATAACACCATATGTGTAAGTTTAAGGTGTAGGATTACCTCTTGTAGATCAAATCTTGAAAGACAACTTTGGGGTGTTCTTGAGATTTTGAAGAAATCCTATGAAATCCAACCAAAATCATGTTGTAACTAGTGATTGAGAAGAGAAATCACCATGAAAACACATTTAAAAGCTTACCTTAGGAGTGCAATTGAGTGCCTTGGTCGAATTGGGGGTGTTGGGGAAGCCCTAGGCTTGATAAATGACTCAAGTTCTGTCATTTCCCGTCCTTAGGTATATTTAAGGCCTGCTACTAGCGCGCCCGCGCTAATTAGCTCGGGTTGAGGCAGAAAATAACCCATTAGCGCGGGCTACTAGCGCTCCCGCGCTAAGGCCGCGCTACTGACACATTCCTAGTAAAAAGGTCATATCATTCTGTATACTTCTCCAAATGATGCACGGTTTGTTTCATTGGAAACTAGACGCAATGAGCTTTAATTTGATAGGTTGTGGGTCACACAACTCTTTATATAACGGGAGATATGATCATTTAAAGTGAGGTCTTGTGCACACTCATTTACATCTTCGCCTATTATGAAGTTTTCCAACTTCAAAAGTTCCCGTTAACCATCCGAAATCACCCCGAGGCCCCCGGGACCTCAACCAAAAATACCAACACCTCCTAGAATATCATACAAACTTGTTCGTGCGATCACATCGCCAATATCACATCGTTTTCATCAAATCAAGCCTCAAGTTCATGATTTTCATTCTTTTGGTTTTCAAAACTTTCAAACTTGGAACTCAAGGTCCAAAACATATCAAACGACATCCAAATGTCACCAAACTTTGCAGAAAGCACATATATAATATTTAAGACTTGTACCGGGCGTCGGAACCAAGATACGAGCTAGATACCAAGGTCAATTAATTCATTTTCCTTTAATAATTACATCAAAAACAATTTCACAGAAAAATTCATAACTTGGGCTCTAGGCCTCGGAATTCGACTCCCGACGCATGTCCAAGTCCCATATTTTCCTACGGACCTTCCGGGACCATCCAATCTCGGGTCCGGGTCTGTTTACCAAAAATATTGACCGAAGTCAACTATATCAATATTAATATCATTTTTCTCCAAATTTCTCATAGAATTCATATTTTATATCACAAAAACTTTTCGGCTACATGCCCGGATCGCGCACGTAAATCGAGGCAACATAAAACGAGGTTTTCAAGGCCTCAGAAGCTCGAAATGATTAATAAAACAAGTGATGACCCTTTGGGTCGTCACATTCTCCACCTCTAAAACAAACGTTCGTCCTCGAACGGACAAAAGAAAGAAGTACCTGAGTCATGGAATAGATGAGGATATCGGCTCTGCATGTCAGACTCGGACTCCCAGATCGATGCCTGAGGAGGCTGACCCCTCCACTGAACACGCACAGAAGGAAAACATTTCGACCTCAATTGTCGAACCTGCCGGTTTAGAATAGCCACCGGCTCCTCCTCGTAGGATAGATCATTGTCCAATTGGACAGTACTGAAGTCTAACACATGTGTGGGATCGCCGTGGTATCTCCGAAGCATAGATACATGAAAAACTGGATGCACAACTGATAAGCTAGGCGGCAGAGCTAGTCTGTAAGCCACCCCTCCCACTCGGACTAGAATCTCAAATGGACCAATATACCTAGGGATGAGCTTTCCCTTCTTCCCGAACCTCATCACGCCCTTTATAGGCGACACTCGGAGCAATACTCGCTCGCCAACCATGAAATCTACATCTCGAACCTTACGATCCGCATAAGTCTTCTGCCTGGACTGAGCTGAACGCAATCTCTGCTGAATAGTCTTGACCTTATTCAAGGCCTCCTGAACTAAGTCTGTACCCAACAACCGAGCCTCTCCCGGTTCAAACCATCCAACTGGAGATCGACATCGCCTACCATACAACGCCTCATACGGGGCCATCTGGATGCTAGACTAGTAGCTGTTGTTGTAGGCGAACTCTGCTAATGGTAGAAACTGGTCCCACGAGCCTCCAAAATCAATAACACAGGTTCGAAGCATGTCCTCTAGAATCTGAATAGTCCTCTCGGACTGGCCATCCGTCTGAGGATGAAAAGCTGTACTCAGCTGAACCTGGATGCCTAACTCCTGCTGGACCGCTCTCCAGAACCGCGAGGTAAACTGTGTACCCCGATCAGAGATAATAGATACTGGCACCCCATGAACACGAACAATCTCCCTAATGTAAATCTCCGCTAACCTCTTCGACGAGTAGGAGACGGATACTGGAATGAAGTGTGCTGACTTGGTCAGCCTATCAACAATGATCCAAATAGCATCAAATTTCCTCTGAGTCAAAGAAAGTCCTGTAACGAAGTCCATAGTGATCCGCTCCCATTTCCACTCGGGAATTTCAATCCTCTGGAGTACACCACCAGGCCTCTGGTGCTCATATTTCACCTGCTGACAATTCAGACACCGAGCGACATACGCAACGATATCTTTCTTCATTCTGCACCACCAATAGTGCTGCTGTAAGTCCTGGTACATCTTCGCGGCGCCGGGTGAATAGAATACCGCGAACTGTGGGCCTCCGCTAAGATCAACTCTCGAATCCTTTTGACATTGGCCACACAAACTCGACCCTGCAATTTCAATATCCCATCATCATCTAGATTTACCTTCGTGGCACCTCCCCGCTGTACTGTATCTCTCAAGTCACGCAAATGAGGATCATCAAATTGCCTCTCACGGATACGCTCTAATAGAGAAGAACGAGCGACTGTGCAGGCTAACACCCTGCCAGGCTTAGAAATGTCTAGTCTCACGAACTGGTTGGCTAAGGCATGGACATCTAGAGCAAGTGGTCTCTGACTAAGCGGAATGTACGTGAGACTACCCATGCTGGCAGACTTTCTACTCAATGCATCGGACACCACATTGGCCTTACCTGGGTGATATAGGATAGTAACATCATAGTCCTTCAGCAACTCTAACCATCTCCTATGTCGCAAATTCAACTCCTTTTGCTTGAATAAGTACTGTAGGCTTTTGTGATCCTTGTACACCTCACACGTCACACTGTATAGGTAATGCCTCCAAATTTTTAAGGCATGAACCACTACTACCAGCTCAAGATCATGAACCGGATAATTCTCTCATGTATTTTCAACTGTCTCGAAGCATAAGCAATAACCTTACCAT
The DNA here is from genome assembly GCA_032618575.1 of Nicotiana noctiflora. Lineage (NCBI taxonomy): Eukaryota > Viridiplantae > Streptophyta > Magnoliopsida > Solanales > Solanaceae > Nicotiana > Nicotiana noctiflora. The sequence continues at coordinate 22,924 of JASVEL010002592.1, forward strand.
CATGCATCAATACCGCTCCAAGCCCCGTACGAGATGGATCACAGTAAACTGTGTAAGGCCCTGCACCCGTAGGTAATATCAGCACTTGTGCTGTAGTCAAGGCTGTCTTGAGCTTTTGAAAGCTTGCCTCACACTCATCAGACCACTTGAACTGGGCACCCTTCCGGGTCAACCTGGTCATCGGGGCTGCAATAGAAAAGAACCCCTCTACAAATCGACGGTAGTAACTTGCTAACCCTAAGAAACTCCGGATCTCAGTCAATGGAGCTGGTCGAGGCCAGTTCGGGACTGCCTCAATCTTCTTTGGGTCCACCTAAATACCCTCCACTGATACAATGTGGTCCAGAAATGCCACCGAACTCAACCAGAACTCACATTTCGAAAATTTGGCATATAGCTAATTATCCTTCAGGGTCTGAATAACCACTCTGAGCTGTTACGCATGCACTTCCTAACTGAGGGAGCATAACAATACGTTATCCATGGGTACTATCACGAGCCAGTCTAACTAAGGCATGAACACTTCGTACTTATACACATAACCATGACTTCGGCCATAAGAGTCGTCCCTAAATTACAACATTGTCAATTAACCCTGTTATCAAATATCTTATTCCAAAACTCTCACTTTACTCACAATGAGGTATGAAAACCTCATGATTACTTTCCCGAATTAATGAGTCATATTTATCCTTACCCGGTGCTCGTCTCAAAGTCTAGAACGCAGCGGTCACAAAATAGAAATGGCTAAATATGAATAGAAACTATGCAAGGATTGTCAAATAATCCTAACGGGCATGACTCTTATTTACGAATGCAATACGAAAATATTAATTTCATAAAAGAAGAATTTTAAACACATAAACTCTTACTACCAGGACCCAGTCCTCATATGATATCCACCGCAACTTGAAGCTCGGCTTAGAAATATTTCACATTATGCCAAAAATTGGAGGATCTCATCCTCAACTCCTGAATCACAGTGCTTGCACATCATATCATCTAAACTTTTTCATTTCCTTTCTTTCTTCCTTTCAATAATTGTCCGTTAAAGATAATCACGACATAAAATGAACCCTCATACTGATAGGGCACACAATTAACGATTAAAATTAGTTATTCCGAGAATTATATCAAAACCCACTGTAATAAGTAATATAAAGTCACCCTTAGCCTCATGGATATTTTAGTGACTAACACCTAATAATAGGGATGTCTATCCTCATGTAATATCCCAACGTGAGTATTTCCCTAAGTAGATTTGATGATTACGATGTTCGCTCATGAATGGAGCATGTTAAAAGGACTCGCCTAAATTTTCTTTCAAAAACCAAATCAAATTAAGGGAAAATTATTTTGTCTATAACAATATGAATTATACGTATGATGACCACATCTGGTGTAGTGACCTCCCTCATATCATAAAAATTATATCAATGCCTCGGTCTCCACCTCTAGGATTTTCACCTCCACCTCTAACATCCTGACCTCTACATCTGGCTGGCCATGTAGGATAGTTATTAACTGCAATGGAGCGTGTAGCCTGAGTGCTTTCCTAAAATTGTATTTCTCCAAAATTCCACATTCACAACAATTCCTTTAAGGCTCAGTTAACTTATTGCTCATGACAATATATATTCGGACACAATCATTGTGACCTGGTACAACCGTTCAGATCGCATATACTACATATTGCAGAGAATCTCGAGGGTGACGTCTTCGGAACATTTTCTTAAAATAGAGTTTAGTAGATAGCGTTGCGTTGGCCAGCTTGCCCTCTTCGTAGGCTTGTCACAAACATCGACGGCCAATTTTCTCTTTTGCTATATTGGCTTAACACTGCTGAGCTACCCCATTTACTCATATACTCTTCGTCATTCTCTGGGGGCGATTCTTACCCCATGAAAAGAACCAACCTTAAATATGTATAAATTATTTGGAGGACCTTTCCATACCATATATATACATTCCAATAACTCATCATATTTGTCCTTCACAACTCCAACTCATCGACCGGACGTCTAGGTCCGTTGAAACCCAACACGATTTATTAGGTGATCTCCTGATATAATTGCATCTTCTGTTGGGACCATAACTGGTGTGAAAATACATTATCTTCCCACTACTTCTGTTTGCCCTCTGTAGCACAGTAAAATGAACCTCCTCGCATTCGACTATTCCCACGTTCTGTAATTTCTCATAACAGCGGTCAAGCACGATCCCGTGGGTTCTCAAAAGATGCACCGCTGAAGGTGGCAGGGAAGAGTTTGGTGAAACCTATTCGACCTCCATAAAACTTTTGAAGGCATAGTTGATCTGTCACCAGCCTGTGCCATTGTTCGGCTGAAGAAGCGGTACGTGACTTCGCCATTCGTGGGAAGACAAGACTAGAAATTCAATTTAACATTTGAAGAACAAACTCGCACGATAGGAAAGAATGAAGGTGAAAATTTCCTAACTCTGTAGCTTATAAGGGATAAATACAGACGTCTCCGTACCAATCCCCCAGACTCTACTATGGTTGTTCGTGAGTTGTGAGACCTATGCAACCTAGTGCTCTGATACCAACTTGTCACGACCCGGATTTTTCCCCCAACATCGGGATCGTGATGGCGCCTACTCGTGGTAGCTAGGCAAGCCTCTTTATTCACACTATCCTGTTTAACAATACTTCATACTCAAATTAATAACCAAAATCATAATCTTAATTAAACAAGTGCGGAAGACTTTATAAAAATAGAAATAAGTTGTTTTCAAGGTATCTGATACTGAAATCCTCTACCCAAGACGTGGAGTCACCAACTCACGAACTACTACTGAATACTACACATAAAAGTCCGAAAGAAATATAACATAATCTGTTTGTCTCGGAACAAAGAGACTACAACTAGTAACATAAGTAAAGAGAGAGATGCCGGGCCTGCGGACGTCTGCAAGCTACCTCGGTCTCAAATATGATCAACTCCCACGCAAAAGATGTACTGCTTCTGCTCCTGATCGTAACCTGGACCTGTGCAAAAATGCACAGAAGTGTAGTAGTGTGCTGGGCGCCATCACGACCGGATTTGGGGTCGTGACACTGGCCTATCCCGGCGAAGTAGTGACAAGCCTAGGACCAGACACCCACATAAACCTGTGGAGTTCTATATATATGTATACTACAAGATAACGAGAAATAAACAAGTAATAATGCAATAAGGAATATCTCAAAAGAACTCAACAATTAACAACAGTTAATAAGTCCACAAGCAAAACAAAGTATAATGGAAAAATAATTAATATCAAGTCAAGGAATAGCAAGTAGTTGCACGGCATCACCCTTCGTGTTTTTACTCTCATCCTCACCAAATAAGCAAATAAAGTGCACGGCATCACCCTTCGTGCTTTTACTCTCATCCTCACATCCATGGTATGGCATGATCCTTCGTACATGGTTCAATAACAAGGCAATAACAAGGCACGACATGATCCTTCGTGCATAATCAATAACATGGCACGGCCTTAACCTTCGTGCATAATCAATAACAAGGCACGACATTAACCTTCGTGCATAAAAAATAAATCAAGGCACGACATTAAACTTCGTGCATAAACAATAAATCAAGGCACGACATTAACCTTCGTGCATAAACAATAAATCAAGGCACGACATGATCCTTCATGCATAATCAATAACATGGCACGGCATTAACCTTCGTGCATAATCAATAACAAGGCACGGCATTAACCTTCGTGCATAAACAATAAATCAAGGCACGGCATTAACCTTCGTGCATAAACAATAAATCAAGGCACGGCATCACCCTTCGTGCATTATCACTCTTCCTCACCCAAATAACAATCACAGTTAAGGGCAAGGAATGAAAACAATAAATCATGAACCGTCCCGGCAAGGGACACAATAATCATCACAACAAAGTCCCGGCAAGGGAGAACAATAACAATTCTACAACCCGGCAAGGGTTCAACAATTTATCTTTAAAATATGTCTCACCACAAGTATTAACAACGACTCACGGTCATGCAAGACGCCAATGTATGGATGCTCGTCACCACAGCCCATACACCGCACTCGATCACATATCACATAGCACACAATCCTATTCCCTCGAGCTAGGATATAACAAACACTTACCTTGAAAGTTTACGAACAATTCAATCCGTAGCAATGCCTTGCAATTCAATCACCTCGGATGCCGAATCTCAAACCGGCGAGAATTCTAGTCCGCGACGCCTTTGCTCCTCAACCAGCCTCCTCGCGCTTCCAATCTATCCAAATTCATACAAGCATCGATGAAGTTCGATTTCTAAAAGATGGGGTTTAGCCGTACATATCTGAAATTCGTCCCTTAATGATACTACAATGATCCAATATAGTTATGTAACTTCAATCTACAATACCACATTCAATAGGGCCAATATTAGTCATAAATCCTATAACTTGTGCCATCTAGGCCTATTATCAAACATCTTGCAGGCATAAATATTTACGCCTCTTAACTATAGCATTGGTTCCTCCAACTATCACCATTAACCAACAATTCATCTCCCTATCATTCTTTAGCAATTTATACTCCTAACATCATGTGTGTGGTCAACCATTCACACCCACACCAACAAAATTCCAACAAATATACACATTTAAATCCCTACCATGTTCATGTATTTAAATTGGGGACTTATGGCTTCCAACAACCATACTATAAGTTGTAATACTTGATTCATACTCATATTCCCATAATAATACCATATGTGTAAGTTTAAGGTGTAGGATTACCTCTTGTAGATCAAATCTTGAAAGACAACTTTGGGGTGTTCTTGAGATTTTGAAGAAATCCTATGAAATCCAACCAAAATCATGTTGTAACTAGTGATTGAGAAGAGAAATCACCATGAAAACACACTTAAAAGCTTACCTTAGGAGTGCAATTGAGTGCCTTGGTCGAATTGGGGGTGTTGGGGAAGCCCTAGGCTTGATAAATGACTCAAGTTCTATCATTTCCCATCCTTAGGTATATTTAAGGCCTGCTACTAGCGCGCCAGCGCTAATTAGCTCGGGTTGAGGCAGAAAATAACCCATTAGCGCGGGCTACTAGCGCTCCCGCGCTATGGCCGCGCTACTGACACATGCCCAGTAAAAAGGTAATAACTTTCTGTATACACCTCAAAATGATGCACGGTTTGTTGCATTGGAAACTAGACTCAATGGGCTTTAATTTGATAGGTTGTGGGTCACACAACTCTTTATATAACGGGAGATATGATCATCTAAAGTGAGGTCTTGTGCACACTCATTTACATCTTCGCCTATTATGAAGTTTTCCAACTTCAAAAGTTCCCGTTAACCATCCGAAATCACCCCGAGGCCCCCGGGACCTCAACCAAAAATACCAACACCTCCTAGAATATCATACAAACTTGTTCGTGCGATCACATCGCCAATATCACATCGTTTTCATCAAATCAAGCCTCAAGTTCATGATTTTCATTCTTTTGGTTTTCAAAACTTTCAAACTTGGAACTCAAGGTCCAAAACATATCAAACGACATCCAAATGTCACCAAACTTTGCAGAAAGCACATATATAATATTTAAGACTTGTACCGGGCGTCGGAACCAAGATACGAGCCCGATACCAAGGTCAATTAATTCATTTTCCTTTAATAATTACATCAAAAACAATTTCACAGAAAAATTCATAACTTGGGCTCTAGGCCTCGGAATTCGACTCCGGACGCATGTCCAAGTCCCATATTTTCCTACGGACCTTCCGCGACCATCCAATCTCGAGTCCGGGTCCGTTTACCAAATATATTGACCGAAGTCAACTATATCAATATTAATATCATTTTTCTCCAAATTTCTTGTAGAATTCATATTTTCTATCACAAAAACATTTCGGCTACATGCCCGGATCGTGCACGTAAATTGAGGCAACATAGAATTTTTTTTTAAATTGTTATCATTACTTCCCAATGCGGATACATAGAATCCCATCATTCACATGATATAACACAAGCCTTGATCATTTCTAACGAAACCGCCATCTTTAGCCACATACACAATCTTAAGGCACCTGACTGTTACAAGCAAAATCTTGAACATTGCAAACCATTCTCGGGCATCATTCACCCTTATTCAGCTGTAATTCAACTGTCCTATTGAGTAGAACCACTCGTGTTTTGTTAGAACTTCTGACATCGCGGAACATGATTACTTACAGGTACAATTCGCTATCTTTCTTTTCTATACGGTGAACATTCTTTACCAACAGCAGTTCAAAACACCCTAGTATTTCCTCAGATCTACGAAGCACCAAAACCTTTACCAAAATTTCCCAACATACTTAGAGACAATGCCCACATAGCACACAACCGTGCAATTAGTTATTTAATAGCAATCTCCCCAACTTGGCTCGAAGCCATTCATCAAAGCATTTTTAACCACACATATCATTACTACTCAAGTGATGCCGAAATGTTACAATGAGATTAAACTCAAGTCATTTACAAGTCTTGACAAAGACTCGAATCATCAGAGACCTTAGCTCTTCTGCAATTCATGCATTTATACACGCACCACCAATAAGCCCACTCTCTTTAGGTGACAGAAATCTTTCTACGTCCCAAATTTTTCAAAAATTTCGGCAGAGTTTGCTTTGTAATTTGGCCTATCCACCTGCTAGAGAATCACCAAACCATTCTAACAATACATCCATAACTCAACAAGACATCGCAATGTATATCAACAACATTAATCTCAACACTATACAAGTTATATTATCAAAATTGATACATGGACATGCGTTGCACCTGCTCGAATCATAACATATGTCAAATACCTTTCACCGCAATACTCATAGCACAACCAATTCAATTTTCTTGAGTCTAAACTCATACTACCACACATAGTGCACTTTACATTTCCGCTAAGAGGCAATGAACATATTTCTCATGCCCATAACTAGGGCTACATATCAAATCACAACAAGAACTGAATACCTTACAGCTCTCCCATTATCAAACTGCCATTTGCACAATAAAGATCAATACCGATCGTATGAACTTCATAATACCGGCTCACAAAATAAGCGCCTCAATGCTCAAGTCATAAACAACGTCCAGCCTCAAGTCATCCCGACTGGCCCAAAATGAACTCACAGAGATTATATCTCGCCCCTCATTCGGGGAAATCACAAGCCATAAGGCAATTATATTACGGAGCGCTCGATGCGTACACAGACATGCGGAAGGAATTTCAAAGATTATATCTCAAGCTGAATCAAGTACGCACGATAAGAATTCTAAGAAATGTGAAGTGTTTCCTAAAGGTTCGCAGCCTCCCGAGGATAAGTACAGGCGTCCCCGTACCGATCCACAAGACTCTACTAACCGGCTCAAGACTCAAGAGGCCTAGTAAACCTAGGATCTGATACCAACTTGTCACGACCCCAAATCCGGTCGTGATGGCGCCCAGCACACTGCTAGGACAGCCTGACCAATCAATAACAATAACGGATCTAGGAGCTCGCCTTATCCCATTTAAGCATATCAAATCATTAAACAACGAGTGCTATGAGCTCGCTTTATCCCATTTAAGCATAACAATTGTAAAATAACAGTGATGGATATATCGAAAACGCGGGAACCAAGTCCCAACGCATACCAACTCCCATAGACCGAAGGGTCAAGAGTCATGAGCCTCTACAGAGTATACAAAGTGTAAATAGCGAATATAACTGTGCACAAGTGTGGGATGGTCGGAACAAAAATATAGACAAACTGGAGAATCAGGTCCTGCGAACGCTGGCAGCTACCTTGACTGTCCAAAAGCACTCCCGAGCCGCAATAGAATCAGCTCTACTGTGATGTACCTGGATCTACACACAAGGTGCAGGGAGTCGGGTGTGAGTACTTCCAACTCATCAATAATAAAAGTAAATAATGCTGAAGGGAAGAAAACCACTCAAGGCACTATCTCATGTTACACAATACATAACTATCTTTTTATTCCTTTCCAGTATTTGTGAATAGATTATTAGAAATCTCAATTTTTAGCTTCTTTCTTTCATGATAACATACCAATACCTGGGTACAATCTCAAGCAGTGCAGGTCTGCACTCAAATCAGCCCCTCGGGCTCAGCACTCCTTAACAATTTCCACCAGGAGATCTGGTCAATAATGGCGCCCAACAATTAAGCTAGGCCAGCTAGACCAACTATTACTTATCACAACGACTATCGGTCCCATATGGACATTCCAAGAAGAATATATGAGTCAAAGAACTCCAATAATAATAATAATGAACAAAATACTAACACTCCCAAAGATCCGGAGTCACAAGTCTAGAGCCTCTAACAAAACCCAACAGGAATAGAGAGTACCGTATAGAAATACTCAAGTCTGAATACAAAATACAAATAACAACTGGAAAGGAGAGGAGAAGCTAGGTTCTACGAAAGTAGGCAGCTACCTCAGCAACTCGATATGATACTGCAAATGCTGGAAATGCCTGTCTACTGTTGCTGAGTACCTGAGTCTGCACACAAAAGGTGCAGGGAGTAGGGGTGAGTACTAAGTACTCAGTGAGTAGCAAATATATATAAGTAGCTGACAGTAAGAAATCCACAAAATACCACAATATGAAGCTACACTACAGTCCGAATCTCGTACGAACTAGCAGCAACAATACAATACAGCTACCACAGAGTAATTTAACAAATACAGATGCAATGCAATGCACATAACCGCTACGGCGTGTAGCCCGATCCAATTTAACGTCGACGGCGCTCACTGGGGGTGTGTACAGACTCCGGAGGGGCTCCTACAGCCCAAGCGCAATACTGATGCGGCGTGCAGCTCGATCCTCATATCAACTTCTGCGGCGTGCAGCCCGATCCATTCTCAGTCCACAATAAGCAAATAAGTCACAAAATAGTTCATTTTTCTTAATTCCAGTTTCCAGTTCATAATTTATGAAAAATACGTTAACTTTATTAAATTTGCAAAAGTCGGTGACTTAGAATTTCAATAGTGTGATTTCAATTTCCAGGACTGAGATCAGTGATTTAAGCAATTATAGCTATCACATAAATATTGTTCTCTAAGGACGCTACAGATCGGCACAAGGCCCCAAACAAGGCTTACCGCCCACAAACATATCAAATACAGTGTATTTCCAACACTAATAGCATATTATTCATTTTCGGGATGGACCAAGTCTCAATCCCAAGTCACAATTGATCCCGCACCTGCCACGGTGTGCGAGCCACGCCCTACTAGCGTCACAATGTGCCAAGCCGGGGTTTCGAACCCTCAAGCTACCATATACACAAACTACTCACCTCTAGCCGGTCGTAGACTCGTCCGCGATGCCTTTTCCTTTGAATTTCGCTCCCTCGTGCGTAGAATCTAGTCAAACCACAATAATTATATCAAATACGGGTCAAAGAATCATAACCCATTTCAATTTACATGAAATTCGCATAAATACACCAAGTTGGTAAAACCCGACCCCGGGCCCACTGCTCGGAAAATTCCGAAATTAGTACCAACGCGACCCTCGTCTCGCCACGAGTCCGTGCATATGAAATTTATCAAAATCGGAGTTCAAATGGCCTTCCAAAACTCAAAATCCCGTTTTTAATACCTAGGCCACAATTCTTCAAGATTTCTACCCAATTTCATGAAGATTGATGTTAATTCTACCATAAAATGATGTTTTTGAGTCAAGAATCTTACCTCCGATGAATACCCGATGATTTCTCAGTGTTTTCCTCGAGTTTTCTTCTCTCTAGGGCTCAAAATTGTGTTTTGGGTGTATGAACCCGCGACCCCTCTGTTCTGTGATTTAAGTCACTGCCAGAACGATTTCTTCTATGCGATCGCATGCCCCTTGTTGCGATCGCATAGAGCAAGTTTCTCAGGCCTCCAATTCGTTCTCTGCGATCGCATAGCTTCGCCTTCATACCCTCCGCGATCGCAATCGAGCCTCCGCGATCGCACTGCACAAATTCCTGACACTATGCGATCGCAATGCCATTCACGCGATCACATAGAGTTAACTTCACGCCCCCTTCCACTCTTCTATGCGATCGCATTCATCTCTATGCGATCGCATAGAGCAACTGCTGCCTGCAATTTTCTGCAGAATGTTTCCAAGTTCTAAATGCCCGGTTGATGGTCCGAATCCATCCCGAGGCCCCCGGGACCCCAACGAAAACCACCAACGTACTCCAAAACATGATACAAACTTGTTCCAATCATAAAAACACCATACTAAACATCAAAATCACCATTTACACACGGATTCAAGCCTAAATTTTCTTTAAAACTTCCAAAACTAACATTCAATCCAAAACCCGATCAAACGATGTCCGAATGACCTGAAAATTTGCAGACATATCCAAAATCACATAACTAAGCTACAGAAATTGTCGGAATTCCATTCCGACCCCCGGATCAAAATATCACCTACCATCCGGTTTTCGCCAAAATTCAACCTTCGCCAATTCAAGTCTAAAACTACACCGGACCTCCGAATTCAATTCCGATTGCTCTCCTAAGTCATAAATGATCCCCCGAAACTAGTCGAATCATCGGAATCCGGTTCCGAGCACTCTAACTCAATAGTCAACTCTTGGTTGACTTCCCATATTCAAGCTTCCTTCAAACATACTATTTGCTTCATTTTCAACCCAAATCACTCCTAACTCACCCGATATATTCTAATACTGATTTAAAAGCATAAGATATATAAATCCAAGGTAACTGGGTGGTAATTCCCGTAACGACGGGCCGGGTCGTTACATTCTCCCCAACTTAAACAAACGCTCGTCCGCGAGCAGGTTAAGAAACATACCTGGAGTATCAAACAAGTGAGGATATCTGCTCCGCATCTCCTGCTCGGTCTCCCAAGTTGCTTCCTCCACGGGACGACCTCTCCACTGCACTTTCACTGAAGCTATGTCCTTGGATCTCAGCTTACGAACCTGTCGACCCAAAATGGCTACTGGCTCCACATCATAAGTCAAGTCCTCATCTAGCTGTATCGTGTTGAAGTCTAACACATGAGACGGGTCTCCGACATACTTCCGGAGCATGGATACATGGAACACCGGGTGAACTCCCGACAAACTGGGTGGCAAAGCAAGCATATATGCCACCTCCCCAACTTTCCTAAGCACCTCAAAAGGTCCAATAAACCTCGGGCTCAACTTTCCTTTCTTTCCAAACCTCATAACACCTTTCATAGGCGAAACCTTTAGCAAAACCTTCTCACCTACTGAATAAGACACTTCTCGGACCTTCCGGTCCGCATAACTCTTCTGACGCGACTGAGCTGTGCGAAGTCTCTCCTGAATCACCTTCACCTTGTCTAAGGCATCTTGGACTAACTCTGTCCCCAACAACCTAGCCTCGCCGGGCTCGAACCAACCGACTGGAGACCTACACCGCCTCCCATATAAAGCTTCATACGGCGCCATCTGTATGCTGGACTGATAGCTATTATTATAAGCAAACTCCGCCAAAGGCAAATAATCGGCCCATGAACCACCAAAATCAATGACACAAGCACGCAACATGTCCTCCAATATCTGAATAGTACGTTCAGACTGCCCATCCGTCTGTGGATGAAATGCTGTGCTCAGCTCTACCTGTGAACCCAACTCTCGCTGAAATGTCCTCCAGAACTGAGAAGTGAACTGGGTACCTCTGTCTGATATAATAGAATTGGGAACTCCATGCAATCTCACTACCTCACGGATGAATATCTCTGCCAACCGCTCTGAGGAATAAGTAGTACACACTGGGATGAAGTGAGCTGACTTGGTCAACCTATCCACCACCACCCAAACTGAATCAAACTTCCTCGCCGTCCGAGGGAGTCCACTAACAAAGTCCATAGTAATCCTTTCCCACTTCCACTCCGGAATATCAATACGCTGGAATACACCACCAGGTCTCTGATGCTCATACTTGACCTGCTGACGGTTTAGACACCGAGCCACATGGCTCACAATATCTTTCTTCATCTTTCTCCACCAGTAATGCTGCTTCAAATCCTGGTACATCTTCGCGGCTCCTGGATGGATAGAATACCGCGAGCTATGGGCTTCCTCCAATATCAATTCACGAAGGCCGTCAACATTGGGCACGCATATCCGGCCCTGCATCCGCAACACACCATCACTATCAATAGTGACATCCCTAGCATCAACTCTGTCCTTAAGGACAAGTAAGTGTGGATCATCATACTGGCGCTCTCGAATACGATCATATAAAGAAGAACGAGCTACTACACAAGCCATCACCCGACTGGGCTCAGAAATATCCAGCCTTACCATCTGATTAGCTAACGCTCGAACATCAACTGCTAGGGGTCTCTTCCCAACTGGAATATACGCCAAACTGCCCATACTAATAGCCTTCCGGCTCAATGCATTAGCCACTACATTGGCTTTCCCGGGATGGTACAAGATAGTAATATCATAATCTTTAAGCAACTCAAGCCATCTCCGCCGCCTCAAATTTAGATCTTTCTGCTTAAACAAATGCTGAAGGCTGCGGTGGTCTGTATATACATCACAAGATACACCATATAGGTAATGCCTCCAAATCTTCAAGGCATGAACAATAGCGGCTAACTCCAAATCATGAACAGGGTAGTTCTTCTCGTGGGGCTTTAGCTGACGAGAAGCATATGCAATAACTCTACCCTCCTGCATCAACACACAACCGAGTCCAAGTCTAGAAGCATCACAATACACCGTATATGACCCTGAGGCTGATGGTAACACAAGTACTGGAGCGGTGGTCAAAGCCTCCTTGAGCTTCTGGAAGCTCTCCTCACATTCATCGGACCACACAAATGGAGCATTCTTCTGTGTCAACTTAGTCAACGGTGAAGTAATAGATGAGAAACCCTGAACAAATCGGCGATAATAGCATGCCAAGCCGAGAAAACTCCGAATCTCTGTAGCTGAGGAAGGTCTGGGCCAGTTCTGCACTGCCTCGACCTTCTGTGGATCAACCCGAATACCATCACTGGACACTATATGTCCCAGAAAACCGACAGTATCAAGCCAGAACTCACACTTAGTGAATTTTGCATAAAGCTTCTCTTCTCTCAACCTTTGCAATACCACTCTCAAGTGCTGTGCATGCTCCTCCTGATTGCGTGAATATACCAGAATATCATCAATAAACACAATCACAAAAGAATCAAGGTACGGCCGAAATACACTATTCATCAAGTGCATGAATGCAACTGGGGCATTAGTCAACCCGAAAGACATCACCAGGAACTCGTAGTGCCCATATCGCGTCCTGAACGCTGTCTTCATAATATCTGAGTCCCTAATCTTCAACCGATGATAGCCCGATCGAAGATCAATCTTAGAAAATACACTAGCTCCCTGGAGCTGATCAAATAGGTCCTCAATACGAGGCAATGGGTACTTATTCTTCACTGTTACCTTGTTCAGCTGCCCGTAATCAATGCACATTCTCATTGTGCCATCTTTCTTCTTCACGAACAACACCGGTGCACCCCAACGTGACACACTCGGACGAATGAAACCCTTATCTAAGAGTTCTTGAAGATGTTCTTTCAATTCTTTTAACTCTGCTGGTGCCATGCGATAGGGAGGAATAGAAATGGGCTGAGTGCCCGGCACCAAGTCACTACCAAAGTCAATATCTCTGTCAGGCGGTATGCCTGGTAGGTCTGCTGGAAATACATCCGGAAACTCCCTCACAATGGGGACCGAATCAAGACTGGGTGTCTCGGCCTCAACATTTCTAATGAAGGCCAAATAAGATAAACAACCCTTGCCAATCATTCGTTGGGCCTTTATATAAGAAATCACCTTGTCGGACACATAATCAGTCAAGCCACGCCACTCGATCCTCGGATTACCTGGAATAGCTAGTGTGACTGTCTTGGCATGACAGTCCAGAATCGCATGGTAAGGAGATAGCCAATCCATGCCTAGAATTACATCGAAATCTACCATGCCCGGTAGTAATAGATCAACTCGGGTCTCCAGACCCCCAATAGTATTAATACAGGATCGATATACCTGATCTACAACAACAGTATCCCCCACTGGGGTAGACACATGTACGGGCAAAGCAAGAATACCACGGGTCATACCCAAATGATGTGCAAAATAAGTAAAGACATAAGAATAGGTGGATCCGAGATCAAATAAGGCAGAAGCATCCCTGTGGCAGACTGAGATAATACCTGAAATGACCGCATCTGAAGTACTAGCATCCTTCCTATCCGGAAGAGCATAGAAACGAGCCTGACCTCCACCAGTACGATCCTCACCCCTAGGGCGACCTTTGGATACCTGGCCACCAGTCCTAGCCGACTGTGCTGGCGCTGAAGAAACGGGAGTAGAAGACGAGGGCTGATCCCTCTGTTGAGACCGCTTACGAAGCCACTGAGGACACTCTCTCCTGATATGGCCCAAATCACCGCACTCAAAACAACGGCCTGAAGATGGAAGAAGGGGCTGCTGAGGACCCCTCGCTACGGATGAACCCTATGCTGAGGAAACAGGAGCAGAGTTCTGAGCTGGGAGAGCACTCAGTGCAGGCTGACTCTGCTGACGGCTCTGCTGACCCTGATAACCCTGATGGCCCTGCCGACCACGATCTGATGAAACCCCACTGGACTCTGCACGTCCAGACTGATGAGACCTGAAAGAACGACCCCTGCTATACTGGGGTTGGCCCCTAGACGGAGCACCACTGTAGCTGCCAGAACCACGAGGCCTCTTAGCCTCTCTCTCCTCTCGCTCTCTGCGGCGATCTGTCTCAATATGACGGGCAGCATCAACCACCTCCTCAAAGGTAACTGTCGAAACTCTCTCCCTGGTCATCAATATGCGGATGGGATAAATAAGACCATCAATAAATCTCCGAATCCTCTCCCTGTCTGTAGGAACCATCCACATGGCATGACGGGCCAGCTGTGTGAATCTCATCTCGTACTGATTAACTGTCATATCTCCCTGCTTCAACCACTCGAACTGACATCGCAGCTCCTCTCTCTGAGACTGAGGCACGTACTTCTCCAAAAATACCGTGGAGAACTGCTGCCAAGTGAGGGGCACTGCCCCAGCGGGCCTACGCCTCTCAAAATCCTCCCACCACTAAAATGCTGAACCTGTGAATCGAAAAGTGGTGAAAGAAACACCGATGGACTCCAGAATACCCGCGGTGTGAAGCATGCGCTGACATTTATCAAGAAAACCATGGGCGTCCTCACCCTCAGCACCACTGAATGCCGGAGGCTGTAGCCTCTCAAACCTCTCCAAACGACACTGCTCATCGTCGAGCATAACTGGAACCACATGAGCAGGAGCTGGTGCAACGGGTGCAACTGGCTGAACTGGAGCTGCCCCATGTGCGTGAATACCCTGTACTACCGACTCGGGTGTGCGAGCTACGGGGGTCTGATTCCCTCACCCTGCCTGTGAAGAAGACGCTGCAGTAGAGGCTGCAACTACCTGAGCCAAGCCTGTGCATACTGATAGGATCTGAGCCAAGGTCTCCTGAGTCTGGGCCACTGGTGCAGGAATCTGACCCTGAGTCTGGTCAGCTGGAGGGTCAGCATGTGCTGGTACTGCTGCCCTACCTCTACCACGACCATGGCCTCTGGGTGCCAATGGTGGTCGTCCGCCACGTCCGTTAGCTCGTGTTCTCGCCATCTGCTAGAGAATAGAATATGGAAAAATTTAATTTCATGATAACACAAATCGCACGATATGAATCCAAGAAAATGAGGTTTTTCCTAAAGTCTCTGTAGCCCTCCGAGGATAGATACGGACGTCTACGTACCGATCCGCGAAAGCCTACTAAACCAGCTCATGACTCGCAAGTCCTAGTAAACCTAGGCTTTGATACCAACTTGTCACGACCCAAATCCGGTCGTGATGGCGCCCAACGATTAAGCTAGGCCAGCCAGACCAACTATTACTTATCACAACGACTATCAGTCCCATATGGACATTCCAAGAAGAATATATGAGTCAAAGAACTCCAATAATAATAATAATGAACAAAATACTGACACTCCCAAAGATCTGGAGTCACAAGTCTAGAGCCTCTAACAAAACCCAACAGGAATAGAGAGTACTGTATAGAAATACTCAAGTCTGAATACAAAATACAAATAACAACTGGAAAGGAGAGGAGAAGCTAGGTTCTGCGAACGTAGGCAGCTACCTCAGCAACTCGATATGACACTGCAAACGCTGGAAATGCCTGTCTACTGCTCCTGAGTACCTGAGTCTGCACACAAAAGGTGCAGGGAGAAGGGGTGA
>JASVEL010002593.1:0-147780 GCA_032618575.1 Nicotiana noctiflora
ATAAACAATTAAGTCACAAAACAATTCATTTTCCTTATTTCCAGTTCTCAATTCATAATTTATGAAAAATACTTTTATCTTTATTAGATTTGTAAAAGCCGGTGACTTAGCATTTCAAAAGTGATTACAATTTTCAGGACTGAGATCAGTGATTTAAGCAATCACAGCTATCACATAAATATTGTCCTCTAAGGACGCTACAGATCGGCACAAGGCCCCAAACAAGGCTTACAGCCCACAAATATAGCAAATACGGTGTATTTCCAACACTAACATCATATTATTCATTCCCGGGATGGACCAAGTCTCAATCCCCAAATCACAATCAATCCCGCACCTGCCACGGTGTGCGAGCCACGCCCTATTAGCGTCACAATGTGCTAAGCCGGGGTTTCGAACCCTCAGGCTACAATATACACAAACTACTCACCTCTAGCCGGTCGTCGAATCGTCCGCGATGCCTTTTCCTTTGAATTTCGATGCCTCGTGTGTAGAATCTAGTCAAATAACAATAATTATATCAATTACGGGTCAAAGAATCATAACCCACTTCAATTTATATGAAATTCGCAAAATTACACTAAGTTGGTAAAACCCGACCCCGGGCCCCACTGCTCGGAAAATTCCGAAATTAGT
This sequence comes from Nicotiana noctiflora, assembly GCA_032618575.1. Lineage (NCBI taxonomy): Eukaryota > Viridiplantae > Streptophyta > Magnoliopsida > Solanales > Solanaceae > Nicotiana > Nicotiana noctiflora. Next base: position 637 of record JASVEL010002593.1, read on the forward strand.
ACCAACACGATCCTTATCTCGCCACGAGTCCGTGCATATAAAATTTATCGAAATCGGAGTTCAAATGACCCTCCAAATCCAAAAATCCCGTTTTTAATACTTAGGCCACATTTCTTCAAGATTTCAACCCAATTTCATGAAGATTGATGTTAATACTACCATAAATTGATGTTTTTGAGTCAAGAATCTTACCTCCAACGATACCCGATGACTTCTCGGTGATTTCCTCGAGTTTTCTTCTCTCTAGGGCTCAAATGTGTGTTTTTGGGTTGAAAGAACCCGTAACTCTCTGTTCTGTGATTAAATTCACTGCCAGAGACTTTTGTTCTATGCGATCGCATGCCCCTATTGCGATCGCATAGAGTAATTTTCCTCAGGCCTCCAATTTGTTCTATGCGATCGCAGGCCTAGCCATGCGATCGCATAGCTTTGCATTCCTACCCTCCGCGATCGCAATCGAGCCTCCGCGATCGCACTGCACAAAATCCGGACACTATGCGATCGCAATGCCCTCCACGCGATCGCATAGAGAAAACTTCACGCCCCCTTCCACTCTTCTATGCGATCGCAATCATCTCTATGCGATCGCATAGAGCAACTGCTGACTGCAATTTCTGCAGAATTTTTCCAAGTTCTAAATGGTCCGTTTGGACCCCCGGATTCATCCCGAGACCCTCGGGACCCCAACGAAAACCACCAACATACTCCAAAACATGATACGAACTTGTTCCAATCATAAAAAACACCATACTAAACATCAAAATCTCCATTTACTCACGGATTCAAGCCTAAGTTTCTTCAAAACTTTCAAAACTAACATTCAATCCAAAACCCGATCACCGAATGACCTGAAAATTTGCAGACATATCCAAAATCACATAACGAAGCTACAGAAATTGTCGGAATTCCATTCCGACCCCCGGATCAAAATATCACCTACCATCCGATTTTCGCCAAAATTCAACATTCGCCAATTCAAGCTTAAAACTACACCGGATCTCCGAATTCAATTCCGATTGTTCTCCTAAGTCATAAATGATCCCCCGGAACTAGTCGAATCATCGGAATCCGGTTCCGAGCACTCTAACTCAATAGTCAACTCTTGGTTGACTTTTCATATTCAAGCTTTCTTCAAACATGCTATTTGTTTCATTTTCAATCCAAATCACTCCTAACTCACCCGATATATTCTAATACTCATTTAAAAGCATAATATATGTAAATGCAAGGTAACGGGGTGGTAATTCCCGTAACGACGGACCGGGTCGCAAGACCATATCACACTGGCACCGATGATAGTAGCTGATATCTTCCATGCCCTTACATCCTGTAAAGCAGGACATGACTTCTTCAAGGGATGCAATTTACTTCTCCAGATATGGATGATTGAACATTTGTGCCGTCACCCTCAGTTCTCGAGTTACAGATCATCTAAAAAGACGTGCATTGAAGAGTTTTATATGAGAACAAAAGAAGTTAAGTTGCCAGAAGGATCAAAAGGTTGGATCACATACTTGCGATCATTGACTGCTAGACAAATTGATTGGGCATACGGATGGATGCCTTTCAACGAGGTGATATACATGCCAACAGAAGGGTCGCATTTTCTGATAATGTGTCTTAAAAGAATTTAGCCTTATGCGCCGTATAGCGTACTAAGGCAACTCGAGAGATTTCAGGTCATACCAAAAGACGGGGACCTCAGCCTACAAGCCATAGAAATCAGTCTTGACGGGCAATTCCCGAAAGCAAAGATTCAGCAAATTTGGAATGAATGTCAATGCTTGAGAATAGACACTTGTGTGGGAAATCGAGCACGAGGAGAAGTATCACCAGGGTATGTCGCACGGTATCACCGGGATGTTGATCATGATAGACCTAAGAAGAGGCCTCACATACAAGAATTGGTCGTGCAGTTTAAGGAACAAAAAGATTGGATGGCCAAAGAAAATGAGTACCGAGCCAGAATCAGCTTGTTAGAGAAACAATTCCAAGACCTCAAATTCGAAAGCAGCTTACAAGTGGCATCCAATGAGGGTGAAAAGAAATAGCTGAGGAAAGAGAATGAAATCCTGAAGGTTCAAATTACAAAGATGAAAACAATAGCCGAAACCCAGTTCGACTTCCCCGAGATGAGAAATTAATTGAAAATCTTTGGCGCAAAGTGAATGACTATAGCTTTGATCTAGGTAAAGCTGAAAAGGAATTAGTCAGGGTTCGAAAACAACTGGCCAGGAATGTTGAAGAAAGAGTTCGAATGTTTCAGCGGTTACAAGATGAACATAATGTTGAGATAGCCCGGTTGAGAAAGAAGATCATTACAGCCGAAGTCAAAAGTAGCAACCAAACCAAGGAGTTTGAAATAGAGGGAGAACATTGCTAAATGGATATGGCTCGGTTAGAATTGGAGCTACAACAACTACAAAAGAAGAACCAGCAAACCTATTGGTAGGTTGCTTCAGAAATCAGGGAAAGAATTGTCAACATTGCTCAGTACATCACAAGAAAATGCCAATTGTGCGAAGATATGTCCCAGTCAACATTAACATCAGCAGTAATGTTCTTTGTAAAGCAAGTAATGACCGACCTGGACAAACTCCAAAGTGGATTAGCATATAGGCCCGCGACAAGACCGAACGATGTCTCGCGGGCACTAGGAGCTTTAATGTATTCATAAGGCATGCATTTTGTATTTGTATTTTTCTCTTTGCATTCGTAGTACAACATCATTTGTAACCGATGTTTGAGTATCAATGAAAATTCAAAAGAAGTTGCCATTATTTATAATGACTAGGCAAAAGGTGTGATTTTAAGAACTTGTGATGTTTATCCCTTTTGAGCTAACTATTAACAAGTTTTGTTGTTGATGAGTCTCATATTTTCAGTTGGCAACTGGCATTCTGGCACATCACAACTATAATACACGTTCTAAACTCATGACTAAAGCAGTAACTCAGGAAATCGAGCCTACTATTATGGATCTGGTATAAGAGGAAGAAGTTTTGGGCATAGCTAGTATGAAAGAAGAGATGTACAAATTAAAATAGCAGATGTCAGAGATGTACCAGGCCTGTGCTAGTGGTCAACCTTTGCCTTCCTATCCAGCCAACCCAGCATACATTCCTCCTCTGAACCCAAATCCTGAACCACCCACTATGAACTCGTCCTCCACATATCCAACTTACCCGTATTACTATGCTACAACCTCACAAGAACCTCCACCTTTGTCTAAATAAGCTCGACCACCACCACCTTAAGTCGCTCCAGTATACATGGCACCGCCACCAGCTGCATTACACAAATCTTCCAGCAAACTTGTGTTCCATGTCGAGGACATCCATTATTATCCGCCATAAGCCACTTTCAGGCAACACGATTCTCACACCCCGCTCATAGACAGGACAAAAGAGGAACAGCCTTTCAGAAATCTGGAACAGGAAGAAATGTGTAACGTCCCGGCCGGTCGTATTAGAAAATTTCGCCCCAATCCCCAATTTAACTATTCCCCTAAGTTCATTTCTGCTGTGGTGGTTTGCCGGGAGAGTCGGTTCTGGAATTTGGAGCATTTTGGGACACTTAATCTCTAAAAGAGAGCTTTAAAGTTAGAAAATAGTTCGTAGCCGGAACAGTGTTAAGACGACCTCGGATCGGAAATCTGATGGTTCCATTAGCTCAGTTAGGTGATTTCGGGGTTGGGAGCACGTTCGGAATATATTTTGGAGGTCCGTAGCTCAATTAGACTTGAAATGCCGAAGTTTGGAATTTTTGCGAATCCGAACGATAGGTGAGATTTTGGTCCGAGGGTCGGAATGGGAATTCGACAATTTTTTTAGTTTCGTTATGTGATTTTGGACATGTTCACAAATTTTCAGGTCATTCGAACGTCGTTTGGTCGGGTTTTAGATTAAATGTGCAATTCATAAAGTTTTAAGAAATTTAGGCTTGAATTCGATGTGAATTATGGGTTTTGATGTTGTTAGACGTGTTTTTATGAGTTGAATAAGTTCGTATCATGTTTTGGAGTAGGTTGGTGGTTTTCGTTGGGGTCCCGGGGGTCTCGGGATGAATCCGGGGGTCCAATCGGGCTAATTCATGCATTTTGGAAATGTTGTTAACTGCTGGTGTGTGCTGCAGACGAATGCTCTATGCGATCGCAATGGGCTGATGCGATCGCATAGAAGGTTTTGAAGAGGCCAAGTATTTGTTCTATGCGATCGCGGGCAAGGATATGCGATCGCATAGTTTTGGAAGGTTGTGCTCTGCGATCGCGTACAGTCCTATGCGATCGCATAGTGTATAGAGAAGAGGGGTCCCAGGTCCAGCTTTTGTCCTATGCGATCGCGGAGCAGGTATGCGATCGCATAGGTATATTTTGGTGAGCATTGCGATCGCATTGAGGACTATGCGATCGCATAGAGTAGTTTGGCGAGGGTCAAAATTTGTTCTATGCGATCGCAACAGGGATCATGCGATCGCATAGAGTAAAAATGTCTGCAAGTGGATTTAAGTCCAGAAACATTTCAGCCGCGACCCCATAATCAAAAACGCCATTTTTAAGCTCCAAGAGAGGAAATTGAAGGGGAAATGCTAGGATATCATCGGGAAATCATCAGGGGTAAGTTTCTTGATGTTAATTCGTTAGTTTATCATGAAATTTGTGATTATTTCACTGTTAATGGAGGATTAATGGAGGGTTTGAGCCCTAGGCCTAAATTTTAGAAAACCTTTGATTTGGATGGGCAAACGGAGTCCGATTTCGATAAATTTTATATGGACGGACTCGTATTGGGATAAGAAACCCGAATATATAACTTTCGTAATTTTTCGAGAAGCGTACCAAAAGTCAGGTTTTGGGAACTTGTGGGTTTTGGTGTATTTTGAATTGGTTTTGGTTGGGTAATGCCCAATTGGCCTATTTTGATGTAATTCTATTGATTTTTATCAGATACTACGCCTGTGGAGGCCGACATTCGTGGCAAGAGAGTTGTCTCTTAGTGGTTTTGTACCGGAGTCGAGGTAAGTGGCTTGTCTAACCTCATGTGGGGGAATTTTCACCCCTAGGATATTAAGTGATAGTTTAAATGCCTTGTGCGTGATGTGACGGGCGGGTACATGCGCTGGTTGTTGTGCACATACTTTACTTGAATTGTCTGATTAGTGATATTCCTGCTCTTAGCTGATTAAATCGATGCTTTTACCCGGTATTAGTTAGAAAAGCATGATTAGATAGGATTTAACTGTCTAGTTGCCCAATTGTCTTACTTGAACTTCTTGATAATTGTTGGCACTATTTTCGGTGAAGTTGTAGTTAAGCATATTATATTCTCTCTGTGTATTCCTTTATTTGTTGTGTTTGTGGACTGCGGGTTCGATTCCCGGAGATCCTGAGTTATTGGTAGGGACTACGGGTTTGATTCCCGGAGATCCTGAGTTATTGGTAGGGACTGCGGGTTCGATTCCCGGAGATCCGGAGTTATTGGTAGGGACTGCGGGTTCGATTCCCGGAGATCTTGAGTTATTGGTAGGGACTGCGGGTTCGATTCCCGAAGATCCTGAGTTATTGATCGAGGTTGTTACTTGTTGCTATTTAATTGTAGACGGTTTCGATTCCCGCAGATCCTGAGTTATTGGTAGGGACTGCGGGTTCGATTCCCAAAGATTCTGAGTTATTGGTAGGGACTGCGGGTTCGATTCCCGGAGATCCTGAGTTATAGGTAGGGACTGTGGGTTCGATTCTCGGAGATCCTGAGTTATTGGTAGGGACTGCGGGTTCGATTCCCGGAGATCCTGAGTTATTGGTAGGGACTACAGGTTTGATTCCCGGAGATCCTGAGTTATTGGTAGGGACTGCGGGTTTGATCCCCGGAGATCCTGAGTTATTGGTAGGGACTGCGGGTTTGATTCCCGGAGATCCTGAGTTATTGGTAGGGACTGCGGGTTCGATTCCCGGAGATCCTGAGTTATTGGTAGGGACTGCGGGTTTGATTCCCGAAGATCCTGAGTTATTGGTAGGGACTGCGGGTTCGATTCCCGGAGATCCTGAGATTTATTGAGACATGGGCTGCGGGTTCGATTCCCGGAGACCCAGGGATACTGTTATCGGGACTGCGGGTTCAATTCATGTAGCTCCTGGATTGTTGGTTATGGAAAGGGACTGTGGGTTCAATTCCCACAGGTCCTGGACTTGTTAATTGAGTTTGTTACTTGTTATTACTTGCTGCTAGCTTAAATTGTAGATGGTTACAGAAATCACTTTACTGTCGTCATTTCAGATTCATTAATATTAAAACTGTTTATCATTGTTATCGTCATTGTATTATTGTTCTTTCAGTAGGGCCCCGACCTTCCTCGTCACTACTCCATCGAGGTTAGGCTTGGCACTTACCGAGTACCGCCGTGGTGTACTCATGCTACTCTTTTGCACACTTTTGTTGTGGAGATCCAGGTACATCAGGACAGGCTCATATCAGGTGATTCAGCAGCGCTTTGGGAGACCTCGAGGTATGATCTGCTACGTCCGCGGATCCGGAGGCCTTCCTTCTATTCTAGTGCTAGTAGATATTTTTCCTTCATTCCGTTGTTAGATACTCTTATTACATAGAGCTACCGTTGTATGTTCTCTTTTAGTCTGTGTTATCCGTGGGATTCCGGGTCTTGGTGGTGTTTTATATGGTGTATTTGACGGGTGTATGTGCCAAGCGACACGGATTACATTCCTTTTAACTTATTTTACGCTAATTCTTGTTAAATGTTCATAAACTGGTATATTCCGCAATGTGTTAGGCTTACCTAGTCTTGGGGACTGGGTGCCATCACGACATGTTCACGATTGGTGAACTCGTGTCGTGACAAGTTGGTATCAGAGCTCTAGGTTCGTAGGAGTCACGGGACATAGACCGGTTACTTAGATTCTCGTTGATCCATACGGAGACGTCTGTATTTATCTATCAGGGGCTATGCAACTGTTTAGGAAACTCTTCAATTCTTTGAATTCCTTATCGTGCATCATTTATTCAGTTGGAGTCTATGTCATATGTTCTTTTGCATCCACTCGTGTATTGAAATTGCGCACTCGGTATCAAGTATGCGCCGACGGTTCGTGATGCTGCAGAGGGATTTCAAGGGGTCAAGAATTTACTCAACTATTGTTATCGTGTGTCATCCATATCGATAATGCAAGGAATTGAGAGATCTTCAATTGTGCACGTGGGGGTGCACTAGGTTCTGGCATTCGGTTGATAGTACGGTCGTGAGAAGGTTTACTTAACTGCCTAATTGTCACGGTAATGGTAGAATCACAAGGTGGATATAGATCTAAAGATAGTTGGTGGTAATAAAGACTATATGGTTCATATGAGATATCTATTTAGCGAAGGATTCAGCCAGTAGAGATACTGGGGGAAATGAGTTTAACTATCTTAAGAAGGACATGTACCAAACGAATGTCTTGGACTGTCTTATGATGAAGATGTACAAATGATAAAGGCAATTGTCATGGATTAGCAAAATGTATCTTAAGGCTTCGTGCCAGGTGAAAGGATTTCACTATCAACGATCAAATTATGGGTCATGTGTTATATCAGATTTGGCCTGCGATGTATTTAGGTGCTATTCAAAAAGTTCTTGAAAACTTGCGGATGGGCGAGAGTTGAGGTTCGTATGGTATGATGTTGGGACTTTTGAGGTTCTTGTGTCCCTAATAAACTCTACATTTTATTTTCAGCAGGGAAATATTCGACAAAGGCTACATGGTGCTTCGTAGGCGTGTGAGAATCATAGTATGTTATAAGACGTCGTTGGTAGAGAATGCTCGATGCATGGAGCGAGAATGTCACGACCCAAACTTTTCCCCAATATCGGGATCGTGATGGCGCCTACTCGTGGTAGCTAGGCAAGCCACCGTATTCATACTATCCTATTTTTAACACAATTTTTAATTAAATAAATGCGGAATACTTTATCGAAATGGAAATAATAAATCACAAGGTAAAAATCATACTGAAATCCTCTACCCAAGACGTGGAGTCACCAACTCACGAACTACTATGGAATACTACACATAAAAGTCTGAAGGAAATATAACATAATTATGTTTGTCTCGGAACAAAGAGACTGCATTTAATAACATAAATAAAGAGAGAGACGCCGGGCCTGCGGACGTCTGCAAGCTACCTCGGTCTCAAATGTGATCAACTCCCACGCAATCGATTTACTGCTGCTGCTGCTCCTGATCATAACCTGGACCTGTGCAAAAACGCACAGAAGTGTAGTATTAGCACAACCGACCCCATGTGCTGGTAAGTGCCTGGCCTATCCCGGCGAAGTAGTGACAAGCCTAGGACCAGACACTCACATAAACCTGTGCAATTCAATATGTATATGTGTACCACAAAATAACAAGAAATAATCAAGTATAAACACAATAAGGAATATCTTAAAGAATTCAACAATTAACCACAGTTAATAAATTCACAAGGAAAAACGAAGTATAATGTAAACACAAGTAATATCAATTCAAGAAATAGCAAGCAGTTGCACGGCATCACCCTTCGTGCTTTTACTCTCATCCTCACCAAATAAATAAATAAAGTACACGGCATCACCCTTCGTGCTTTTACTCTCATCCTCACATCTATAGTACGGCATGATCCTTCGTACATGGTTCAATAACAAGGGCACGGCATGATCCTTCGTGCATAATCAATAAATAAACATGGCACGACATTAACATTCGTGCATAAATAAATAAACATGGCACGGCATCACCCTTCGTGCATTATCACTCTTCCTCACCCAAATAACAATCACAGTTAAGGGCAAAGAAAGAAACAATAATTCATAAACCGTCCCATCAAGGGCAATCAATAATTATCTTCACAACAAGTCCCAACAAGGGAAAACAATAACAATTCATCTGTAATATATCTCAAAATAATCATTTTTCCAACGACTCACGGTCATACTAGACGCCAGTGTATGGATGCTCGTCACCACAGCCCATACACCGCACTCGATCACATAACACATAACACATAATCCTATTCCCTCAAGCTAGGATAGAACAAACACTTACCTCGAATGTTTATGAACAATTCAATCCGTGGAAATGTCTTTTTCTTTCAAATTTGGCTCCAATCCAATCGTATCTATACACAATTGATTTAATATCATCAATACTACTCAACAAACTAGTTCATATTGCTAAATATGATTTTTACAACATTCTGCCCGGAATAGTAAAAACCGACCCCGGGCCCACATAATCGAAACTCAAGTTTCGAACCAAAATAAGTTCACCCAATCTTCCATGAGTTCATATATACAATTTGTTCTTAAGTTCGACTCCAAAACGAGGTCTAAATCGCAAATTCTTTGAAAGCCCTAACTATACCCATTTCTCAAATTTTCAACCAATTTACACATGTTTAAGCCTAAGGATTTGATTGATGTTGATGAAAAATGAAGAAGACGAGTTAACAATACTTACCCAATGAACTTTGATGAAGAAATGCCTCAAAAATCGCCTAAGAGTTGTGGAGAAGAAAGGATTTTGTGAAAATGGGATAAAATCCCGTAAGTGTTCTGTTTTGGGGTATTAAATCACTGGGCGAGAATTTACCCTACGCGATCGCGTGAATTGGGCTGCGATCGCGTAGAGGAAAGACTGGCCTCTTATGCGATCGCGTGCAAAAGGTTGCGATCGCGTGGAGAAAAGACTGGAAGCTACGCGATCGCGTGAGGATTGCTGCGATCGCGTAGAGGAAACTCACCGGGCAACCTATTTGCCCTATGCGATCGCGTGAACAAGACTGCGATCGCGTGGGGGAGGAACTGGAAGCTACGCGATCGCGTGAGGGATGCTGCGATCGCGTAGAAGAACTGGCCAATGCTGTGCGATCGCGTGGACGAGGCCGCGATCGCGTAGAACAAAATCCCTCTGCAGAAACAGCAGAATTTCTGCTGTGTTTTCAAATCCGAAGACACCCCGAACCACCTCCGAAACACTCCCGAGCCCTCGGGGCTCCAAACCAAATATGCACACTAACTCAAAAACATCATACGAACTTGCTCGCATGATCAAATCGCTAAAATAACATCAAAATCAATGGATTGAGCCTTAAAACTCAAGAATTCTTTCAAATTTCATAATTTCCAAAATTTCCAATTTAAGGCCGAAATGCGTCAAACGACGTCCGTTTTCAACCAAACTTTACAGAAAGCGCTTAACCAATATATGTGACCTGTACCGGGCGTCGGAACCAAAATACGAGCCCGATACCAGTACTTTTTAATAAAAATTCAGTTTCATTTTCCTTAAACATTTTCAGAAAACAATTTAAGAGAAAAATTCTTTTACCGGGGTTCTAGACCTCGGATTTCAATTCCGGACATATGCCCAAGTTCCATATTTTTCTACGGATTTTCTGAGACCGTCAAATCACGGATCCGGGTCCGTTTACCAAAAATGTTGACCAAAGTCAACCATATCAATATTAATATCAAAATTCTTCAACTTTTTCACATGTTTCACATATTTCAACATAAAAATTTTCCAGCTTTGTGCCCGGACTGTGCACGCAAATCGAGGAAACTATAATTGAGGTTTTCAAGACCTCAAAAGCTCGGAATGATTAATAAAACAAGTGATGACCCTTTGGGTCGTCACAATCTCCACCTCTAAAACAACCGTTCGTCCTCGAACGGACAAAAGAAAGAAGTACCCGAGTCAAGAAACAAATGTGGGTAGCAGCTCCGCATATCAGACTCGGACTCCCAGGTCGATGCCTCAGGAGGCTGACCTCTCCACTGAACACGCACAGAAGGATAACTCTTCGACCTCAACTGTCGAACCTACCGGTCTAGAATGGCCACCGACTCCTCCTCATAGGATAGATCATTGTCCAATTGGACAGTGCTGAAGACTAACACATGTGTGGGATCACCGTGGTATCTCCGAAGCATAGATACATGAAAAACTCGATGCACGGCTGATAAGCTAGGTGGCAGAGCAAGTCTGTAAGCCACCCCTCCCATTAGGTCTAGAATCTCAAATGGACCAATATACCTAGGGCTGAGCTTGCCCTTCTTCCCGAACCTCATCACGCCCTTCATAGGCGACACTCGGAGCAATACTCGTTCACCAACCGTGAAATCTACATCTCGAACCTTACGATCCGCATAAGTCTTCTGCCTGGACTGAGCTGAACGCAATCTCTCCTGAATAGTCTTGACCTTATCCAAGGCCTCCTGAACTAAGTCTGTACCCAACAACCGAGCCTCTCCCGGTTCAAACCATCCAACTGGTGATCGACATCGCCTACCATACAACGCCTCATACGGAGCCATCCGGATGCTAGATTGGTAACTGTTATTGTAGGCGAACTCTGCTAATGGCAGAAACCGGTCCCACGAGCCTCCGAAATCAATAACACAGGCTCGAAGCATGTCCTCTAGAATCTGAATAGTCCTCTCGGACTGGCCATCCGTCTGAGGATGAAATGCTGTACTCAACTGAACCTGGGTGCCTAACTCCCGCTGGACCGCTCTCCAGAACCGCGAGGTAAACTGCGTTCCCCGATCAGAGATAATAGATACTGGCACCCCATGGAGACGAACAATCTCCCTAATGTAAACCTCTGCTAACCTCTCCGACGAGTAGGAGACAGATACTGGAATAAAGTGTGCTGATTTGGTCAGCCTATCAACAATGACCCAAATAGTATCAAATTTCCTCCGAGTCAAAGGAAGTCCAGTAATGAAGTCCATTATGATCCGCTCCCATTTCCACTCGGGAATTTCAATCCTCCGGAATACACCACCAGGTCTCCGGTGCTCATATTTCACCTGCTGACAATTTAGATACCGAGCGACATACGCAACGATATCTTTCTTCATTCTGCGCCACCAATAGTGTTTCCGTAAGTCCTGGTACATCTTCGCGGCACCTGGGTGAATAGAATACCGCGAACTGTGGGCCTCTGCTAAGATCAACTCCCGAATCCCTTCGACATTGGGCACACAAACTCGACCCTGCAATTTCAATACCCCATCATCATCTAGGTTTACCTGTGTGGCACCTCCCCGCTGTACTGTATCTCTCAACTCACGTAAACGAGGATCATCAAATTGCCTCTCACGGATACGCTCTAATAAGGAAGAACGAGCGACCGTGCAGGCTAACACTCTGCTAGGCTCAAAAATGTCTAATCTCACGAACCGGTTGGCTAAGGCCTGGACATCTAGAGCTAATGGTCTCTGACTGACCGGAATGTATGCAAGACTACCCATGCTGGCATACTTTCTACTCAAAGCATCGGCCACCACATTGGCCTTACCTGGGTGATATAAGATAGTAACATCATAGTCTTTTAGCAACTCTAACCATCTCCGCTGTCGTAGATTCAACTCCTTCTGTTTGAACAAGTACCGTAGGCTTTTGTGATCAGTGTACACCTCACATGTCACACCATATAGATAATGCCTCCAGATCTTTAAGGCATGAACCACTGCTGCTAACTCAAGATCATGAACTGGATAATTCTTCTCATGTATCTTTAACTGCCTCGAAGCATAAGCGATAACCTTACCATCCCGCATCAATACCGCTCCAAGCCCTGTACGAGATGCGTCACAATAAACTGTATAAGGCCCTGTACCTGTAGGTAGTATCAACACTGGTGCGGTGGTCAAGGCTGTCTTGAGCTTTTGAAAGCTCGCCTCACACTCCTCTGACCACTGGAACTGGACACCCTTCTGGGTCAACCTGGTCATCGGGGCTGCAATAGAAGAAAACCCCTCTACAAATCGACGGTAGTAACCTCCTAATCCCAAGAAACTCCGGATCTCAGTCACTGAAGCTGGTCGAGGCCAATTCTGGACTGCCTCAATCTTCTTTGGGTCTACCCGAATACCTTCCACCGATACAATGTGACCCAGAAATGCTACCGAACTCAGCTAGAACTCACATTTTGAAAATTTGGCATATAGCTGATTATCCTTCGGAGTCTGAAGAACCACTCTGAGGTTCTGCTCGTGCTCTTCCTGGCTGCGGGAGTATACCAGGATGTCATCTATAAAGACTATCATGAACAGATCTAAGTAAGGCCTGAATACCCGATTCATCAACTCCATGAATGCTGCTGGGGCATTGGTCAACCCGAAGGACATGACCAAGAACTCATAATGCCCATATCTAGAGTGAAAGGTTGTCTTAGGAATGTCAGCCGCCCTGATCTTCAGCTGATGGTAGCCTGACCTCAAGTCTATCTTAGAGAATACCCTCGCTCCCTGGAGCTGGTCAAACAAATCATCAATCCTCGGCAGTGGATATTTATTTTTGATAGTCACCTTGTTTAACCGCCGGTAATCAATACACATCCGCATCGAGCCATCCTTCTTCTTTACAAATAATACAGGTGCTCCCCAGGGGGAAACACTGGGCCTGATAAAAGCCCTTCTCAAGAAGATCCTGCAACTGATCTTTCAACTCTTTTAGTTCCGGCGGGGCCATACGATAGGGTGGAATAGAGATGGGCCGAGTACCCGGTGCCAGATCAATACAGAAATCAATATCCCTGTCGGGTGGCATGCCCGGCAGGTCTGAAGGAAAACCTCAGGAAACTCCCGTACAATAGGGACTGATTCAATAGAAGGAACTTCTGCGCTGGAATCACGAACATAAGCCGGATAAGCTAGACACCCCTTCTCGACCATGCGTCGAGCCTTAACATAGGAAATAACAGTGCGAACGGAGTGGCTTGAGGTACCTTTCCACTCTAGTCGGGGTGATTCTGGCAAGGCTAAGGTGACAGTCTTAGCATGACAATCAAGAATAGCATGGTATGGGGACAACCAGTCCATCCCCAATATGACATCAAAATATACCATATCCAAAAGCAACAGATCAACACGGGTCTCAAGACCCCCAAATATAACTACGCACGAACGATGCACCCGATCGACTACAATGGAGTCACCCACTGGTGTAGCCACATAAACTGGAATATCCAGAGCATAGCTGGGCACGGCCAAATACGGTGCGAAGTAGGAAGACACATAGGAATATGTAGATCCGGGGTCAAATAATACTGAAGCACCTCTGCCACACACAAGAATAGTACCTGTAATCACGGCATCTGATGCCTCTGCCTCTGGCCTGGCTGGTAAAGCATAGAATCGGGGATCTGCACCTCCCCTCTGAGCTGCGTCTCTAGGACGACCATCAACTGGCCGACCTCTACCTCTCGCTGGACGGTCTCCACCTCTACGGTCTCGACCTCCACCTCTATAATCTCTACCCCCGCCCTGGCTGGCTGGGCAGGCAGGCTGAGGGTCAGCTGGGGCCTCGAATCATAGGACGAGGACCTCGCTGCCGAGAGTTGCCCGCCGCTAGAGGGCAATTCCCGATAAAATGACTCGGGTCACCACAACCGTAGCAACTCTTGGGACCGATAGGGCTGCCGGCCCCGACGACCCGAATGGCCTCCACGAACACTCCGAAGAGGCTGAGCATTAATAGGAGACTGGTCTGAATAATGCCCCCGAGAACCACGATCACCTGGTCCACCCCGTGAAGCCTGAAGGGCGGAATGAAAAGGCCTGGAAGACTGGCCTCTATCAAAGGATTCTCTCCTACCAGAGGAAGAACCACCAAATCTACCTGTATGACGAGGCCTCTTATCCGAAGAATAATCGCCTCCCCTAGCAAGAGCCATCTCAACTCTGCGTGCTGCATTGGCTCTGCCTCCTGAAATGATATGTCACTCCCCACGCCCATAGCCATCTCGAGTCTAATCGGCTGATTAAGCCCATCTATAAATCCGCGGACCCTCTCCCGCTCCGTGGGAAGTATCACCACCGCATGACGAGCCAAGTCGATAAATCTCGTCTCATACTATGTAACCGTCATAGTGCCCTGACGGAGGCGCTCAAACTGCCTCCGAAGTACATCCCTCCGAGTAGCAGGGAGAAACTTCTCCATAAATAGTTCCGCAAACCGGTCCCATGATAAAGCTGGGGACCCTGCCGGTCGAGTCAAGCAATAATCTCTCCACCAAGTCTTGGCGGATCCTGCAAGTCTGAAGGTACAGAAGTCAACTCCGTTTGTCTCCACGATCCCCATAGTCTTGAGAATCTCATGGCAACCGAATAAAAAGTCCTGAGGATCCTCTGATGCGGCTCCACTGAATGTAGTGGTAAATAGCTTGGAGAACCGATCAAGTCTCCATAAGGAATCAGAAGTCATGGCCGCTCCATCACCAGCATGAGCTGTGGTACTTGACTGAGTGGCCACAGCTGTCTGAACTACTGGTGCCTGAGGCTGAGGAGCTACTGGCTCCGAAGTACGAGCAATAGGAGTCTGGGCCCCTCCTCCAGCCTGAAAAGCGGCTGGTGCAACTGATAATAAACCCGCTCTGGCAATGCTGTCCATGAATCCCGCTATTCTGACCAAAGCATCCCGGAGATCCGGGGTAATTAAAGCCTCTCCTCGGACCTGAGCTGGGCCCACTGGAGCTGCTGGAACTGGAACCTCCTCGTCAATCTCAATATGAGGCTCCACCTCTGGGGTAGCTGCCTGGGGCTGAGCTCTACCCCTACCACGGCCTCTGATACGGCCTTGGACCCTGCCCCTCACGGGAGCTGCCTGGGGCTCGGGCTGCTGGTCAGCGGACGAAGAAGCGCGTGTCCTCACCATCTGCGAAAGGACAAAATAGAAATTCAATCAGTAATTGAGGAACAAGTCGCACGACAAGAAAGAACAAATGAGAGACTCTTTCCTAACTCAATAGACTTTGGAGGACAAGTACGGACGTCTCCGTACCTACCTCTCAAACTCTACTAAGCTTGTTCGTGAGTGGTGAGACCTATGTAACCTAGAGCTCTGATACCAACCTGTCACGACCCGGATTTTTCCCCCAATATCGGGATCGTGATGGCGCCTACTCGTGGTAGCTAGGCAAGCCACCGTATTCATACTATCCTGTTTTTAACACAATTTTAATTAAATAAATGCGGAATACTTTATCGAAATAGAAATAACTAATTACAAAGTGAAAATCATACTGAAATCCTCTACCCAAGACGTGGAGTCACCAACTCACAAACTACTATGGAATACTACACATAAAAGTCTGAAGGAAATATAACATAATTCTGTTTGTCTCGGAACAAAGAGACCACAGCTAATAACATAAATAAAGAGAGAGACGTCGGGCCTGCGGACGTCTGCAAGCTACCTCGGTCTCAAATATGATCAACTCCCACGCAATCGATTTACTGCTGTTGTTGCTCCTGATCGTAACCTGGACCTGTGCAAAAACGCACAGAAGTGTAGCATCAGCACAACCGACCCCATGTGCTGGTAAGTGCCTGGCCTATCCCGGCGAAGTAGTGACAAGCCTAGGACCAGACACTCACATAAACCTGTGCAATTCAATATGTATATGTGTACCACAAAATAACAAGAAATAATCAAGTATAAACACAATAAGGAATATCTTAAAAAATTCAACAATTAACCACAGTTAATAAATTCACAAGGAAAAACAAAGTATAATGTAAACACAAGTAATATCAATTCAAGAAATAGCAAGTAGTTGCACGGCATCACCCTTCGTGCTTTTACTCTCATCCTCACCAAATAAATAAATAAAGTACACGGCATCACCCTTAGTGCTTTTACTCTCATCCTCACATCGATAGTACGGCATGATCCTTCGTACATGGTTCAATAACAGGGCACGGCATGATCCTTCGTGCATAATCAATAAATAAACATGGCACGACATTAACCTTCGTGCATAAATAAATAAACATGGCACGGCATCACCCTTCGTGCATTATCACTCTTCCTCACCCAAATAACAATCACGGTTAAGGGCAAAGAAAGAAACAGTAATTCATAAACCGTCCCATCAAGGGCAATCAATAATTATCTTCACAACAAGTCCCAACAAGGGAGAACAATAACAATTCATCCGTAATATATCTCAAAATAATCATTTTTCAACGACTCACGGTCATACTAGACGCCAGTGTATGGATGCTCGTCACCACAGCCCATACACCGCACTCGATCACATAACACATAACACATAATCCTATTCCCTCAAGCTAGGATAGAACAAACACTTACCTCGAATGTTTATGAACAATTCAATCCGTGGAAATGTCTTTTTCTTTCAAATATGGCTCCAATCCAATCGTATCTATACACAATTGATTTAATATCATCAATACTACTCAACAAACTAGTTCATATTGCTAAATATGATTTTTACAATATTCTGCCCGGAATAGTAAAAATCGACCTCGAGCCCACATAATCGAAACTCAAGTTTCGAACCAAAATAAGTTCACCCAATCTTCCATGAGTTCAAATATACAATTTGTTCTTAAGTTCGACTCCAAAACGAGGTCTAAATCGCAAATTCTTTGAAAGCCCTAACTATACCCATTTCTCAAATTTTCAACCAATTTACACATGTTTAAGCCTAAGGATTTGATTGATGTTGATGAAAAATGAAGAAGACGAGTTAACAATACTTACCCAATGAACTTTGATGAAGAAATTCCTCAAAAATCGCCTAAGAGCTGTGGAGAAGAAAGGATTTTGTGAAAATGGGATAAAATCCCGTAAGTGTTCTGTTTTGGGGTATTAAATCACTGGGCGGAAATTTACCCTACGCGATTGCGTGAATTGGGCTGCGATCGCGTAGAGGAAAGACTGGCCTCTTATGCGATCGCGTGCAAAAGGTTGCGATCGCGTGGAGAAAAGATTGGAAGCTACGCGATCGCGTGAGGATTGCTGCGATCGCGTAGAGGAAACTCACCGGGCAGCCTATTTGCCCTATGCGATCGCGTGAACAAGACTGCGATCGCGTGGGGGAGGAACTGGAAGCTACGCGATCGCGTGAGGGATGCTGCGATCGCGTAGAAGAACTGGCCAATGCTGTGCGATCGCGTGGATGAGGCCGCGATCGCGTAGAACAAAATCCTTCTGCAGAAACAGCAGAACTTCTGCTGTGTTTTCAAATCCGAAAACACCCCGAACCACCTCCGAAACACTCCCGAGCCCTCGGGGTTCCAAACCAAATATGCACACTAACTCAAAAACATCATACGAACTTGCTCGCGCGATCAAATCGCTAAAATAACATCAAAATCAATGGATTGAGCCTTAAAACTCAAGAATTCTTTCAAATTTCATAATTTCCAAAATTTCCAATTTAAGGCCGAAATGCGTCAAACGACGTCCGTTTTCAACCAAACTTTACAGGAAGCGCTTAACCAATATATATGACCTGTACCGGGCGTCGGAACCAAAATACGATCCCGATACCAGTACTTTTTAATAAAAATTCAGTTTCATTTTCCTTAAACATTTTCAGAAAACAATTTAACAGAAAAATTCTTTTACCGGGGTTCTAGACCTCGGATTTCAATTCCGGGCATATGCCCAAGTTCCATATTTTTCTACGGATTTTCCGAGACAGTCAAATCACGGATCCGGGTCCGTTTACCAAAAATGTTGACCAAAGTCAACCATATCAATATTAATATCAAAATTCTTCAACTTTTTCACATATTTCACATATTTCAACATAAAAGTTTTCTAGCTTAGTGCCCGGACTGTGCACGCAAATCGAGGCAACTATAAATGAGGTTTTCAAGACCTCAAAAGCTCAGAATGATTAATAAAACAAGTGATGACCCTTTGGGTCGTCACAGAGAAGATGTTTGGTTGTATTGGGATGAGGTCATACCCTATGGTGTTAGAGTGCTAATAGAGCATAGGTGGTTATATTCGTTAGATCAAGTGAGTTGCAGTTGAATAATAGTAAATGACTTGAGAGAATGGTTCTAATGTGTTCGAGAGTCATGTAATAGTGGCTTTGGGCTAAGTGGGAGAGTCCCACCGCTTAAGATTGGGTCGCATGGTTAATTACCTGTGTGAATTCTGGATACTAGCGTATTATTGTGTTATTGCAGCCACAGAAAAGGGCCATGAGTAGTAATTTGAGTATATGAATTGCTGAATGCATGTTATGGTTAGCCTTACTTGTTCGTGTTCAAACTTGAGGAAAGATTCATGATTTATACCTCGTATAGGTGCAGGCTTCGCGGGAAATGGTTCTGCTGGGGGCTTTATCGAGAGGGTATTCATATGTTATAAAATTCAGTAGAATTGGTTGCGTACTAGGACAAGTTAGGGCCGGATGGTTCTCAATAGCGGTCCAAATGAATTCAAGAGGTAAAGTGTGGTCTTTGATAATTCTAAGTCTATAAGTATAGTCGAGGCTTAAGCTTTTGAAGCAACTCAGGAATCAAGGCACAAAATGTTCTATGATGTTATGATTTGTGGTGTAGCATTTGAGAGACATGAAATGGTTGTCGTTCTTGAGATAGCATGGCCTCATGATTTAGGGTCACTCGGGGTGAGTGCGGTTGGAATAAGTTAGGTATTGAAGGGAGATATTAACACTTATAAGGCAATCTAGGATACACTGGAAGGAAGTAGATTGATTAGCCAAAGTTGAAGTTGGCATATTGGTGTCAATGACCGTTTCATGTAATGTGATCGAGGTATGCATGCGATTCGTGGCGGTGCATGTGAGGCTTGTCGGCCGCAGTGATTGATGGTATTCTGAAGTATACTTCTGTTAGGGCCTACTATGAGTAGGCGGACCTCGTAAAGGGTTATGGTGGTTTGGACAACTACTTAGAGATTGGCGTGTTCGATGGTTATGAGAATTCGCATGTATGTTGCTATAGTTCTCCTGAAGTGAGTTAAATGGAGAGTCTTATGTGATGAAGTATTAGCCTATCGTCAGTTCTAGAGTTGTGATGGAAATCGTATCTATCGTATATCAGCACGTGAGGTGCAGTGAGTGGTATGAAATTTGAAGTAAGGACCAGGGTTGCAGTTTGGTCAATAAATGTAATATAAAGAGCTCGGATGAGCAGGAAGGGAGTTTCAGTGTTTTGAGTAAGATGGGTATTAACATCAGTATCACTTGAGATCGGTGTTCTGTGAGAAGGGCTTTGCATCCCGGTTAGGGACTCCTGATCGCTTTTCAGTGTTAGTGCAGCCGGTGGGTTGACTGTGCAGGCCCGTTTAATTATTTGGAATATGGTGGGAGCTTGTCCCACAAGAAGATTGTATAGGTGTGACATGTAGTCACTTGATTGGTTAGAAATTTAAACCAAGTATGAGGATTCTGGTGATATCATCCATTGAGGACTTATGCCTGGAAGGCACTCTGCTTATTGGGTTATAGACCTGTGAAATATTATTGACTTAGCTTGGCACGACCAGGATAGACTTAAGGTCGGTGGATAGATTTAAATGTGGAAGTGAGCCTTGCGTCGGGCCGGTTATGTTTCTTCCAGCAATGCGCCCTTTTATGGAGGGATAGTCGCGGTTTTATTTCGCGGTTAGTAATTCATATAAAGATATATTGCAACGTATGAGTGTGCGACGGCTTGGTAAGTTCCTTATGTGTTGAGGTTCCGCTCGGCGGTGATGTTATATGAGCATGATGGCTCTTGAGGCTCATATCTTATGTCGCACCTCAATTGTGCTTGAGTTCATAGCCTATAGCGCTATATGTTTTCATTGAGTCTGATATCATGCACCTTAGTGTGCTTATGATCGATATTCGGTATTTTGATGTGACGAGCTATTCAGCTCGACATATGACTCCTTGTGTGAGTTTTATATTGTTGGGATCGGATGGCACGCCGCCATGGTTATATTATTGGGGTCGGGTGGCACGCCGCCATGGTTATATTGTTGGGATCGGGTGGCACGCCGCCATGGTTATATTGTTGGGATCGGGTGGCACGCCGCCATGGTTATATTGTTGGGATCGGGTGGCACGCCGCCATGGTCATATTGTTGGGATCGGGTTGCACGCCGCAACGGTGTGATGTTTATTTTAGTGTCTATAATTGCTTTTATGTGTTCTGTTTCCTATTTTCTGAGGAGGTCCATGTTTATGTGAGAGTTGAATAGTTCTCTCTAGTGTTCGCCTTCCTTTGTATCACGTACGAATTAGTGGATTACTAGCACATTGTGTCATCTTGTGGGACTTTTGATTATGTCTGAGGTGGCTTATCGCCTGAGCAGTTCGTACTGGGTGAGATGAGACCATGGTATTTGGGATCAGTTCCAACTGATTATATGAAAAATATTATAGAGGAAAGGATCATCCTCTGGTTTAGGACAAGGTAATGGATCTTGTCAGGAGTATAGACCTAATGAATTGTTGACTCGGTAGTTGGTTATGGATATCAGCACATCTCTTCCGTCGTGTCAGTATGGTAAAAGTTGGAATGAGACATATGTAGATCGTGAGGTGCAATGGGAGCATCTGATTCGTTGAATTTTTGGCTAATTTGATCATAAAATATTATCGTGGTCCCGTGGATTTAGTGTTGCAAGGTAAGAATCCAGCAAGGTTATGCAGTCATGTTTGAGGACGGCGTTTGAGGAATATTGAGTGATCTCTTGATGAAAACAAGCCTGACACAGAATTCCGGATGTTGAAATTAGGCTCTAAGACTTAATTGTTTGAACAAGAGGGAATATCTTCAAATATATCAGGCTAACGTGCTCAGCTGAGTCCTAGGTTTATTGGCCCTTTTGAGATTTTGAGGCATGTTGGGGAGGTTGGTTATGAGTTGGCCTTACCTCCCAGCCTAGCCGGAGTCCATCCCGTATTTCATGTCTCAATGCTCCAGAGGTACCATGGTGACCCGTCGCATGTGTTGGACTTCACCTCTGTTCAGCTAGACGAGGATCTATCTTATGTTGAGGAGCCAGTAGCCATTCTAGACAGGCAAGTCAGGAAGCTAAGGTCAAAGAACATCGCTTCAGTAAAGGCTCAGTGGCGGGGCCAGCCAGTCGATGAGGCGACTTGGGAGACCGAGCAGGATATGCACAGCCAGTACCCTCATCTTTTCACCACTTCAGGTATGTTTTCTATGCTCGTTCGAGGACGAACGAATCTTTTAAATGTGGGAAGATGTAACGACCCGGCCGGTCGTTTTAGAAAATTTCACCCCAATCCCCAATTTAACTGTTCCCATAAGTTCATTTGTGCTATGGTGGTTTGCCGGGAGAGTCGGTTCTGGAATTTGGAACATTTTGGGACACTTAGTCTCTAAAAGAGAGCTTTAAAGTTAGAAAATGGTCCATAGACGGAACAGTATTAAGACGATCTTGGATCGGAAATCCGATGGTTCCATTAGCTCCGTTAGGTGATTTCGGGGTTGGGAGCGCGTTCGGAATATATTTTGGAGGTCCGTAGCTCAATTAGGCTTGAAATGCCGAAGTTTGAAATTTTGGCGAATCCGAACGATAGGCGAGATTTTGATCCGAGTGTCAGAATGGAATTCCGACAATTTCTGTAGTTTCTTTATGTGATTTTGGATATGTTCGCAAATTTTCAGGTCATTCGGACGTCGTTTGGTCGGGTTTTAGATTGAATGTGCAATTCGGAAAGTTTTAAGAAATTTAGGCTTGAATTCGATGTGAATTATGGGTTTTGATGTTGTTAGACATATTTTTATGAGTGGAATAAGTTTGTATCATGTTTTGGAGTAAGTTGGTGGTTTTCGTTGGGGTCCCGGGGGTCTCGGGATGAATCCGGGGATCCAATCGGGCTAATTTATGCATTTTGGAAATGCTGTTAACTGCTGGTGTGTGCTGCAGACGAATGCTCTATGCGATCGCAATGGGCTGATGCAATCGCATAGAAGGTTTTGAAGAGGCCAAGTATCTGTTCTATGCGATCGCGGGCAAGGATATGCGATCGCATAGTTTTCGAAGGTTGTGCTCTGCGATCGCGTACAACCCTATGAGATCGCATAGTGTATAGAGAAGGGGGCCCCAGGCCCAGCTTTTGTCCTATGCGATCGCGGAGCATGGTATGCGATCGCATAGGTATATTTTGGTGAGCATTGCGATCGCATTGAGGACTATGCGATCGCATAGAGTAGTTTGGCGAGGGTCAAAATTTTTTCTATGCGATCGCAATAGTGTTCATGCGATCGCATAGAGTAAAAATGTTTGGCAGTGGATTTAAGTCCAGAAACATTTCAACCGCGACCCCATAATCAAAAACGCCATTTTTGAGCTCCAAGAAAGGAAATTGAAGGGGAAACGCTGGGATATCATCGGGAAATCATCCGGGGTAAGTTTCTTGATCTTAATTCTTTATTTTATCATGAAATTTGTGATTATTTCACTGTTAATGGAGGATTAATGGAGGGTTTGAGCCCTAGGCCTAAATTTTAGAAAACCTTTGATTTGGATGGTCAAACGGAGTCCGATTTCGATAAATTTTATATTCACGGACTCGTATTGAGATAAGGAACCCGCATATAACTTTCATAATTTTTTGAGAAGCGTACCGAAAGTTGGGTTTTGGAAACTTGTGGGTTTTGGTATATTTTGAATTGTTTTGATTGGGTAATGCCCAATTGGCCTATTTTGATGTGATTCCATTGATTTTTATCAGATACTACACCTGTGGAGGCCGACATTCGCGGCAAGAGAGTTGTCTCTTAGCGGTTTTGTACCGGAGTCAAGGTAAATGGCTTGTCTAACCGCGTGTGGGTGAATTTTCACCCCTAGGATATTATGTGATAGTTTAAATGCCTTGTGCGCGATGTGACGGGCGTGTACATGCGCTGGTTGTTGTGGCACATACTTTACTTGAATTGTCCGATTAGTGATATTCCTGGTCTTAGCTGATTAAATCGATACTTTTACCCGGTATTAGTTAGAAAAGCATGATTAGATAGGATTTAACTGTCTAGTTGCCCAATTGTCTTACTTGAACTTCTTGATAATTGTTGGCACTATTTTCGGTGAAGTTGTAGTTAAGCATATTATATTCTCTCTGTGTATTCCTTTATTTGTTGTGTTTGTGGACTGCGGGTTCGATTCCCGGAGATCCTGAGTTATTGGTAGGGACTACGGGTTTGATTCCCGGAGATCCCGAGTTATTGGTAGGGACTGCGGGTTCGATTCTCGGAGATCCTGAGTTATTGGTAGGGACTGCGGGTTTGATTCCCGGAGATCCTGAGTTATTGGTAGGGACTGCGGGTTTGATTCCCGGAGATCCTGAGTTATTGGTATGGACTGCGGGTTTGATTCCCAGAGATCCTAAGTTATTGGTAGGGACTGCAAGTTTGATTCCCGGAGATCCTGAGTTATTGGTAGGGACTGCGGGTTTGATTCCCGAAGATCCTGAGTTATTGGTAGGGACTGCAGGTTCGATTCCCGGAGATCCTGAGATTTATTGTGACATGGGCTGCGGGTTCGATTCCCAGAGACCCAGGGATATTGTTATCAAGACTGCGGGTTCAATTCCTGTAGCTCCTAGATTGTTGGTTATGGAAAGGGATTGTGGGTTCAATTCCCACAGGTCCTGGACTTGCTGATTTAGTTTTATTGAGTTATTTACTTGCTGCTAGCTTAAATTGTAGACGGTTGCAGAAATCACTTTACTGTCGTCATTTCAGATTCACTATTATTTAAACTGTTTGTCATTGTTATCATCATTATATTATTGTTCTCTCAGTAGGGCCCTGACCTTCCTCGTCACTACTCCATCGAGGTTAGGCTTGGCACTTACCGAGTACCGCCGTGGTGTACTCATGCTACTCTTCTGCACACTTTTGTTGTGCAGATCCAGGTACATCAGGACATGCGCACACCAGGTGATTCAGCAGCGCTTTGGGAGACCTCGAGGTATGATCTGCTACGTCCGCGGATCCGAAGGCCTTCCTTATATTCTAGTGCTAGTAGATGTTTTTCCTTCATTCCGTTGTTAGATACTCTTATTACACAGAGCTACAGTTGTATGTTCTCTTTTAGTCAGTGTTACCCGTGGGATTCTGGGTCTTGGTGGTGTTTTATATGCTGTATTTGACGGGTGTATGTGCCAAGCGGCACGGATTACATTCCTTTTATCTTATTTTCCGCTAATTCTTGTTAAATGTTCATAAACTGGTATATTCTGCAACGTGTTAGGCTTACCTAGTCATGGGGACTGGGTGCCATCACGACATATTCACGATTGGTGAACTTGGGTCATGACAAAATGGCCCGTAAGATTAAAAGTGTTGAGCAGTCATTTCGTAACATAAAAGGGCTGGGAGGCCAAGTGAGTGTTGCGTACAAAGATCTATGCTTGTTTTCGGAGGTGCAGCTACCTGTCGGGTTTAAGTTGCCCAAGTTTAACATGTATGATGGTCACGGAGATCCTGTAGCCCATCTGAGGGCTCACTGTAGTAAAATGCACGGAGCAGGAGGAAGGGATGAGTTACTCATGGCTAATTTGATCCAAAGCATAAATGGTTCGGCATTGGAATGGTATACTCGACAAGATCACACCAGATGGTTCATCTGGGATGACTTAGCTCAATCATTTGCAAACCATTTCCAATACAATCTAGAAATTATCTCTGACAGGTTGTCATTGACTAAGATGGAGAAGAAAACCGGAGAAAGTTTTTGGGAATACGGGTTCAGGTGGAGGCAGCAGGCTGCACGTGTATACTAGCCTATGATAGAAAGAGAAATGGTAGATTGTTTCTTACAGGCTTTGGAGCCGACATACTATGGCCACTTAGTGTCTGCAATTGGAAAAACCTTTAACGAGGTAGTAAAGATGGGAAGCTTTGTCGAAGAAGGGCTAAAGACAAATAAAATCATGAGCTACTTGGCCATTAAGGCTACAAACCAAGCAATACAGACTGGAACCGGAGTGTCGATTGGCAAGAAGAAGAAGGAAGAAGTTGCGGTCATTGAAGGTAGATCATGGTCCCGGGGCCCAACCCATATCATCATCAACCTCGCCCATACCAACTGTCACACCTCCCTTTTTACTACCTTTTTTATTTCCCCGATCAAGAGAATAAGGTATACCTCGATATTATGAATACCCAAGGAAAGGATATAATAACAACGAGGAAGGTGTGTTTCCAAATAAAGGACAATCGGTTCGGGATTTTATTTACAGTTTCAGAGTTGCCACTTGGGAAAATAATGGTGTCCCAAGTCACCGATTAATCCCGAATCCGAGGAAGTTGACTCTATTTTTAAATAGTCTGCGCAATGAGAAATCCGGATAAGGAATTCTGTTAACCCGGGAGAAGGTGTTAGGCACTCCCGGATTCCATGGTTTTAGCACGGTCGCTCAACTGTCACTCTTGGTTTTAGATGATTTAGTACATGCCTTTTAACAATATTTATGTGTTTCAAATTGAATATTTTACGAATTGCGACGTCGCAAAAATGTATTTCGAGTCACACCGCAACCAGTGCGCCTGTGACCTTTAACATGTTTTGGCTTCGCCGAGATTTACGATTTGAGTCACATCAAATGTGCACTCATATTAGGGAAAGTATATTTTTAATGTCGTGCCTAAATCGTCTATCGGCTTCTTAATCTCTTGAAAAGGTTGTGAAATTAACTAGCAACCTTCCCGAGTCTATTATATAACTTATTCATTTATATAGGGGCCCCGCTGTTTTGTTTTCAATGCGAGGCTCATCCCATTTAGTTTTATATTCCAATCTTATATGTACATACTATGTTTTATATTTTTTTGGTTTTTCCCTAATTCATTATTTTTTTCAAAATGCAGGCGAGGCCTTATTCTTATATTACACGGGCCTGGACTGTTGCACTCTTCTCAGCATATCAGTTCATATACCTGGGTCTTAGAACCTAGGAACACGCTACAGGTGTTTAGCAGAAGCTTAGTAGCGCATTTACACCATTCTGGGCCTTTGCAACTTATTAAGCCCAAATCAAACAAAATTGGATAAGGGGAATGGGAATCAGAATTCATGGGTTAAATAGATGATCAGATTCAGAAGACAATAAAACTCAAACTATTTTATTCAATGAAGAGAAATGAAATACAGAATTACAGTATTGATTTCAAACCTTAATTGTCTACTGTGAATGAAGTATAATTAACAACTTGCTTTTGTTTTTTGTGTTTCATCAACTATTCTAAACTACTGAAATTAACTACTTAATAGCTAACACTATCATAGTTATTATTTGATGACATACTATTCTCAATTACTTGTAGCTTTCAAAGGATTAACTGGATGTATTAAACATTAAACTATATTATATGTCTCATT
The DNA here is from genome assembly GCA_032618575.1 of Nicotiana noctiflora. Taxonomy (NCBI): domain Eukaryota; kingdom Viridiplantae; phylum Streptophyta; class Magnoliopsida; order Solanales; family Solanaceae; genus Nicotiana; species Nicotiana noctiflora. Next base: position 27,812 of record JASVEL010002593.1, read on the forward strand.
TAGCTAACTATGCGAAATATGACTTCATATTCGAATATCAATTTTAACCGCAGTGTTTCAATTACTACTAACGTTGTTCAGATTAGACTAACTATTATCAAATTAAACTAATTACTGCATGTTAATGTCGTTATTCATCTACCTGTATGCACTTGTTTTTTTTAGACTAAATATATCAGATTTTCTATTAATCTATTTGATTAGCTAGGTGATTATGGTCATTACCACTACACTAGTCTCTTCGTTTGTGTCTCACATGAGATAATTATACAACAATTCCTACCAAATTACAATTTCAACTAAATCATAATCTAACTACAAAAGACAGACTCAGAAAACATTAACAAAAACTGTAGAGAATTCAAATTGTTTTATTCTTTCACTTCAATTCCAACTGCAATTACATGAGATTCAAGTTGTGTACCTGATTCAGCAATAAAAATTGATGAGTCTAAGGGATATGAAGGCGAGAAATAAGCAGGTAGATCACAACAGCAATGCAACAGCAATGGAGGTGAATGAACCCCAGCAACACAATCAAATTCATCAGTCGAGTATAAATTCCAGAACCAACAAAGCAATACCCAGCAGAAGACCAGTAAAAACCAGCAAATAATAAAGAGATTTCTACAGAACGTCAGAATACAGCTTCGACTAACCCAAAAAGTATTCTATGTATTTGTATTTTTCAGTATCTCCGAATTTGTTCAAAAATCCAGCCTCTAATCAGGCTCTATTCCAGCCTATTTATAGATAGTGTTGGTGAAATTTTGGGGGGGAAATTTGAAAATTTTATTTCTAATTCCCTCCCCTTAATTCTTTTATTTGCTACACTTTAATACCCATTTCAGATTCAAATTTACCTTCTAGCATGTGCTGGAAGGTTCTATTAGGTTCCATTTGAGGTTTATTACTAATATACCCTCAGTTGCTAAGGTTATTAACTGAGGTTAAATCCACAATTATGCCATTTTCATTTCCTATTATACCATTATTGTCAATTGTTATTTACCCGACCATATCCAGTTCTGGTGTTCTGTTTTAACCCTTATTTAACTTCTGGTCATTTGTTATATTAGTCTTTAAGACTTAGCCAGATTAGGTTCTTAATTTAATTTCAATTTTAACCTCTTTTAAGAGGTTTTATTTTCATTTTCTGTATTAGAGTTAGTTTGCAGGACTAGCCTGTTTATTTATTAAGGACTAGGCTTTTCAATTTTACCTAATCCAGTATTTGGATTTCTCTTTTACAAAATTAAGCATTGTTATTCAATAGCTCTTTTACGGCTAGTTTAAGACTTACAAATCTAGCCATTTTAGGCTTTTATTGTCTATTACTAAGAATTAATCTAATTTCAGAATTAACCACATGGAGTCAAACTTAAAGTTTTTACAGAGTTAGCCAATTTTAACACTGACCAGTCTATTGTTATTTCAATTTTAGCCACTTTTTATGTTCTTTTCATTTTTTAATCTAATTAAACTACTTTCATGTTTCAAAACTAATCAATTAACTGTCTAAATAGCTATAACCAATATTACCCTAAAACATCTTAAGCTTAATTGTAGTCTAATAATCATGAAACTATTACAGATACAACCTTTTAATATCAAATTTCACACATAGCCACAAAAATCAGAATCATTTGCCATTTAACCAAAACTCAGAGGGAAAATTTCAATATTGTTGAATTTCAATCAAATAACTTCATAATTCAGATTTCAAGCACATCATATCAGATTTGACATAAGAGGCATAATCAGAATATTCTCATGCTAAAGAATAATCAGAATAAAGAATTTTTATGTCCACCATTTTTAAGTGTAATAGCGAGGATTAACAAAGACTAGTGAAGCATGTTATTAACAAAGAATATTAGAAAAGCTAAGAGAAGCTAATAGAAATAGATCATAACAAGAATCAAAAAAGATAGAATGAAGAGAAGACAAATAAAAATCTAACATGCAAACATTCAAAATAAACACAGAAAAGAACACAAAACATGTTCATCAACCAAAAAATAGAAAAACAAAGGGTTGGGGACTTAGCTCTCAGGATTTGTCTCGTGAGCGTCCCATTTTGTTTCTTTTTCTTTTCTTTTCTTTTTCTTTTTCTTTTTCAGTTTCTTTTCAGACTTCAAAATTGAAGTCTTTTTATTGTTTTTAACAACAGAGGTGGGTTCATGTATATATGTATTTTTGTTAATTTTCTTTTAAAATTCTTTTATTTGTAACAATTATACTCAACCTATTATTTTTAATTTTCTAATTTTTATATTTAATTGTTTACTCACACAAATGCATCTTTATTTCAATCAAAACATGTAATTGCACACAAAAATATTATTTATTTAATTTTGGAATTTTATTGCTTAGGGCAAAAATCACGTGCTCACAGCTACCCCTCTTTGCTCGGGAACACGAAGAGTTTCAGTGCAAAGACAAGTGAGCAGTAATGAGAGATTTTTTCCCACTCGCATATTCCGTGTGAAGCATTTTTGAAATATTGACCGCATCCTCCTTCAAGCATTGCCTACATATCATGGACTATACAAGAATCAGGTTAGTACAGTTCGGGAATGTCTGGTAGTTGAAACAACTAGAAAGTTGTGGCTCTGTTGCTGTTACTGTCATTATTTCCTGCTAATCTTCTTATTACACCAGGGGTGAAAAATATAAAATAAAGAAGCTATTCTAAGCTATAATGCTACGAATTACAATGGTTCCTATCTACTCCTTGTCTTCTTATTCTTCTTTGTCTCTTTTTCCTTGATTTTCTTTGCTACCATCCTTATTTTTTGTGTTGATTTTCTTTTCTTGCTTTCTTTCTTTTTAGTGTGATTTTCAATGGTACTCCTTGCCTTCAAATTGATACCTTCTTAAAACAAAAACAAAACAACAAAACTTTTCCTCTGCCCCAGTGTGGGCTTTTCTCATCATAAATGTATGCCCTTGTTTTACAGGTGGGCGCCTGAACAGAAATTAAAAATTGCAGAAATATATTCCCTTGTTATACAGGTGGGCACCTGAACAGAAATTAAAAATTGCAGAAATGTATTCCATTGTTATACAGGTGGGCGCCTGAACAGAAATTAAAAATTGCAGAAATGTATTCCCTTGTTATACAGGTGGCCGCCTGAATAGAAATTAAAATTGCAGAAATTTATTCCCTTATTATACATGTGGGCGCCTGATGCATGAAATGCGAATGCAGAAAAGTATTCCCTTGTTATCCAGGTGGGCGCTTGATGCATGAAATGCGAATGCGGAAAATATTCCCTTGTTATCCAGGTGGGCGCCTGATGCATGAAATGCGAATGCAGAATAATATTCCCTTGTTATCTAGGTGGGCGCCTGATGCATGAAATGCAATGCAAAAAAATATTCCCTCAGTTTGATAACTGGGGTGTGAATACAGAAATTAAAATTGCAAAAATGTATTCCCTTGTTATCCAGGTGGGCGCCTGATGCATGAAAATAAAATGGAGAAAAATATTCCCTTGTTATCCAGGTGGGCGCCTGATGCATGAAAATGCAATGCAGAAAAATATTCTCTTGTTATCCAGGTGGGCGCCTGATACATGAAAATGAAATGTAGAAAATTATTCTTGGTATTTTCTTGATTAAGTGATTCCTCGTCTATGGATTCCTCCATTTATTGCTGAACTTTCTTTTTATGTTTTCTTTCTTTTCACATTGGTCACATTCACTTTAAAGTGATTAGTGACAATTTGTTCCTGTCTAAATAAAAAACAAATCTTATTAGTTGTAAACTACTAGCAACTGGCATTTGCAGCTTCTGCCCTTTATTGCCTTCCTCTTTTTGCTTTTCTTCTGCTAAGCGGCCTTTCAGTTGACTTCCTTTGTAAACTCTTTTTTTTCATTTTCCTTGTTTTTCTTCTTTTTTTTTTTATTTCTCTTTAACTTTGATCTTTCTTTATTTTCTCTTTCCATTCTCTTTTTTTTTCTTTTCTGATCCAGCGTTATTTCACCTCCTATCATGAGAAGCTGGTAGTTAGCTTTCAATGGTCAAATTGGTTTTTTAATCAATGAAATGCAGAAACAAATGAATTTCAAAAAGGGTAAGGGTGATTTGGAGGAGTGACAGAATTTATCTGGGTATGTTGGCTGATTCCTTTGACCATGCCATGTATTTAAACTCCCACCCAGTCTGTTCAATCGAATTGCCATTATTTCAACTCCAACTTTCTTTCAACCCAAACCAATCTTTTTTGTTGTTTTTCTTTTTCTCAGAATAGTCCTCACAGTCGCCTTATGGTGCCTATTAAAGGTTTTCACCAATAAGACTCTCTCATTTATTTCTCTCAAAACTCACTATCGCCTTACAGTGCCGGTTAAAGTTTTCACTGATTAGACTCTCTCATTTTTATTCTCTCAAAACTCACCATCGCCTTACGGTGCCGGTTAAGTTTTTCACCGATAAGACTCTCTCATTTTTATTTTTCTTTTTGTTCTTTTGTTTTGTGAACCAACGGTACTGTCCATGCCCTTTTTTCCTTATTCTCATTGCGTTGTTATTTTTTTGAAATTTATTAGAAGGACTTTCTTTGGACCGTAATGTGGCTTTTGGATGGGTTCAGAAAGAAGGGTATAAAATGCTCAAAATTTACGAGGGTTAAAAAATATTTACAACTCTCGGAATCATAAACATAACTTCTGCCCCAGTTTCAATATGTGAGGAATCTTGGATTTTATTTTCATCATGACTGAACCTCAGAGAGGCTGCCTACGTACCCTTTCGGGATCAAGTCAAAACATAGTTCGAACTATGTCCATTAATTCATGGTTTCGTTTGACTTTTTCCCGATTTCTTTGTCTTTTCTTTTGTTTACATTTTTCTTTTGTTTGCATTTGCTTCTTTTTTTTTCATCATTTTCCATTTTTCATTTTTCTACTTTTCTTCTTGTATCATAAGCAATTCCGAGAAAGGGATATGAAAGAATAGATCGAATAAGGCTCAACGGGGTATCAATGGATAAAGTGTTTGGATAGAGAATAAAATGCCTTCATCATTTCAATTCCAAAATCACAACAAATACAATTATACAAATGAAAAGGAATCATACATAATATCTCTTGATTGCATCTGAATTGATAGCAGTCTCTATGCATTTTCCTTCAACATCTGTTAGATATAGGGCTCCATTGGACAACACCCGTGATACCATGAATGGACCTTCCCAGTTTGTTGCAAACTTGCCTTTCGCTTCAGCCCAATACGGCGAAATACGCCTCAATACCAATTGTCCCACTTCAAATTTCCGAGGACGTACCTTCTTATTATATGCTCTGGCCATTCTCTGTTGATATAACTGCCCATGGTAAACCACCGCTAACCTCTTCTCATTAATCAGATTCAATTATTCCAGCCGGGCTTTTACCCATTCATCATCATCGATCTCAGCTTCAGCTATGATTCGAAGCGATGGTATCTCAATTTCTACGGGTATAACAACATCTGTTCCATACACCAATGAATAGTGTGTGGCACCAATCAAAGTACGTACTGTTGTATGATAACCCATAAGAGCGAAAGGTAACTTCTCATGCCATTGTTTATACTCTTCCACCATATTTCTGAGAATCTTTTTTATATTTTCATTTGCAGCTTCTACTGCTCTATTGGCCTTTTGTCTGTAAGGTGTAGAGTTTCGATGCAGGATTTTAAATTTCTGACATGCTTCCGCTATGAGGTGACTGTTCATATTTGCCCCATTGTCCGTGATAATTACTTTAGGAATTCCGAATCGGCATATAATATTTTCATGCACAAAATCCACCACGGCTTTCTTTGTCACCGCCTTGAATGTCTTTGCCTCCACCCATTTAGTAAAATAGTCAATCGCGACCAAGATAAATATGTGTCCATTAGAAGCTGCAGGCTCTATTGGTCCGATGACATCCATGCCCCAGGCAACAAATGGCCAAGGTGCAGACATCATATGCAATTCATAAGGTGGGGAATGAATCAAATATCCATGTACTTGACATTGGTGGAATTTCTTCACATACCTAATACAGTCTCATTCCATGGTGAGCCAATAATACCCGGCTCTCAAAATCTTCTTTGCTAAGATATACCCGCTCATATGAGGTTCGCAAGCTCCAGCGTGCACCTCAGTCATAATCTTATCAGCTTGTTGCGCATCCACACATCTCAACAAACCCAAGTTTGGTGTTCTTTTATATATAATTCCTCCACTGATGAAGAAGACATTTGCTAAGCGTCTTATAGCTCTCTTCTGATCTACGGTGGCTTGCTCTGGGTATTTTCCTGTCTTCAAGTATTCCTTGATACCATGATACCACAGTTCTCCATCTAGTTCTTCTTCCACAGCAAAACAATAAGCATTTTGGTCATACACCTGTATCTGAAGTGGATCTATATAGGCTTTATCCGGATGATGAAACATAGAGGATAATGTGGCCAGAGCATCTACTACTTCATTGTGCATTCTTGGGATGTGTTTGAACTCTATAGTTTGAAATCTTTGCGATAGTTCATGTAGACAATGCCGATAAGGTATCAATTTCAAATCTCTTGTCTCCCATTCTCCCTGAATTAGATGTATCAAAAGATCCGAGTCACCCATGACCAAGATCTCTTGAACATCCATATCTATTGCCATCCTCAATCCCAAATATACATGCCTCATATTCGGCCATATTGTTGGTACAAAAAAATTGAAGTTGAGCGGTAATAGGATAGTGTTGACCCGTTTCCGAAATAAGCACTACTACAATCCCAACTCCTTTACTGTTAATGGCTCCGTCAAAGTACATTCTCCAACCTGGCTTGTCATTTTGCTCTACTTCTTCAACATTTATTACCTCCTAATCCGGAAAATATGTTTTTAGCGGCTCATATTCATCATCCACTAGATTCTCTGCTAGATGATCTGCAACTGCTTACGCCTTCATTACCGTACATGTTACATAGATGATGTCAAATTCTGTGAGCAGAATCTTCCATTTAGCAAGTCTTCCTGTAGGCATAGGCTCTTGAAATATATACTTCAATGGATCCAACCGTGATATCAAATATGTGGTATAAGCTGACATGTAGTGTTTCAGTTTCTTGAGCCACCCAAATCAATGCACAACAAGTTCTCTCCAGTTGGGTATACTTCACCTCGTAAGATGTAAACTTTTTGCTGAGGTAGTAGATGGCCTGTTCTTTCTTGCCTGTCTCATCATGTTGACCCAGTACACAACCGAAAGAGTTGTCTAGCACCGTCAAATACAAAATCAAAGGTCGCCCTGGTTCCGGAGGAACTAACACTGGAGGATTAGCCAAATATTCTTTGATCTTATCGAAGGCTTCTTGACATTCATAGGTCCAATTTACCACTGCATCTTTCTTAAACAATTTGAAAATAGGCTCACATGTTGATGTCAGTTGAGCAATGAACCTGCTAATATAGTTCAGCCTGCCTAGTAAGCTCATCACTTCTTTCTTGTTCTTCGGCGGAGGAAAATTCTGGATTACTTTTATCTTTGATGGATCTAATTCAATGCCACGCCGGCTTACTATAAACCCCAATAACTTCCCTGAAGGCACCCCGAAAGCACATTTTGCTGGATTGAGCTTAAGATTATATCTTCGGAGCCTCTGAAAAAACTTCCTCAAGTCTTTGACATGATCATATTGCTTTTTGGACTTAATGATGACATCGTCCACATACACTTCTATCTCTCGGTGCATCATATCATGAAACATAGTGGTCATTGCCCTCATATATGTAGCTCCGGCATTCTTCAACCCAAACGGCATCACTCTATAACAATATGTTGCCCAAGGTGTGATAAAAGCTATCTTTTCTGCGTCTTCTTCATCCATTAGGATCTGATGATAACCTGTATAACAATCTACAAAAGAGCCAATTTCATGCTTGGCACAATTGTCAATCAGTATATGGATATTTGGCAATGGAAAATCATCCTTTGGGCTAGCCTTGTTGAGGTCTCTGTAATCAACACACACCCTGGTTTTTCCATCCTTCTTCGGAACTGGCACAACGTTAGCTAACTAGGTGGGATATTTAGTGACTCGAATGAACATCGCCTCAAATTGCTTATTAACTTCTTCTTTTATTTTCACGCTGATGTCCGTTTTAAACTTTCTCAACTTCTGTTTTACCGGCCGGCATTCCGGATAAATGGGCAATTTATGTACCACCATATCAGTGTTGAGTCCGGGCATGTCATCATAGGACCAAGCAAATATGTCCTTGTATTCATGTAATAACTTGATTAGATCTTCTCTGAGGGAATTCTGTAAATGTACACTGATCTTTGTTTCCTCACTCCCCAGATTAATAGATTTTGTCTCTGTCTCATTTAAGTTCGGTCTGGGTTTTTCCTCATATTGATTCAAATCTTTACTGATTTCCTCCAGTATTTTCTCATCTTCATATTCTATTTCACTTTCATTTTCAATTTTTTGTATAACTATTCGATTTTCAAGACTGGACCGAGAATCCTTCATGCATGACATATCATTAGAATCGGCGAATATTGAACTGTACAAAAAGAAGAAAAATAAAAATAAGGTAAAAGTGAAGAAAGAAGAAGAAATTCCATTTCACTGATATTTTTTCAAAAAGATAACAGAGGTTGGATACATTTGATTTCAGTGGGGTGTGGGATTACAAAATAATACAGCTCTAGGAAAGATGAAATATTTTTAAGGCTAACTACCACAACTCCCTCCTGACCGGAAGAGGAGTAGCTTCCCAATTATTAAGTGCAGCGCTGGGTCCCACGAACTGGACATCCATCTTTCTCGTCCCCTCACCCATCTCCAACATGTTTACATCCTCGAACAACATTTCAAACCTTGCGAGAAGCTCCGCATCTGGCCTTATTTCAGCATATCTTGGCACAACAGTTGTCAAATGTCTTCGTGTACCAGGCCTAGTAAAGGTGTCCGATAATTTTGGAATTGGTTTCAGGAGGGTCCAACTTTTCTTCTTCATTCTTTTGGCCCTTTGGATGTCGGCATAAGTAGGCTTAGAACCAAGGCCGAAAGTGTCATTATTTCCCGGCAAGTGGACTAGTTGTGTTATCCCATGTAGAGTTATCCCCAAACCTTTTCCTAGTGCAAACCCATTTTTGATCATTTCTTTAGCCACCATTACTGCTGTAGGAGCCACTGTAGGAATTGGCATGCTCTCCCCTTCGGATATCTTGTTAACTACCACAACATCCATCACCTGATATACCCATGGGCCCTTGTCCCCTTCGGTTTCTTCAAAAGGCATTATGGTGTTACAGACATCATCATCTCCATGCACTATGATTTCCTGTTGTTCCCATCCAAATTTTACCATCTGGTGCAAAGAAGATGGTACAGCTTTGGCCGCATGGATCCACGGACGTCCCAATAATAGATTGTAAGAATCAGCGACATCTAACACTTGGAACTCCATGGTAAAGTCCACCGGTCCAATGGTAACTTCCAGCACAATGTCCCTCAAAGTATTCTTGCTTCCTCCGTCAAAGCCTCGTACACACACACTGTTTCGACAGATTCTATCAGGATTAATCTTTAGTTTTCCCAGAGTTGAGAGTGTACAAATGTTTGCACTTGACCCGTTGTCTACTAGGACTCGAGTTACCACAGATTCTTCGCTTTTGACGGTGAGATAAAGTGCTTTGTTGTGTTTCGTCCCTTCAAGTGGCAATTCATTATCCGAGAATGTTATCTTGTTTGTCTCAAAAATTTTGTTCGTGATCTTTTCAAGATGGCAAACTGAGATTTTCTCGGGGACATGTGCTTCGTTCAGAATCTTCAATAATGCCTTCCTGTGCTCTTCTGAATGGATTAACAATGAAAGCAATGAAATTTGTGCAGGCGTCTTTCTCAGCTGCTCTACTATTGAATAGTCTTGAGCTTTTATCTTTTCAAAAACTCTTCTGCTTCTTCTTCAGAAACCACTTTCTTCACATGATTCTCCTTCACCAGTTTCGTTTTCCTTAACTCTCCCGGGCAAAGCATCGCCCGGAACGAGTTAGGCCATGTGTTTCATTGACTTCTCCTGTAACCTCCTTTCCCCTGTACATCACTGTGACTTTGTTATAGTTCCATGGTATCGCTTTAGTGTCTACAACTGGCATTTTCACCATCGGTTTAATGACTGCAGGTTCCACGTATGCTCCCTTTACTGTCAACAACGGCTTAGCTCCCGGCACTACTATTTTCATAGTTTCAACCATTAGTGGCTTTTTCACTGGCAATTCGGTTGTCTCTTTCTCTTTCTCAACCTCTCTTTCCACTTTTCTATTGGCTTTTATCATCATCACCGATTGGGACGATTTCTTACTGCAGTCTCCTTGTTCCAACTCTATCATGTGCGTCTCATGATGGGCTGGTAATGTGTTCTGTGTAATATTAGGAGTTTATGGAGTCTGCACCTCGATCCTCCTAGTATCAATAAGCTCTTGTATGGCAGATTTCAAGTGCCAACACTTTTCGGTATCGTGTCCCGGCGCCTCGGAAAAATATTCACATCGGACTGATTGGTCAATGTTTCTAGGTGGTGGATTTAGAAGTTTTGGCTCAATTGGTCTTAGCATCCCCAACTCCTTCAGGCGATGATAAAGACTGGTGTATGACTCCCCTAGTGGAGTGAATGTTTTCTTTGTTTGGGCTCTGTTTCTTACTTCCGGATCTGGACGGAAGCTGGGTCTATTTGGATTTTTATATGTTCTTGAAGGTGGGTAGGTGTTTTGTGTGTGGTAGACATTTTATGGGGTTTGGTCTTGCCATACATGTGGAGGCGGTGGGTAATATTGAGCATGTGGGATGGAATAATGTGGAGTGGTGGGTGGATAATATGGTGGAGGTGGGTTGTAAGGTACTGGTGGGTATGGTTGGATGGGCGAGGTGGGTGATGGTATGTATTTTGGCCCCGAGACCACGGTCTACTTTCAACAACTACGACCTCCTCCTTTTTCTTTTTACCGATAGATCCCCCATCTCCAATTTGTATGGCCTGATTCATGGCCTTAATAGCCGAAAAGCTCATGATCTTATTTTCAAGCACATCATATCAGATTTGACATAAGAGGCATAATCAGAATATTCTCATGCTAAAGAATAATCAGAATAAAGAATTTTTATGTCCACCATTTTTTTTTCCTTCATAGGAGGGTCCACTCAAGCTGCTTGTTCCCTCCATCTAAAAATGTACTCCCGAAAACTTTCCCCGGGCTTCTTCTCCATTTTTGTTAACGACAGCCTATCTAGAATTATCTCCAAATTGTACTGGAAGTGGTTAGCAAATGATTGAGCTAGATCATCCCATATGAACCATCTAGTGTGATCCTAACGTGTATACCACTCCAACGTAGAACTGCTCAGACTCTGACTAAAGTAAGCCATCAACAGTTGATATCTTCCCCCTGCACCATGCATCTTGCTACAATAACCCCTTAGATGGGCTACCGGATCCCCATGTCCATTGTACATATCGAACTTAGGTAGCTTGAATCCAGCCAGGAGCTACACTTCTGGAAACAAACACAAATCCTTATATGCGACGCTCACTTGGCCTCCTAGCCCTTGTATGTTACGGAAAGATTGTTCTAAACTTCTAAACTTCTCATCTCTTCTTGCTCCAAGTTCCTAACGGGCTTTTCTTCCGTCATATCAATAAATGGGGTATAGGAGTCATGCTGCCTGAATGTTGGCTCCGGTGGATAGTAATGTGTGTCTTGCACATGGAACACTGGTTCACTTGATGATTTATGCAGAGCAACAGGTGGTGGTGCCATATATACCAGGGCGACCTGTGGTGGTTGAGGTGGAATCTGTTTGGATAGTGGTGGTGGTGCATGTGAAGTTGTGGCATAGTAGTGTTGGTAATTTGGGTACGTGGAGGATGTGTTCATGTTAGGTTGTTCAGGATTAGGATTTGCGGGAGGGACATATGCTGGATTGGCTGTATATGTGGGCAAAGGTTGACCCCTGGACCAGGCTTTGTACATTTCCGACATTTGCTGCTTTATCTTATACATTTCCTCTTTCATACCCGCAACATCTACAACCTCTTCTTCTTGTACTGGGTCCATGATGGTAGGTTCAATCTCTTGAGTCACAACCTTAGACATAGCTTTTGATCGTATGCTGTAATGATGATGTGCCAGAATGCCAGTTGCCAGCTGAAATCTGATTCTCATCAACAACAAAACTCGTTAATAGTTAGTTCATAGGGGTAAAATGTAACAATTAAAGATCACAACTTTTGCCCTTGATCATTATGCATCATTCTGGCATTTATTCCTCCTTGAACCACTATTTTTTTTTCCTTTTTTTTCTTTTCTATTCATCTTTTTTTTTCTTTTTCTTTCCCTTTTTTTTCTTTCTTTCTATTCACCTCTTTTTCTTCTCTTTTCCCTTCTTTTTTCTTTTCTTTCTTTTTATTTCATTCTATTTTTCTTTTTTCATTTTCTAATTTCATTTTCAATTTTTGCTTTTCCGTTCCTACATATTTTCCTATCGCCCAGACAATTGGTATAAAGCGGAAAATAATGATAGCAACTTTTTGAACTTTTCATTGATACTCAAAAACATTGATTACAAAATGATGTTGTGCTACTAATGCAAAAGGAATACAGATACAAAATGCATGCCCTGCGAGTACATTAATGATCCTAATGCCCGCGAGATGTCGTTCGGTCTTGACGCGGGCCTATATGCCAATCCACTTTGGAGTTTATCTAGGTCAGAGACATGACTTGCTTTACAAAGAACTTTACTGCTGATGCGAATGTTTCCTGGGACATATCTTCACACAATTGGCATTTTCTAGTGATGACAGAGCAATATTGACGATTCTTTCTCGGATGACCCCTTTTTCTTGAAGCAGCCTGCTGATCGTCTAAGGTTTGTTGGTTCTCTTTCTGTAGTTGTTGTAACTCAAATTCTAATCGATCTATAGCCATGTAACAATGCTATCTCTCTTCTTCAAATTCTTTGATTATCTTGCTACTTTTGACTGCGGTTGTAATGACATTCTTTCTCAATCGAGCTACCTGAACCTCGTGTTTATCTTGTAATTACTGCTACATTCTAGCTCTTTCCTCGGCATCTCTGGCCTGTTGTTTCCAAACCCTGACTAACTCCTTTTCTTCTTTATCAAGATCGAAGCTGTAGTCATTCACTTTTCAGCGAAGATTTTCAATTAATTTCTCATCTCGGGCTAGGCGAACTGGGGTCTCTGATGCAATTTTCATTTGTGCAATTTGAACCTTTAAAATTTCATTCTCTTTTCTCAGCTGCTTCTTTTCTCCTTCGTCAGATGATGCTTGTAAACCACTCTCGAATTGGAGATCTCGAAATTGTTCTCTAGCAAGCTAATCTTGGCTCTATACTCATTTTCTCTGGCCACCCAATTTCTGTGTTCCTTAGACTGCTCGGGCAAATCTTGAATGTGAGGCCTTTTCAGTGGTCTATCATGCTCGACATCCCGGCGATACCATGCGGCATACCCTGGCGATACTTCTCCCTAAGCTCGGTTTCCCACACAAGTGTCTACCTTCAAGCTTTGACATTCATTCCAAATCTATCGGATCTTTGCTTCCGGGAATTGTCCGTCCGGACTAATCTCTACTGCTTGTAAGCTGAGGTCCCCGTCTTTTGGTATAACTTGATATCTCCAAAGCTATCGTAGTACCCTGTACGGTGCATAAGGTTGAGTGTTTTTAAGACCCATGATCAAGAAATGCGACCCTTCTATTGGCATGCACATCACCTCGTTGAGGGGCAACCATCTGTATGCCCAATCAATTTTGCTAGCGGTCAACGATCGCAAGTATGAAATCCAACCTTTTGCTCCCTCCGGCAGCTTAACTTCTTTTGTTCTCATATAAAATTCATCAAGGCACGTCTTCTCAGACGACTCATAACTTGAGAACGGAGGATAACGGCACAAATGTTCTATCAACCAAATCTGCAGAATTAGATTACAACCCTCAAAGAAGTCGTGCCCTACTTTACAGGATGTGAGGGCACGGAAGATATCAGCTATAATCATTGGCACCAGTGTCCTATTATCTTGCACAAGAAAAGTGCTGGCCACCCCTTGTATCAATGTGTCCATCTCTTCTTGGGAATATGATTAGCCCAAGGAATGCCACTAAAAAGGCAAATCGCCTATGCTCCTCCCACTTGGCTTGGTTAGATTTACTACAGAGCTTGTCCGTAGGGTCATTGAAACCCCCGACATTTTCATATCTACTGTAGATGAAATTTAAAGAGCAAAACTCATTAGCCAAGTCTTCATTGTGGACATTCCGAGCAATCTTCAGAGAATCGAGGAATCTGTGCACTGTAATCGCTCTCGGAGCCACTGGGTATTTTTCTTTTAGAGGAACCTCATTTTTCCCGATATAGTAAGCAATTTCCTCTAGAGTAGGAGTGAGCTCGAAGTCCGAAAAGTGTAGAATATTATACGTGGGATCCCAGCATGTGACAAGTGCTTGAATTGTATCACTACGGGGAATTATGTCCATTAATCCCGTAAGGTACTTCAAATAATGTTTGACCCAATCTTGTCCTTCTTGACCCATATCGTTCCACCATAGCCTCAGCTCCAAAGGGATTTTATTCATTAAAGTGAAGGGTTCATTCTGTACTGTGCTCACCCTGCACATTTATTAAAGGCAATTTTATTCAGAAAAAATAAAAAATATTTTTCAAAGCCAATTTTCATTTTCTAACCTTCTCGGGTTTTTATTTTGAAAAAGAAAAAGACATGATTTCAAAGAGGCCATTTTTGCCAAAATAGCCTTCCGGCGTCCTTTCAGAACATTCGGCTATTTCCAAAAATAGCGATCACCTCGATTATTTGAAACGAAAATATTTTTTGGTCATTTTCTAAAAGGGTGGTTGGACCCGTCAAGGGTTGCCTACGTATCCCACCTAATGGCGAGAATCAAACCTGCGTAGTTTGATCAGATTACTTGACCAATTATTTTAACAACAATGTTTTGTCCTATTTTCGGATTTTCTTTTCGACTTTTCTAGCAACTCTTCGCTAATATCTCAATACTTTTTTTTCAGAATTTTTCTTTCTCTTTTGTTTTCTCGGGAATTTTTCCGGTCCGCATAATGATCCAAGACAATTAAAATGCAACATATAACATGCTCAGTCTTTAATTACCGGGTCACCTGTCCTAGACGGATCCAACCCCTGTGTTGAGTCCCCTAAGTAAGTTATGATGCAAATAATCGTCCTAGACCTATGTTCAATATCTTAAAGTTTCATATGGTGCTAAACTGTGTACCCGAGTGGACAACTCGGATCGAGGAGGGGGCTACGTACCGGTGACCCATGGGGTCATTCGACTTTGTAACTTATCCGGCCTCTATTTCTTATTTTGGGTATAACTTAACAGAAAGGGGAGTCTCAACCAGTAAGCACATCCCCGGAGGTAAAGAAGAGAAGGGTCTTTGGCACAATTTTATATATATACAATCCACATAATATAAAAGCGATAAAACACGTAGCATGTTTGTCAAAGCATGTAACAAAGTCAAATCATACCGAGAACGGCAATTCTAACGAGCTTAAATTCTTAAACCCTGAACTGAAGTTCTGGGTTGCTTATGCCCAGCAGAGTTGCCAGAGCTGTCACACCTCCCTTTTTACTACCTTTTTGATTTCCCCGATCAAGAGAATAAGGTATACCTCGATATTATGAATACCCCGGAAAAGGATATAATATCAACGAGGAAGGAGTTTTTCGAAATAAAGGACAATTGGTTTGGGATTTTATTTACAATTTCAGAGTCGCCACTTGGGAAAATAATGGTGTCCCAAGTCATAGAATAATCCCGAATCGGAGGAAGTTGACTCTATTTTTTATCAGTCCGCAACGAGAAATCCGGATAAGGAATTCTATTAACCCGGAGAAGGTATTAGGCACTCTCGGATTCCGTGGTTTTAGCACGGTCGCTCAACTATCACTCTTGGTTTTAGATGATTTATTACATGCCTTTTAACAATATGTATGTTTTTAAACTTGAATATTTTATGAATTGCGACATCACAAAAACGTATTTTGAGTCACACCGCAACTAGTACGCCTATGACCTTTAACACGTTTCGGCTTCGCCGAGATTTACGATTTGAGTCGCATCAAATATGCACTCGTATTAGGGAAAGAATATTTTAAAAGTCGTGCCTAAATTGTCTATCGACTTCTTTATCTTTTTAAAAGGTTGTGAAATTAACTAGCAACCTTTCCGAGTCTATTATATAACTTATTCATTTATATGAGGGGCCCGCTATTTTTTTTCAATGCGAGGCTCATCCCATTTAGTTTTATAGTCCAATCCTATATGTACATACTATGTTTTCTATTTTTTTGGTTTTTCCCTAATTCATTGTTTTTTTTCAAAATGCAGGCCAGCCCTTATTCTTATATCACACGGGCCTGGACGGTTGCACTCTTTTCGGCATATCAGTTCATATACCTAGGTCTTAGAACCCAGGAACACGCTACAGGTGTTTAGTAGAAGCTTAGTAGCGCATTTACACCATTCTGGGCCTTCGCAACTTATTACGCCCAGATCAAACAAAATTGGATAAGGGAAACGGGAATCAGAATTCATGGTTTAAAGAGATGATCAGATTCAGAAGACAATAAAACTCAAACTATTTTATTCAATGAAGAGAAATGAAATACAGAATTACAGTATTGATTTCAAACCTTAATTGTCTACTGTGAATGAAGTATAATTAACAACTTGCTTTTGTTTTTTGTATTCCATCAATTTTTCTAAACTACTGAAATTAACTATTTAATAGCTAACACTATCATAATTATTACTTGATGACATACTAATCTCAATTACTTGTAGCTTTCAAAGGATTAACTGGATGTATTAAACATTAAACTATATTATATGTCGCATTTAGCTAACTATGCAAAATATGACTTCATATTCGAATATCAATTTTAACCGCAATATTTCAATTACTACTAACGATGTTCCGATTAGACTAACTATTATCAAATTAAACTAATTACCACATGTTAATGTCGTTATTAATCTACCTGTACGCACTTGTTTTTTTAGACTAAATGTATCAGATTATCTATTAACCTATTTGATTAGCTAGGTGATTATGGTCATTACCACTACACTAGTCTACTTGTTACACTATTACATAGTTCCAGCTTTGTTTGTGTCTCACATGAGATAATTATACAACAATTCCTACCAAATTACAATTTCAACTAAATCATAATCTAACTACAAAAGACAGACTCAGAAAACATTAATAGAAACCGTAGAGAATTCAAATTGTTTTATTCCTTCACTTCAATTCCAACTGCAATTACATGAGATTCAAGCTGTGTGCTTGGTTCAATAGTAAAAATTGATGAGTCTAAGGAATATGAAGGCAAGAAATAAGCAGGTAGATCACTGTCACGACCCTAGTTCACCAATCGTGAACATGTCGTGATGGCAGCCAGTCCCCATGACTAGGTAAGCCTAACACGTTGCGGAATATATAAGTTTATGAACATTTAATAAGAAATAGCGGAAAAATAATATAAAAGGAATGTAATCCGTGCCGCTTGGCACGTACACCCATCAAATACACTATATAAAACACCACCAAGACCCGGAATCCCACGGGTAACACAGACTAAAAGAGAATGTACAACTGTGGCTCTATGTGTAAAGAGTATCTAACAACGAAATGAAGGAAAAACATCTACTAATACTATCAGAATAGAAGGAAGGCCCCCGGATCCGCGGACGTAGCGGATCATACCTCGAGGTCTCCCAAAGCGCTGTTGAATCACCTGGTATGAGCCTGTCCTGATGTACCTGGATCTGCACAACAAAAGTGTGCAGAAGAGTAGCATGAGTACACCACAGCGGTACTCAGTAAGTGCCAAGCCTAACCTCGATGGAGTAGTGACGAGGAAGGTCAGGACCCTACTGAGAGAAAACAATTACAAAATGATAATAACAATAATAAGCAGTTTAAATGATAATAATCCCGAAATAACAACAATAAAATGATTACTACAACCGTCTAAAATTAAGCTAACAACAAGTAACAAACTCAATTAACAAGTCCAAGACCTGTGGGAATTGAACCCACAGTCCCATCAACAGTACCCCTGGGTCTCCGGGAATCGAACCCGCAGCTCATGTCTCAATAAATCTCAGGATCTCCGGGAATCGAACCCGTAGTCCACATCTCAATAACATCAGGATCTTTGGGAATCGAACCCGTAGTACACATCTCAATATTATATCAATAGCTCAGGATCTCCGGGAATCGAACCCGCAGTCTACATCTCAATATTATATCAATAGCTCAGGATCTCCGGGAATCGAACCCGCAGTGCATATCTCAATAACTCTGGATATCCGGGAATCGAACTCGCTGTCCACAAAAAATATCACTCTGGGTCTCTGGGAATCTAACCCATAGCCTTGGGATCTCCGAGAATGAACCCGCAGTCCACTAACACATCAAATAAGGAAAAACACACAGAGAGAAGATAATATGTTTAACTACAACTTCACCGAAACTAGTGCCAACAATTTATCAAGAAGTTCAAGTAAGTCAACTAGGCAATTAAACATGTTAAATCCTAGCTAGTCATGCTTTTCTAACTAATACCAGGTAAAGTAACGTTTTTATCAGCTAAGAGCAGAAATATCACTAATCGGACAATTCAAGTAAAGTGTGTGTTACAACAACCAGCACATGTACACGCCAGTCACCTCGCGTACAAGGCACTTAAGCTATCACATAATATCCTGGGGGTGAAAGTTCACCCACACGAGGTTAGACAAGCCACTTACCTCAACTCCGGTACAAAACCGCTAAGAAACAACTCTCTTGCCGCGAACGTCGCCCTACACAGGTGTAGTATCTGATAAAAATCAATAGAATCACATCAAAATAGGCCAATTGGGCATTACCCAATCAAAACAACTCAAAATACACCAAAACCCACAAGTTGCCAAAACCCGACTTTCGGTACGCTTATCGATAAATCACGAAAGTTCTATATTCGGGTTTTTTATCTCAATACGAGTTCGTGCATATAAAATTTATCGAAATCGGACTCCGTTTGCCCATTCAAATCAAAGGTTTTCTAAAATTTAGGCCTAGGGCTCAAACCCACCTTTAATCTTCCATTTTCAGTGAAATAATCACGGATTTCATGATAAACTAACGAATTAAGGTTAAGAAACTTACCCCCGATGATTTCCCGATGATATCCCAGCGTTTCCCTTTCAATTTCCTCTCTTGGAGCTCAACAATGGCATTTTTGTGTATTAGGCCGCGTCTGAAATGTTTCTGGACTTAAAGTCACTGCCAGGCCAATTAACTCTACGCGATCGCAGCACGAGGCTCGCGATCGCAGCACGAGGCTCGCGATCGCGACGCACAAATCCTGGGCGGCCTACTTTTCCTCTACGCGATCGCGTGGGCCTGGACGTGATTGCAGTGAACAACTTAGCGACCCTACGCGATCGCAATGATACTAACGCGATTGCGGAGAACAAACTCGGGCGGCTCCCCAAACTACCCTACGTGATCGCATACTACCTCACGCGATCGCGATGCTTCAACTTCCAGACTTACGTGATCGCACGCCTCACCTCGCGATCACAGAGCTCCGGGCGGAGAGCAAAATTGCTCTGCAATTATTGCAGCAGAAACAGTAGTGCCTTTGGCACAAATTGGTCCGTTTGGACCCCCGAATTCATCCCGAGGCTCCCGGGACCCCAACGAAAACCTCCAACATACTCCAAAACACGATACGAACTTGTTCCAATCATAAAAACACCATCCTAAACATCAAAATCACCAATTACACACGGATTCAAGCCTATGTTTCTTCAAAACTTCTGAAACTAATATTCAATCAAAAACCCGACCAAATGACGTCCGAATGACCTGAAAATTTGCGGACATATCCAAAATCACATAACGAAGCTACAGAAATTGTTGAAATTCCATTCCGACCCCCGGATCAAAATCTCACCTATCGTTCGGATTCGCCAAAATTTCCAAACTTCGGCATTTCAAGCCTAATTAAGCTACGGACATCCAAAATGCATTCCGAACGCGCTCCCAACCCCGAAATCACCTTACCGAGCTAATGGAACCATCAGATTTCTGTTCCGAGTTTGTCTTAACATTGTTCCGGCTACGGACCATTTTCTAACTTTAAAGCTTACATTTAGGGACTAAGTGTTCCATAAAGCTCCAAATTTCAGAACCGACTCTCCCGGCAAACCACAATAGTAGAAATGAACTTATGGGAACAGTTAAATTGGGGATTGGGGCGAAATTTTCTAAAACGACCGGCCGGGTTGTTACATCTTCTCACATTTAAAAGATTCGTTCGTCCTCAAACGAGCATAGAAAACATACCTGGAGTGGTGAAAAGATGAGGGTACTGGCTGCGCATGTCCTGCTCGGTCTCCCAAGTCGCCTCCTCGACCGGCTGACCCCGCCACTAAACCTTTACTGAAACGATGTTCTTTGACCTTAGGTTCCTGACTTGCCTGCCTAGAATGGCCACTGGCTCCTCAACATAAGACGGATCCTCGTCTAGCTGAACATAAGTGAAATCCAACACATGCAACGGGTTACCATGGTATCTCCGGGGCATAGAGACATGAAACACGGGATAGACCCCGGCTAGGCTGGGAGGTAAGGCCAGCTCATAAGCAACCTCCCCAACACGCCTCAAAATCTCAAAAGGGCCAATAAACCTAGGACTCAGCTTCCCTTTCTTTCCAAACCTCATAACGCCTTTCATGGGCGAGACTCGAAGCATAACCCGCTCGGAGACCATAAAAGCCACATCGCGAACCTTCTTGTCCGCATAAATCTTCTGTCTAGACTGGGCTGCACGAAGTCTGTCCTGAATCACCTTGACCTTGTCCATAGCATCCCGAACCATATCAGTACCTAGCAACCTGGCCTCGCCCGGCTCAAACCAACCCACGGGAGACCTGCACCTCCTACCATATAGGGCCTCATACGGTGCCATCTGAATACTAGACTGGTAGTTGTTGTTATAAGCAAACTCCGCCAGTGGCAAGAAGTGATCCCATGAACCTCCAAACTCAATCACGCACGCACGGAGCATATCCTCCAAAATCTGAATAGTGCGCTCGGACTGCCCATCGGTCTGGGGGTGAAATGCAGTCGAACTATCTCTCTGATGTAGATCTCCGCTAGTCGCTCCGATGAATAAGTAGTGCTCACCGGTATGAAATGGGCGGACTTGGTCAGCTGATCCATAATGACCCAAATGGAATCAAACTTCCTAACAGTCCAGATACAAAGTCCATGGTAATGCGCTCCCATTTCCACTTTGGAATCTCAATCTGCAGCATCAATCCACCCGGACGCTAATGCTCATACTTCACTTGTTGGCAGTTGAGGCATCTAGAAACATAATCAACAATATCTCTCTTCATCCGCCTCCACCAGTAATGCTGTCTCAAGTCCTGATACATCTTCGCGGCACCCGGATGGATGCAATACCATGAGCTATGGGCCTCTACTAGAATCAGCTCTCGAAGATCATCTACATTGGGCACACAGATATGCCCCTGCATCCTCATAACTCCATCATCCCCGATGGTAACATCTCGAGCATTACCACACCGAACTCTATCCTGAAGGACAAGAAAATGAGGGTCGTCAAATTGACGCTCCCTGATGCGGTCAAATAGAGAAGACCGAGAAACCACACAAGCCAAAACCCGGCTCGGCTCCGAAAGATCCAGTCTAACAAACTGCCTGGCTAAAGCCTGAACATCCATCGCCATAGGCCTCTCCGAAGCTGGTAGATATGCTAAACTCCCCAAACTCTCTGCCCGACGACTCAAGGCATCAACAACCACATTAGCCTTGCCCGGATGATAGAGAATAGTAATATCATAGTCCTTCAGTAGCTCCAACCATCTCCTCTGACGCATATTCAGGTCTTTCTGCTTAAGCAAGTGCTGCAAGCTCCGGTGATCAGTGTAGATCTCACAAGGAACCCCATATAAGTAATAACGCCAAATCTTCAAGGCGTGAACAATGGCAGCTAGTTCCAAATCATGAACGGGGTAATTCTTCTCATGCACCTTCAGCTGTCTCGACGCGTAGGCAATCACCCTACCGTCCTGCATCAATACCGCACCGAGCCCAACTCGTGAGGCATCACAATATACAGTATAGGACCCCGAACCTGTAGGCAACATCAATATAGGGGCCGAAGTCAAAGCTGTCTTGAGCTTCTGAAAGCTCGCCTCACACTCGTCTGTCCACTGGAAAGGGGCACCCTTTTGGGTCAATCTGGTCATAGGTGTTGCAATCGAAGAGAACCCCTCTACGAAACGACGGTAATAACACACCCAACCAAGGAAATTGCGAATCTCAGTAGCGAAGGAGGGTCTGGGCCAACTCTGCACGGCCTCCACCTTCCTCAGATCTACTCGAATGCCATCGTTCGACACCACGTGGCCTAAAAATGCCACTGAACTCAACCATAATTCACATTTAGAGAACTTGGCATATAGTTGCTTCTCCCTCAAAATCTGAAGCACTATCCTCAAATGTTGCTCGTGCTCTTCCTGACTCCGGGAATATACTAGAATATCATCAATGAAGACAATCACGAACGAGTCCAGATAAGGCCTGAACACACTGTGCATCAAATGCATAAAGGTCGCTGGGGCATTAGTCAGCCCAAAAGACATCACGAAGAACTCATAGTGACCACACCGGAGTCCTGAAGGCAGTCTTCGGGATATCTGGCTCCCGAATCTTCAGCTGATGGTACCTAGAGCGCAAATCAATCTTAGAAAACACTTGTGCACCCTGTAGCTGGTCAAATAAATCATCAATAAGAGGTAAAGGATATCGGTTCTTCACTATAACCTTGTTCAGCTGACGATAGTCAATACACATACACATAGAACCGTTCTTTTTCTTCACAAACAACACAGGAGCACCCCAAGGCGAAACACTGGGTCGAATGAAACCCTTACCCAATAACTCTTGTAACTTATCCTTCAACTCAGGAGGAGCCATACGGTACGGTGGAATAGAAATGGGTTGAGCGCCCGGCAACAAATCAATAGCAAAATCAATATCTCTGTCGGGCGGCATGCCTAGGAGATCGGCTGGAAATACATCAGCAAAGTCACGTACCAAAGGAACGGAATCAATAGAGGGAGTGTCTATACTGACGTCCCGCACATAGGCTAGATAAGCAGCACACCCCTTCTCAACCATACGCTGAGCTCTGAGAAAAGAAATAACACGACTAGGGGTGTGATCTAGAGTACCACTCCACTCAATACGTGGAATGCCTGGCATAGCCAGCGTCACGGTCTTGGCGTGACAATCAAGAATAGCATAATGGGGCGACAACCAGTCCATGCCCAGAATAACATCAAAATCGACCATCCCGAGCAACAATAGATCTGCTCTGGTCTCAAAATCATAAATAGTAACCAAACACGACCGATATACACGGTCCACAACCAAAGAATCACCCACTGGAGTGGAAACATAAATGGGGGCACTCAAAAATCCCGAGGCACACCCAGATGAGGAGCAAAGTAAGAAGACGCATACGAAAAAGTGGAACCAGGGTCGAATAGAACCGATGCCTCCCTGTTACTAACCAGAATAATACCTGTGATAATGGAATCAGATGCAACAGCCGCAACGCGATCAGGAATAGCATAGAATCTGGCTTGTCCCCCCTCTCGAGGACGGCCTCTGGAACCTTGACCCCCGCCCCTGGCTAGTTGGGCAGGTGGAGTGGCAGCTGGAGCTAGAATGATGGCCTGCTGACCCTGAAAACCACGCTGATACTGCGAAGACTGAGAAGGTGCTCCCCTCCTATGCCTGGGGCACTCCCTAACCAGATGGCAAGTATCACCGCACCCAAAGCAAGCTCTGGGAGGACACGGTGACTGTGACTGCCCGGCCTCACCCCCACTAGTCTGACCCCTGGAAGGACCCCGCGCAGGAGGTGCACTAGAAACTAGGGGAGCATAATAAGGCTCCTGATGTGCTGGAAGAGCTGGAGTACTTCCGGCTGCTGGCAATGATGAGTGAACTGGTCGGCCGGAATAACCCCTGCCAAAACGACCGGCTGCTGAAGTGCTGGCACTAGAGAAATGGCCGGACTCAAGAGACCTCTTGGCCTCTCTCTCTCTCCTCGCTCTCTAGGGAGCATATTCTCGATCCTCCTGGCAATGCTCACTACCTGCTGATAAGATATATCTGTCTCTAACTCTCTGGCCATGGTGGATCCGATCGGCGGAATCAGGCCCTCAATAAATCTCCACACCCTCTCCCGGACCATGGCTACCAAGGCCGGTGCATGCCTGGCTAGACGGGTAAAACTGATAGAGTACACCGATACTGATATGGAGCCCTGTCGCAACCGCTCAAAATCCGAGCGCCAAGAATCCCTAAGGATCTAGGGAACAAACTCCCTCAAAAACAGATCTGAAAACTAAGTCCAGGTCAATGAAGCAGACTTCTCTGGACTATCCAACTCGTACGTGTGCCACCAATCGTAAGCAGCCCCACGAAACTGAAAAGCAGTGAAAGAAACCCCATTGGTCTCCACAATCCCCATAGTACGAAGAATATGATGACACTCCTCCAGGAAACCCAATGCATCATCTGAAGCCAACCCACTTAACACTGGAGGGTCATATTTCTTGAACCTCTCCAATCTACGCTGCTCGTCCTCAGAGGCAGCTGGCTCACCTCCGGGCTGTGCTGGGGCGGCAGGAGATATAACCAAAATCACTGGAGCCTGTCCCACTGGCACACGCTGCTCAGGTGTAACGGCTGCGGGAGTCTGGACCCCTCCCCCGGCCTGGGATGTAGCTGCGACGAGAGGAAGCAATCATGCCTGAGCTAAAGTGATATACATACTCATGAACTGGGCTAGGGTCTCCTGGAGTGCTGGAGTAGTGGCAGCTGTAGTCGGTGTACCAGGTGCCTGCGCTCCAACCTGATCCACCTGTGGCACCTCAGTGGCAGCGCGCGCGGATGATGTGGCTGCACCTCGGGCACGTCCTCGTCCTCTACCTCGGCCCCGGCCTCTGACGGCTGCAACAGGGGGCACGGGTACCTGATCGTCGCGAGTAGCACGTGTCCTCACCATCTGTGAGAGAATAGAAAGCTATAATTTAGATTTGGTTCCAAAAATGTCGCACGACAAGGAATTCAAAGAATTGAAGAGTTTCCTAAACAGTTACATAGCCCCTCGTAGATAAATACAGACGTCTCCGTATCGATCAGCGAGACTCTAAGTAATCGGTCTGTGTCCCGTGACTCTTATGAACCTAGAGCTCTAATACCAACTTGTCACGACCCTAGTTCACCAATCATGAACATGTCGTGATGGCACCCAGTCCCCACGACTAGGTAAGCCTAACACGTTGTGGAATATACAAGTTTATGAACATTTAATAAGAAATAGCGGAAAAATAATATAAAAGGAATGTAATCCGTGCCGCTTGGCACATACACCCGTCAAATACACTATATAAAACACCACCAAGACCCGGAATCCCACAGGTAACACAAACTAAAAGAGAATATACAACTGTGGCTCTATGTGTAAAGAGTATCTAACAACGAAGAAGGAAAACATCTATTAATACTATCAGAATAGAAGGAAGGCCCCCGGATCCGCAGACGTAGCAGATCATACCTCGAGGTCTCCCAAAGTATTATCGAATCACGTGGTATGTGCCTGACCTGATGTACCTGGATCTGCACAACAAAAGTGTGCAGAAGAGTAGCATGAGTACACCATGGCGGTACTCAGTAAGTGCCAAGCCTAACCTCGATGGAGTAGTGACGAGGAAGGTCAGGGCCCTACTGAGAGAACAATTACAAAATGATAATAACAATAATAAGCAGTTTAAATGATAATAATTCCGAAATAACAACAATAAAACGATTACTACAACCGTCTAAAATTAAGCTAACAACAAGTAACAAACTCAATTAACAAGTCCAGGACCTGTGGGAATTGAACCCACAGTCCCATCAACAGTACCCCTGGGTCTCCGGGAATCAAACCCGCAGCCCATGTCTCAATAAATCTCAGGATCTCCGGGAATCGAACCCGCAGTCCACATCTTAATAACATCAGGATCTCCAGGAATCGAACCCGCAGTCCACATCTCAATATTATATCAATAGCTCAAGATCTGCGGGAATCGAACCCGCAGTCCACATCTCAATATTATATCAATAGCTCAGGATCTCCGGAAATTGAACCCGCAGTCCATATCTCAATAACTCAGGATCTCCGGGAATCAAACCCGCAGTCCACAAACAATATCACTCCGAGTCTCTGGGAATCGAACCCATAGCCCTGGGATCTCCGGGAATTGAACCCGCAGTCCACTAGCACATCAAATAAGGAAAAACACACAGAGAGAAGATAATATATTTAACTACAACTTCACCGAAACTAGTGCCAACAATTTATCAAGAAGTTCAAGTAAGTCAACTAGGCAATTAAACATGTTAAATCCTAGCTAGTCATGCTTTTATAACTAATACCGGGTAGAGTAACGCTTTTATCAGCTAAAAGCAGAAATATCACTAATCGGACAATTCAAGTAAAGTGTGTGTTACAACAACCAGTGCATGTACACGCCCGTCACCTCGCGTACAAGGCATTTATGCTATCACATAGTATCCTAGGGGTGAAAGTTCCCCCACATGAGGTTAGACAAGCCACTTACCTCAACTCTGGTACAAAACCGCTAAGAAACAACTCTCTTGCCGCGAATGTCGGCCTCCACAGGTGTAGTATCTGATAAAAATTAATAGAATCATATCAAAATAGGCCAATTGGGCATTACCCAATCAAAACAACTCAAAATACACCAAAACCCACAAGTTGCCAAAACCCGACTTTTGGTATGCTTATCAAAAAATCACGAAAGTTATATATTCGGGTTCCTTATCTCAATACGAGTTCGTGCATATAAAATTTATCGAAATCGGACTCCGTTTGCCCATTCAAATCAAAGGTTTTCTAAAATTTAGGCCTAGGGCTCAAACCCACCTTTAATCTTCCATTTTCAGTGAAATAATCACGGATTTCATGATAAGTTATATATTCGGGTTCCTTATCTCAATACGAGTACTTGCGATCGCGATGCATTACCACCACACCTTACGCGATCGCATGGCCATCTCCGCGATCGCGGAGAGCAAAATTGCTATGCAATTATTGCAGCAGAAACAGCAGTGCCTTGGGCACAAATTGGTTCGTTTTGACCCCCGAATTCATCCCGAGGCTCCCGGGACCCCAACGAAAACACCAACATACTCCAAAACACGATATGAACTTGTTCCAATCATAAAAACACCATCCTAAACATCAAAATCACCCATTACACACAGATTCAAGCCTAAGTTTCTTCAAAACTTCCGAAACTAACATTCAATCAAAAACCCGACCAAACGACGTCCGAATGACCTGAAAGTTTGCGGACATATCCAAAATCATATAAAGAAGCTACAGAAATTGTCGGAATTCCATTCCGACCCCCGGATCCAAATCTCACCTATCGTTCGGATTCGCCAAAATTTCAAACTTCGGCATTTCAAGCCTAATTGAGCTACGGACCTCCAAAATGCATTCCGAATGCACTCCCAACCCCGAAATCACCTTACGGAGCTAATGGAACCATCAGATTTCCGTTCCTAGGTCGTCTTAACACTGTTCTGGCTACGAACTATTTTCTAACTTTAAAGCTCTGATTTAGGGACTAAGTGTCCTAAAATGCTCCAAATTTCATAGCCGACTCTCCCGGCAAACCACAATAGCAGAAATGAACTTATGGGAACAGTTAAATTGGGGATTGGGGTGAAATTTTCTAAAACGACCGACCGGGTCGTTACAATCACAGAAGTAATGCAACAGAAATGGAGGTGAATGAACCACAACAACACAATCAAATTCAACAGTCGAGTATGAATTCCAGAACTAGCAAAGCAATACCCAGTAGAAGACCAGTAAACTAGCAAATAATAAAGAGATTTCTACAGAACTTCAGAATACAGCTTCGACTAACCCAAAAAATATTCTATGTATTTGTATTTTTCAGTATCTCTGAATTTGTTTAAAAATTCAGCCTCTAATCAGGCTCCATTCCAGCCTATATATAGATAGTGTTGGTGAAATTTTGGGGGGGAAATTTGAAAAAGTTATTTCTAATTCCCTCCCCTTAATTCTTTTATTTGCTACACTTTAATACCCATTTCAGATTCAAATTTACTATCTAGCATGTGCTGGAAGGTTCTATTAGGTTCTATTTGAGGTGTATTACTAGTATACCCTCACTTGCTAAGGTTATTAAATGATTTTCCTTTTTATTGGGTCTATTATAACCTTTGTTTTGTGCAATATTACAGAAATACTAGGCCTAAATGTCTTAAATGTCCTTATAGGCTCTATTAAATCCATAATTATGCGATTTTTATTTCCTATTATACCCTTATTATCAACTGTTATTTACCCGACCTTATCCAGGTCTGGGTGTTCTATTTTAACCCTTATTTAATTTCTAGCTATTTGTTATATTAGTTTTTAAGACTTAGCCAAATTAGATTCTTAATTTCATTTCAATTTTAACCTCTTTTAAGAGGTTTTCTTTTTATTTTATGTATTAGAGTTAGTTTGCAGGACTAGCTTGTTTATTTATTAACGACTAGGCTTTTCAATTTTAACCAATCCAGCATTTGGATTTGTCTTTTACACAATTAAGCATTGTTATTCAATAGCCCTTTTAAGGCTAGTTTAAGACTTACAAATCTAGTCATTTTAGGCTTTTATTGTCTATTACTAAGAGTTAAGCTAATTTAAGAATTGACCACTTGGATTCAAACTTAGAATTTTTACAGAGTTAGCCAATTTTAACACTGACCACTCTTTTGTTATTTCAATTTTAGGCACTTTTTATGTTCTTTTCATTTTTTAATCTAATTAAACTACTTTCATGTTTCAAAACTAATTAATTAACTGTCTAAACAGCTATAACCAATATTACCCTAAAACATCTTAAGCTTAATTGTAGTCTAATAATCATGAAATTATTACAGATATAACCTTTTCATATCAAAGTGCACACATAGCCATAAAACTCAGAATCATTTTCCATTTAACCAAAACTCAGAGGGGAAATTTGAATATTGTTGAATTTCAATCAAATAACTTCATAATTCAGATTTCAAGCACAACATATCATATTTCACATAAGAGGCATAATCAGAATATTCTCATGCTAAAGACTAACAGAAAACCCTAAAGTGCTCGAGCATACATAGTCAAGTGTAATAGCGAGGATTAACAAAGACTAGTGAAGCATGTTATTAACAAAGAATATTAGAAAAGCTAAGAGAAGCTAATAGAAATAGATCATAACAAGAATCAAAAAAGATAGAATGAAGAGAAGACAAATAAAAATCTAACATGCAAACATTCAAAATAAACACAGAAAAGAACACAAAACATGTTCATCAACCAAAAAATAGAAAAACAAAGGGTTGGGGACTTAGCTCTCAGGATTTGTCTCGTGAGCGTCCCATTTTGTTTCTTTTTCTTTTCTTTTCTTTTTCTTTTTCTTTTTCAGTTTCTTTTCAGACTTCAAAATTGAAGTCTTTTTATTGTTTTTAACAACAGAGGTGGGTTCAGAGGTGTCAAGTAAAGGGTCTTTGGTATGTGGTTTGGTTTGAGTTGGCCGGAGTTAGGGTTCCGGCGACTCTTTTTTGGATATTCGAGCAGTTAGAGAAGGATTCGAGGGGAGTGGTTTACATGGGGTTGTAGATCAAGAGAAGGGGGTGTTGGGGTGTTATTATGGAGAACAGTGTCAAATATTGGTGGTCACCAGAGAAAAAATCCGATGACCGGGTTTTCAGGATTTGGGGGTTTTGGGATTTTCTTGGTTTTCTATGGTGGTTTGGGGTAGAAAAATAGGAGAAGAGTGGTTTGGGGCTTGAGAATGGCCGGAGACGGCCATGAAAGGTGGCCAGCCTCTATGGCCGGCGAGGTCAAGAAGAGAGGAAGAAGAAGCAATCAGGGCGGCTAGGGTTTTGAGTATAAGAGAAATGGCCGATCTCTTGAGAGACCGGACCTTTTATATGTGTAGGCATTGATCAATTCCTGGCCATTGGATAGTTGATGATCAACGGATAGGCTTAAATGTTCAATACGACGCCGCTTAGTTTAAGTAGGTTCTTTGATCTCTTCCGTTGGATCGAATGGATGAACGACTCAGATTTAATTATCAAAACATTATTGAATTAATTAGATTTCTAGATTAATTCTCAATCGTTGGATTAGATAAATGGACGGTTGAGATCGTTTATCAATCAAAAATGGACCGGCTCTCTTTATTTGTTTGGGCCAATTGCATCTAGGCCTGTACAAATGGCCCAAATGTGTATTTTTGTATTTTTTTCATGTATTTCTATTATTTTTATGTATTTTCTTGTTGTATTTTATATTCTATTTTTATATTCTTTTCAAATTACTAAAATTCTTTTAATTTCCTATTTTATCCAATTTTTCTGATATTTTTTGCCATATTTTGCTATTTTTTCCTTATTTTCCGGTATATATATGTATTTTTGTTAATTTTCTTTCAAAATATTTTTATTTGTAACAATTATACTCAACCTATTATTTTTAATTTTCTTATTTTCATATTTAATTGTTTACTCACACAAATGTATTTCATTTCAAGCAAACATGTAATTGCACACAAAAATATTATTTATTTAATTTTATAATTTTATTGCTTAGGGCAAAAATCACGTGCTCATACCAACCATACCCACCAGCACCATATAACTCACCTCCACCATATTATCCTCCAACCAGTCCACAGTTTTCTATCCAACATGCTCAACCTTACCCACCGCCTCCACATCTATGTCTACCATGCACAAAATACCTATTCGTCTTCCAAAACATACAAAAATCCAAATCGACCCAATTTCCATCCAGATTCAGAAGTAAAAGGTGATAGAGCCCAAAGGAAGAGAACATTCACCCCTTTAGGGGAATCATATACTAGTCTTTTTCACCGTTTGAGAGAATTAGGGATTTTAAGCCCTATTGAACCAAAAATTCCTAACCCTCCAAACAGAAATCTAGACCAATCAGTCCGTTGTGAGTACTGTTCCGTGGCACCGGGACATGATACAAAAAAGTGTTGGCATTTAAAGTCCGCAATACAGGAACTTATTGATACCAGGAGAATTAAAGTGCAAGCTCCAGAAACTCCCAATATCACGCAGAATCATTTGCCAGCACATCACGAGACACATATGATAGAGTTGGAGCAGGGAGAGAGCTGTAGAAAACCTTCTCAGACAGTGATGATGATTAAAGCGAACCAAAATATGGAAGGGGATGTGGAAAAAGAGAAAGTGTCAATTGAGTTACCAACAAAGAAGCCATCAGTGATTGAGCCCGTGAAAGTAGTAGTACCGGGTGTGAAGCCTTTCTTGACCGTAAATGGAGCTTATGTAGAGCCGGTGGTTGTCAAACCAATGGTACATATGCCAGTTGTGAATACCAGGGCTATACCATGAAACTATAATAAGGTTACAGAGATGTATAAAGGGAAGGAAGTTAAAGGAGAAATTAATGAAATTCATGGTTTAACTCACTCCGGGCGATGCTTTGCCCCGGAAGAACTGATAAAGACAAAAGTGGTAAAGGAAAACCTATCTCATGTAAAGAAGGCAGTTACTTAAGAGGAAGCAGAGGAATTCTTGAAGAAGAAGAAGGCTTAGGACTATTTTATAGTGGAGCAATTGAGAAAGACCCTTGCGCAGATTTCGTTGTTATCATTGCTAATCCATTCTGAGGAACATAGAAAGGCGTTGATGAAAATTTTAAATGAAGCCCACGTGCCTGAGAAGATTTCAGTATGCCATCTGGAGAAAATCACAAACAAGATATTTGTGAGAATTAAGATAACATTTTAGATAGTGAGTTGCCATTGGAAGGAACGGAGCATAATAAAGCACTATACCTCACAGTTAAGTGTGAATAATCTGTAGTAACCCGTGTTTTGGTGGACAACGGATCAAGTGCCAATATCTGCCCACTGTCAACCTTGGGGAAGTTGAAGGTCAATCATGAAAGAATTCATCGGAACAGTGTATGTGTAAGGGGTTTTGATAGAGGTGGAAAGAACACTGTAGGGGATATCATACTGGAGATTACTATAGGACCGGTGGATTTCACTATCATACTTGAGCTGCTGGATGTCGCGGTATCATATAACCTTTTATTGGGACGTCCGTGGATTCACGTGGCGAAAGCAGTACCATCCTTTTTGCATCAGATGGTAAAATTTGTGTGGGAGCAGTAGGAAATAATATTGCACGGAGAAGATGATGTTTGCAATGCTATTACACAATTTGAGGAAGGTGGAGGAGATAAAGGTCCATGGGTGTACCAAGTCATGAAGACCGTGGTGGTGAAAAAAATATCTGAAGGAGAAAACATGCCAGTACCCATGGTGGCCCCTGCAGCAGTGATGGTCGCTAAATAGATGATAAAGAATGGGTTTTCTCCGGGAAAAGGCTTAGGAGTGACTTTGCAAGGTATAACACATCATATCCACCTTTCGGGTAGTACCGACACTTTTGGTTTGGGTTTCGAGCCAACCATTGCCGATATCCCGAGAGCTAAGAAAATGAAGTGGAATATGAGGATGAGGAAGTACTGGAGGAAATAAGTAAAGATTTGAGTCATTTTGAGGACAAACCCAAACCGGACATCTGGCGACTGTTATGCCAAACCGTGCTGAGATAAAACCGGATGAAGAACTTCTAGCAAGATTTGAAAGGCTATTTGAAGATGTGAATGTGTTGGAGACGGGTGAAGGAACAAGCAAAATGGATGTTCAATTCGTGGGACCCTACACTATGCTTAATAACTGGGAAGCTACTCCTCTTCCGATGAGGAGGGAGTTGTGGTAGTTAGCTTTTAATATTTCATTCCCCCAAAATTGTCTTGTTTTTTAAAATGTAATCCCACATCCCGTCAAATCAGATATATCCAACTCTTGTTACCTTTTGAAAATTCAATGAAATGCAATTTCTTTTCTTCCTCCATTTTTGCCTTATTTTATTTTTCTTCTTTTGTACAGTTCAATATTTGTTGATTCCAATGATATGTCATGCATGAAGGATTCCCGGTCCAGTCTTGATAATCGAATAGTTATACAGGAAATTGAAAATGAACATGAAGTGGAATATGAGGATGAGGAAGTACTGGAGGAAATAAGTAAAGATTTGAGTCATTTTGAGGACAAACCCAAACCGAACTTACATGAGACAGAGTCTATTAATCTTGGAAATGAGGAGAATGTCCGAGAAACAAAGATTGTGTGGATTTAGAGGCTTCCCTTAGAGAAGATTTAATCAAGTTGTTACATGAGTACAAGCACATATTTGCTTGGTCCTATGATGACATGCCCGGGCTCAGTACTGATTTGGTGGTACATAAATTGCCTAATTATCCAGAATGCTGGCCAGTAAAGCAGAAGCTAAGGAAATTTAAAACGGACATCAGTGTGAAAATAAAAGAAGAAGTTAACAAGCAATTCGAGGCGAAGGTCATACGGGTCACTAAATATCCCACCTGGTTAGCTAATGTTGTGCCAGTTTCGAAAAAGGATGGAAAAACTAGGGTGTGCGTTGATTATCGAGACCTCAATAAAGCTTGTCCAAATGATGATTTTCCATTGCCAAATATCCATATATTGATCGACAATTGTGCCAAGCGTGAAATTGGTTCTTTTGTGGGTTGCTATGCGGGTTATCATCAGATCTTGATGGACGAAGAAGATGCAGAAAAGACGGCCTTTATCACTCATTGGGGAACATATTGTTACAGGGTGATGTCGTTCGGGTTAAAGAATGCTGGGGCTACATATATGAGGGCAATGACCACTATGTTTCATGATATGATACACCGAACGATTGAAGTATATGTGGACAATATCATCATTAAGTCCAAAAAGCAATGTGATCATGTCAAGGATTTAAGAAAGTTTTTCCAGAGGCTCCGAAGATATAATCTCAAGCTCAATCCAGCAAAGTGTGCTTTCGAGGTGCCGTCAGGAAAGCTACTGGGGTTCATATTAAGCTGGCATTGTATTGAATTGGATCTGTCAAAGATAAAAGCAATACAGAATTTGCCACCGCCGAGGAACAAGAAAGAAGTGATGAGTTTATTGGGCAAATTGAATTATATCAGCAGATTTATTGCTCAGTTAACATCGACTTGTGAGCCCATTTTAAAATTGTTAAAGAAAGATGATGCGGTGAATTGGACTAATGAATGTCAAGAAGCATTTGACAAAAATAAGGAATATCTGGCTAATCCTCCTGTATTTGTTCCTCAAGAACCGGGAAGACCTCTGATCCTTTATTTGACTGTATTGGATAATTCTTTTGGGTGTGTACTGGGGCAGCATGATGAAACAGGGAAGAAAGAGCAAGCAATATATTATCTTAGTAAGAAGTTTACATCTTACAAGGTAAAATACACTCAGTTGGTGAGGACATGTTTTGCTTTAACATGGGTTGCGCAGAAATTGAAACATTACTTGTCAGTATATACTACTTATTTGATATCTCGGTTGAACCCATTGAAGTACATATTCCAGAGGCCTATGCCTATAGGAAGACTTGCTAAATGGAAAATTCTACTTTCAGAGTTTGACATAATTTATGTAACTCGTTCGGCAATGAGGCAGAAGCAGTTGCTGATCATTTGGCAGAAAATCCGGTCAATGATGAGTATGAACCCTTAAAGACATATTTTCCTGATGAGGACATAATGAACATTAAAGAAGTAGAGCAAGATAATAAGCCAGGCTGGAGAATGTTCTTTGATGGGGTCGTCAATAGCAAGGGAGTCGGAATTGGAGCAGTGCTCATTTCAGAAACGGGTCAGCATTATCTCGTTACCGCTCAGCTTTGATTTTTGTGTACTAATAACATCGCCGAGTGAGAAGCATGCATAATGGGATTGAGAATGGAAATAGACATGGGTGTTCAAGAGATTTTTGTCATGGGTGACTCGGATCTCTTGATACAGCAGATTCAAGGAGAATAGGAGATAAGGGATTTGAACCTGATACCTTAGTGACAGTGTTTGCATGAATTGTCTCAGAGATTTCAATCTATAGAGTTTAAGCATATCCCAAGAATGCACAACGAAGTAGCAGAGGCTCTAGCCATATTATCCTCCATGTTGCACCATCCAGATAGAGCTTACATAGATCCATTACAGATTCAAGTTCGTCATTAAAATGCTTATTGTTTCGTTGTGGAAGAAGAACTTGATGGTGAGCCATGGTATCATGATATTAAAGAATATTTGAGGACATGAGTGTACCCAAAACAGGCCATAGGGGACCAGAAAAGGGCTATAAGGCGATTAGCAAATGGGTTTTTTCTCAGTTAAGGAGTTGTATACAAAAGAACACCGGATTTGGGTTTATTGAGATGCATAGATGCACAGCAAGCTGACACAATTATGGTGAAAGTACACGTAGGAGCTTGCGGACCTCATATGAGCGAATATATTTCAGCTAAGAAAATACTTAGAGCAGGATATTATTGGCTCACAATAGAGCGTGATTGCATTAGATGTGTGCGGAAATGCCACCAATGTTAGATACACGGAGATTTAATTCACTCCCCACCCTATGAATTGCATACAATGTCAGCACCGTGGTCATTCGTCGCCTGGGGCATGGATGTTATCGGACCAATAGAGCCCGCAGCATCTAATGGGCACAGATTTATCTTTGTAGCAATTGATTATTTCACTAAATGGGTGGAGGCAAACACATTTAAGGTAGTGACTGTGAGCACGTGATTTTTGCCCTAAGCAACAAATTCCAAAATTAAAATAAATAATATTTTTTGGGTGTAATTACATGTCTTGATTGAAATTAGATGTGTGTGTGTGATTGAATAATTAGAGATTAAAACTATAAAAAACAAATAGGTTAAATACATGCATTTTTTGAATTAAGCAGTTAAAAAGAAAATTAACAAAAAAGAGCATTAATAGTGGAAATTAAGGAAAATTAGTAGAAAATTGTCAAAAAATATCAGGAAATTAGTGGAAGTAGGAAATTGAATAATTTAAATAATACAAAAAGGAAATATAAGGAAAATACTAAAATACAATAAAATTGGGTTAAGAATTTGAAATGTTGGCCCAAACACATAATGGCCCAAAGAGATCCGGTCCAAATGATTTAAATCAAAATGATCCCAACCGTTCACCTCTCCAAATACAACGACTGAGGTTATCCGGAATAAATTAATTAGTTAAAATCCAAGATCGAATCTTGGTCGTCCAAGCCTTAAGATCTAACGGGTAAGGACATGTCTCTCATTTAATGAGACGACGACGTTTTAGAAGGATTTAATCCTGACCATTGATCTCACTTGATCTAACGGCCAGGAATTCATTAGTGTCCCCGTGTATAAAAGGCTTTGGTCTCTTAGAGACTAGCCATTTCATTCTAAACCTAACCCTAGCCGCCCCTGTCCCCTTCTTCTTCTCTCTTCATCTCCTTCTCCAACCTTCACCGGCCATGGAGACTGGCCCATTTCCATGGCCGTGTCCGGCCAAATCTCAACCCCAGACCTCTCTTTCCCTTCTTCTCCATCACAAGCCACCATGAAAACCCCAGTTTCTTGAAACTCCGGTCACCAGAGTTCATCTCCAATGACCAAACCTATGAGAATAGACTCCAAACTAACACCAGAGAACCACCATCCTTTGATCATCACCCTATCTAAACCTCCTCCCTTGAATGTTACCCCAGCTTCTCGAATATTCGAAAGAAAGTCGCCGGAACCCTAACTCCAGCGACTCAAACAAACCACTACCAAAAATCCCACCTTTTTTACCTCTAATACTCATCCCCTAACCAAAAGACTTCAAAGCTGAAGTCTTGATTCTGAAAGAAGAAAACCCGAAAAAGAAAATAAGAAAAAAGAAAAGAAAAACTGGAAAAAGGAAAAAGAAGGACAGTAAAAGAAATAAGGAAGCTCAAGTGTCAAATCCTGCGTCCTAAGTCTTCCTCTTTCCCTTGTTTGTTTAATTTCTTTGTGATTTTGTTTGTCTTTGCTTGTTTCTTTTATTTTTAGTATGTTTCTAGTATATTAGCTGTTTAAACAGCTGAATGATAGACTAGGGTCTCCATCTTTGAGAATTCTTTGTTTGTTCTGTTCTCTGCTAAAGATTTGTCTTTCTTTGATTAGTCCTTCTTCATGTCTTTTACTTAGATTTTCTGCATAATTTAGATTAGTCCTTATCTTCTAGGAAATTTCTGTTATTCTGTTTAAGACATGCTTTCCTTTCGAAGCTTCTTTTATGAGTTTCACCCATCTGTGCTTGGTCAAGAACATGTTAAACATGACTAGGGTTTTTAGTAGTCTTCTAAGCATAAGAGAGTTCTGACTATACCTGCTTCATGATTGATTGATACACTGTGTTGTGGAATCTGAATTATAAGTCTTTGATTGAAATTCAACAACATTCAATCTCTTTCTCTGAGTTTTGATTAATTGATAATTGATTCTGATTTCATGGCTATGTATGCAATCTGGTATGAAAATGGCTATGTTTGCAAAAAATTTGTGTTAAGTTGATTACTGTTAATACTTAGCATGCCTAGGTGGAACTTGTTATAGCTGCAGTAGTGTAAAAACTTGAAAAGTGGCTAAAACTGAAAACATGTTTTTAGTTTAAAATGGGTTAAAATTGGAAAAAACACAAAAAGAGGTTATAAGAGAAGCAAGTAACAAAGAGTGGCCAGTCTTGTAACTGACCAGCTCTAATAATCTTGACACACTGGCTAAGTGTTAAATAGGCCAAGTGTGTAATAAAATTGGCTTAAGTCTAATAGGTTAGGTTTACAAGGCCCAAATTGACCCATGTTCACTAGTTGGCTAGACTTGCAAAGTCTTAGCCAACCTGTGTTCATTAATGGGCCCAATTGCAAGGCTAAGTTCAAACTTTGGACTGGCTAAGTCTTAAATAGGTTACTTCTGAATAATTAAGAAGGATAGTCCTGCAAATTAGCTGTAGTCACAAAAAATGAAACAAAAAGTGGCTAATTTGAAATGAATTGAAGTTTTAATCTGGCCAGGTCTTAAATATTGGTATAAATGTTGCCCAGTAGTTAAATAAGTGCTGAACATAGAAAAAAACTGACCTGGACATGTCGGGTAATTACTGAATACCTTTAAGGGCATATAGGGAATAGAAAATGGCAAAGTTGTGGATTTAATAGAGCCTATAGGGATAATAAAGACATTTAGGCTCCTGATTTCTGCAATTTTGCACAAAATTAAGGGCACATTGGTCCTAAAGAAAAGGTAACTTAGTAAATAACACTAATAGGGGCACACTAGAAAAAGCCCCAAAAAGGAATCAAATATAACCTTCCAGCACATGTTGGAAGGCATCTAATAACAGAAAATGTGACTAAAGTGTGAGTTTTGGTAAAAAACAAGGGGAGGGAACTAGAATTACTTTCTATCTTTTCCACCCAAAATTTTCACCATCTCCCACCTATAAATACCCCCATTTAGATCCTATTTAGGGGTTGTATTTTGGAAATCAAAATTTTTAGAGAAACTTCACACAATATCGTAGATAGCTGCTTGGATTTTTCTAGTTGAAATTCATATTTTGAAGCTGTTTTGGATTTCTGCTATTCACTGGGTTTCTATTGCTTTGTTGTTGTGTTGAGATCTAATTGCTTGTTGGGATTCATTCTAGTTACTGTTGCATTGCCTGTGTTGATTCTCAATGCTGTACCTATTCCATCCCTTAGAACTCATTGAATTTCTTTGCTGAATCAGGTACACATCCTGGTTTAGCCTATGTAATTTGAAGCTCTATGATGATGAAATGAAGTTGCGAGTTTAAAGCCTTTGTTACTTACATTTCTGTTTTCGTAGCTGTTTAAGTAGATTGAATTTGTAATTCAATAGGATATTGTGTATATATGTAGAAGCTCAAATGAGACAATGTAATAAATAGTAAGTAGAGGTAATGTAGTTATAGTAGCTATATCACTTAGTTAAAATAGGATAAAACCATAAAAACAGAGCAATTAATCTCGACGTAAGCCCTATATCATTAAACTCGTAAGTAACGATTTCAATCCACTTATGTAGATAGTTTAATTTAGCACTTGATAGTTGGATTAAAATAAGTTTTAAAATAGCAACAGTAAAACAAAGTAATAGTTTAATTAAGACTGATTTTATAATATCAAGTAAACTAGACTCATAGTAACTTAGTGATAAATATAATCACCATCTGCAAATGAGATGTTTTAGTTTAAGTAAATGAACTATTTAGTTTGATCCTACTTTTGTGTAGTTAGATAATCTCCTGTCACTTAGCTGATAAACAATTAGATCGCAGTATGAATTAATTATTGGAAAATAAAAGTGAAAATAGTTTGTTAATTAAGTTTTATGCATATTAGACTAGTATGATTCAAAGTTGATATTTTAGTTTTGTATAGCAATTTCCTCTTAATGAATAAAGTTTAATTTGAACTGGTTCCTTTTGATTTCAAACGCCTGTTCATATTATAAGTTTTCATTTTCTGTTTCCATTACCTCTGTTTCATTTTGGTCCAGGCCTAATGTCTAACGCAGGCATCGATCGTATTCGAACTTCAGTTGGGCTTCTGAATGAGTGCCTTAATATAATCCGGGTTATTGAGACCCAGATACCCCTAGGGATCTGCTGAAATCAAGCCCATTTTCGGGTCTGTGTAAATATAATAAGGCCTGGATTCATTTCTAGAAACACAAAGTAATTAAATGGATTAAGGGAAAAACGGTGATATAAAATATAGCTATACATTAAGTATGGACTTTAAAAAATGCAATGGATGAGCCTCACATAGTAACAAAAATAGTGGGGGCCCCTATAAACAATTGATGAAGTATATAATAAACTCGTGAAGGTTGATAGCAAATTCCACAACCTTTCCCAAAGATTTAAAGCTGTTAGAAGCTTATTAGGCACGATTTAATAAATATACCTTCCTTAATACGAGTGTGCACTTGGTGCAACTCAAATCATAAATCCCGGCGAAGCCGAAATGTATTAAAAGTCACAGGCATACTGGTTGCGGTGTGACTCGAAATACGTTTTTGCGACATCGCAATTCGTAAAAATATTAAAGTTGGAAACATGTACATATTGTTAAAAGGAATATAATAAGTCAAATAAAATCGAGAACGACAGTTCGGGCGACTGTGCTAAAACCACGGAATCCAGGAGTGCCTAACACCTTCTCCCTGGTTAACAAAATTCCTTATCCAGGTTTCTAGTTTCGTGGACTGTAATACAGAGTCAACTTCCTCAGATTCGGGATTAACCGGTGACTTGGGACACCATTATCTTCCCAAGTGGCGAGTCTGAAAATTAAATAAAATCCCGGACTGATTGTCCTTTATTTGGAAAAACTCCTTCCTCTTTATTATATCCTTCTCGGGTATTTGAACATTACAGTATACCCTACTTTCTTTTAAAAGGTCGGGGGTAGTAAAAAGGGAGGTGTGACAGCTCTGGTGACTCTGCTGGGGATAAGTAACCCAGAACTTCGTTTTCAGGGTTTAAGAATTCGAGCTCATTAGAATCGATGTCCTCGATATTATTTGACTTTGTTATATGCTTTGAACAACATGCTATGTGTTTTACCGCTTTGATATTATATGAATTGTAAATATAAATTGTGCTGAAAACCCTTCTCTTCTTCACCTACGGGGATGTGCTTACTCGTTGAGACTCCCCTTTCTGTTAAGTCGTACCCAAAGTAAGAAACAAAGGCCGGATAAGTTACAAAGCCGATTGACCCCGCAGGTCACCAGTACGTAGCCCCCTCCTCGATCTGAGTTGTCCGCTCGGGTACACGGTCTTGGACTCTATGAAACCATAAGATATTGAACATAGGTTTAGGACAATTATTTGCATCATAACTGACTTAGGGGACTCAACACAGGGGTTGGGTTCGTCAAGGACAGGTGACCCGGTAATTAAAGACCGATCATACTATGTGTTGCATTTTTAATTGTCTTTGATCGTTATGCGGACTGGCAAATTCCTGAGAAAATAGAAAGAGAATATTTGAAAGAGAGAGACATTAGCAAAAGGGTTGTTAGAAATTTGAAAATCTGAAGAAAAAAAATAGGAAATAGCTTTGTTGTTAATATAATGGTCACCATCTCCCACCTATAAATACCCCCATTTAGATCCTATTTAGGGGTTGTATTTTGGAAATCAAAATTTTTAGAGAAACTTCACACAATATCGTAGATAGCTGCTTGGATTTTTCTAGTTGAAATTCATATTTTGAAGCTGTTTTGGATTTCTGCTATTCACTGGGTTTCTATTGCTTTGTTGTTGTGTTGAGATCTAATTGCTTGTTGGGATTCATTCTAGTTACTGTTGCATTGCCTGTGTTGATTCTCAATGCTGTACCTATTCCATCCCTTAGAACTCATTGAATTTCTTTGCTGAATCAGGTACACATCCTGGTTTAGCCTATGTAATTTGAAGCTCTATGATGATGAAATGAAGTTGCGAGTTTAAAGCCTTTGTTACTTACATTTCTGTTTTCGTAGCTGTTTAAGT
This sequence comes from Nicotiana noctiflora, assembly GCA_032618575.1. Classification (NCBI taxonomy): domain Eukaryota; kingdom Viridiplantae; phylum Streptophyta; class Magnoliopsida; order Solanales; family Solanaceae; genus Nicotiana; species Nicotiana noctiflora. The sequence continues at coordinate 69,617 of JASVEL010002593.1, forward strand.
AGATTGAATTTGTAATTCAATAGGATATTGTGTATATATGTAGAAGCTCAAATGAGACAATGTAATAAATAGTAAGTAGAGGTAATGTAGTTATAGTAGCTATATCACTTAGTTAAAATAGGATAAAACCATAAAAACAGAGCAATTAATCTCGACGTAAGCCCTATATCATTAAACTCGTAAGTAACGATTTCAATCCACTTATGTAGATAGTTTAATTTAGCACTTGATAGTTGGATTAAAATAAGTTTTAAAATAGCAACAGTAAAACAAAGTAATAGTTTAATTAAGACTGATTTTATAATATCAAGTAAACTAGACTCATAGTAACTTAGTGATAAATATAATCACCATCTGCAAATGAGATGTTTTAGTTTAAGTAAATGAACTATTTAGTTTGATCCTACTTTTGTGTAGTTAGATAATCTCCTGTCACTTAGCTGATAAACAATTAGATCGCAGTATGAATTAATTATTGGAAAATAAAAGTGAAAATAGTTTGTTAATTAAGTTTTATGCATATTAGACTAGTATGATTCAAAGTTGATATTTTAGTTTTGTATAGCAATTTCCTCTTAATGAATAAAGTTTAATTTGAACTGGTTCCTTTTGATTTCAAACGCCTGTTCATATTATAAGTTTTCATTTTCTGTTTCCATTACCTCTGTTTCATTTTGGTCCAGGCCTAATGTCTAACGCAGGCATCGATCGTATTCGAACTTCAGTTGGGCTTCTGAATGAGTGCCTTAATATAATCCGGGTTATTGAGACCCAGATACCCCTAGGGATCTGCTGAAATCAAGCCCATTTTCGGGTCTGTGTAAATATAATAAGGCCTGGATTCATTTCTAGAAACACAAAGTAATTAAATGGATTAAGGGAAAAACGGTGATATAAAATATAGCTATACATTAAGTATGGACTTTAAAAAATGCAATGGATGAGCCTCACATAGTAACAAAAATAGTGGGGGCCCCTATAAACAATTGATGAAGTATATAATAAACTCGTGAAGGTTGATAGCAAATTCCACAACCTTTCCCAAAGATTTAAAGCTGTTAGAAGCTTATTAGGCACGATTTAATAAATATACCTTCCTTAATACGAGTGTGCACTTGGTGCAACTCAAATCATAAATCCCGGCGAAGCCGAAATGTATTAAAAGTCACAGGCATACTGGTTGCGGTGTGACTCGAAATACGTTTTTGCGACATCGCAATTCGTAAAAATATTAAAGTTGGAAACATGTACATATTGTTAAAAGGAATATAATAAGTCAAATAAAATCGAGAACGACAGTTCGGGCGACTGTGCTAAAACCACGGAATCCAGGAGTGCCTAACACCTTCTCCCTGGTTAACAAAATTCCTTATCCAGGTTTCTAGTTTCGTGGACTGTAATACAGAGTCAACTTCCTCAGATTCGGGATTAACCGGTGACTTGGGACACCATTATCTTCCCAAGTGGCGAGTCTGAAAATTAAATAAAATCCCGGACTGATTGTCCTTTATTTGGAAAAACTCCTTCCTCTTTATTATATCCTTCTCGGGTATTTGAACATTACAGTATACCCTACTTTCTTTTAAAAGGTCGGGGGTAGTAAAAAGGGAGGTGTGACAGCTCTGGTGACTCTGCTGGGGATAAGTAACCCAGAACTTCGTTTTCAGGGTTTAAGAATTCGAGCTCATTAGAATCGATGTCCTCGATATTATTTGACTTTGTTATATGCTTTGAACAACATGCTATGTGTTTTACCGCTTTGATATTATATGAATTGTAAATATAAATTGTGCTGAAAACCCTTCTCTTCTTCACCTACGGGGATGTGCTTACTCGTTGAGACTCCCCTTTCTGTTAAGTCGTACCCAAAGTAAGAAACAAAGGCCGGATAAGTTACAAAGCCGATTGACCCCGCAGGTCACCAGTACGTAGCCCCCTCCTCGATCTGAGTTGTCCGCTCGGGTACACGGTCTTGGACTCTATGAAACCATAAGATATTGAACATAGGTTTAGGACAATTATTTGCATCATAACTGACTTAGGGGACTCAACACAGGGGTTGGGTTCGTCAAGGACAGGTGACCCGGTAATTAAAGACCGATCATACTATGTGTTGCATTTTTAATTGTCTTTGATCGTTATGCGGACTGGCAAATTCCTGAGAAAATAGAAAGAGAATATTTGAAAGAGAGAGACATTAGCAAAAGGGTTGTTAGAAATTTGAAAATCTGAAGAAAAAAAATAGGAAATAGCTTTGTTGTTAATATAATGGTCAATTAATCTGACCGAACTACGTAGGTTTGATTCTCGCCATTAGGTGGGATACGTAGGCAACCCTTGAACGGGTCCAACCATCCTTTTTAGAAAATGACCAAAAAATATTTTTGTTTCAAATAATCGAGGTGATCGTTGTTTTTGGAAATAGCCGAATGTTCCGAAAGGATGCCGGAAGGCTGTTTTGGCAAAAATGGCCACTTCAAAAGCCGTATCTTTTCCTTTTTCAAAATAAAAACCTTAGAAGGTTATAAAATGAAAATTTGCTTTGAAAAATATTTTTCCTTTTTTCTAAATAAAATCGCCTTTAATAAATGTGCAGGATGAGCATGATACAGAATGAACCCTTCACTTTAATGAATAGAATCCCTTTGGAGCTAAGATTATGGTGGAACGACATGGGACAGGAAGGACAGAATTGGGTCAAGTGTTATTTGAAAGACCTTACGGGATTAATGGAATAAATCCCTGAGGCGATATAATCCGAGCACTTGTTACATGCTGGGATCCTGTGCACAATGTTCTACATTTTTCAGACTTTGAACTCACTCCCACTCTTGAGGAAGTTGCTTACTATATAGGGAAAAATGAGGTCCCTATAAAAGAGAAATACCCGGTGGCTCCAAGAGCGATAACGGTGCACCGATTCATAGACTCTTTGAAGATTGCTCGGAACGTCCACAACGAGGATTTGGTTAATGGGTCTTGCTCCTTAAACTTCATCTACAGTAGATATGGGCATGTCGGAGGTTTCAATAACCCCACGAATAAACTCTGTAGTAAGTTCAACCGAGCCAAATGGGAAGAACATTGACGATTCGCTTTTTTGGTGGCGTTTCTCGGGATAATCATATTTCCAAGAAATGACGGACACATTGATACGAGACTCGCCGGGGTGGCCAGCAGCTTGATTGTCCAAGATAATTGCACTTTGACCCCAATGACCATAGCCGATATCTACCGTGCCTTGATGACATGTAAAGCAGGGTACAGCTTCTTTGAAGGATGTAACTTGATTTTAAAAATCTGGTTGATAGAACATCTATGCCATCATCCTTCGTTCTCAAGCTATGGGCCGACTGAAAGAACGTGCCTCAAACAATTTTATACGAGAACAAAAGAAGTTAAGCTGCCAGAAGGAGATAAAGGTTGGATTTCATATCTACGATCGTTGACGGATAGCCAAATCGATTGGGCATATGGATGGTTGCCCCTCGATGAGGTGATTTACATGCCGACAGAAGGGTCACACTTCTTGATCATGGGTTTAAAAGGTATCCAGCCTTATGCCCCGTACAGGGTCCTACGATAGCTTGGAAGATATCAAGTTATACCAAAGGATGGGTACCTCAGTTTGCAAGCAATAGAGATTAGTCAGGGTGGGCAATTCCCGGAAGCAAAGGTCCGACAGATTTGGAATGAGTGTCAAAATTTGAAGGCGGAAACTTGTGTGGAAAATAGAGCTCAGGGAGAAGTATCGCCAGGATACGCCGCATGGTATCAACGGGGTATTGAGCATGACAGACCATTGAAAAGACCTCACGTTCAAGAGTTGGCTGAGCAGTCTAAGGAATACGAAAATTGGGTGGCCAAGGAAAATGAGTATAAGGCCAAAATCAGCTTGCTAGAAAAACAGTTGAGAGATCTCCAATTTGACAGCAGTTTACAGGCAGCATCCGACGAAGGAGAAAAGAAGCAACTGAAAAAGAAGAATGAAATTCTAAAAGCTCAAGTTGCAAAAATGAATATTGCATTCAAGACCCTGGTTTGCTTAGCCCGAGACGAGAAACTAATTGAAAATCTTCGGCGCAAAGTGAATGACTACATATTCGATCTTGACAAAGCAGAAAAGGAGTTAGTCAGGGTTCAGAAGCAACTGGCCAGAGATGCCAATGAAAGAGCCAAAATGGTTCAGCAACTACAAGATAAACATGAAGGTGAGGTACCTCAATTGAGAAAGAAAGTTATCATAGCCACAGTCAAAAGTAATAATATAATCAAAGAGTTTGAAGAAGAAAGAGAGCATTGTTACATGACTATGGCTCGATTAGAGTTCGAGTTACAACAACTACAGAAAGAAAACAAACAAACCTTAGACGCTCGCTCCAAACTGATCAGCAGGTTACTTCAAGAAAAGGGAGTCGTTCGAGAAAGAATTGTCCATATTGCTCAGTACATCACCAGAAAATGCCAATTGTGTGAAGATATGTCCCATGCAACATTTGTGTCATCCGTGAAGTTCTTTGTGAAGAAAGTCATGTTCGACCTAGATAGGCTCCAAAGTTCATTGGCATACAGGCCAGCGGCAAGACTGAACGACGTCTCGCAGGCATTATGAGCATTAAGGTACTCGTAGGGCATGCATTTTGTATTCGTATTTCTTTTGCATTAGTAGCACAGCATCATTTTGTAAATCAATGTTTTTGAGTATCAATGAAAAGATCAAAAAAGTTGTTGCTAATCCTTTTTTTCTTTATATTAATTGTTTGTACGATAAGCAAAATAAGTAGGAACGAAAATCAATAAAGAAAAGAAGAAAGAAAGAAATGGAAAAGAGAAAAGGAAGAAAAAGGAAAAAAAATGAAAAAAAAAGAAGAAAAAGAAAAAGAGGAAAAAAAGAGATGAATGAAAAAAAAACAGAAAAAAAAGAAAGAAAAGAAAGGAAGAAAGGAGATAAATAAGAAACGGATGTTGATTCAAGATGGAATAACTGCCGGGATGATGCATAACGATCAAAGGCAAAAGTTGTGATTTTTTTGTTGCATCTTATCCTTTTATGTACTAACTGTTAACAAGTGTTGTTGTTTATGAGAATCAGATTTCAGCTGGCAACTGGTAGTCTGGAAAATCATCATTACAACACACGATCAAAGACTATGACTAAGGCTGTGTCTCAGGATATTGAGCCAACTATCATGGACCCAGTGCAAGAAGAGGAGGTCGTGGATGTAGCGGGGATGAAGGAGGAAATGTATCAGCTCAAGCAGCAAATATCGGAAATGTACCAAGCTTGGTCCAGGGGTCAACCTTTACCCGCATATCCAGCCAACCCAGCATATGTCCCTCCCACCAATCCTAATCTCGAGCCACTTACCATGAACTCATCCTCCACGTACCCAGAGTACCACCACTACTATGCCTCTACTTCACATGCACCACCAACACTATCCAAGCAAATTCCACCTCAGCCACCACAGGTCGCCCCGGTGTTTGTGGCACCACCACCTGTTGCTCTGCATAAGTCGTCAAGTGAACCAGTGTTCCATGTGCAAGATGCCCATTACTATCCGCCGGAGTCGACATTTAGGCAGCATGACTATTATACCTCACTGATGGAAACAACGGAAGAAAAGTCCGTTAAGAACTTGGAACAAGAGGAAATGGCATGGAAGATGAGGAGTTTAGAACAATCTTTCCGTAACATACAAGGGCTAGGAGGCCAAGTGAGCGTAGCATACAAAGATTTGTGTCTGTTCCCAGAAGTGCAGCTCTCGGTTGGATTCAAATTACCTAAATTCGACATGTACGATGGATATGAGGATCCTGTAGCCCATCTCAGAGGATATTGCAGCAAGATGCGTGGTGCAGGAGGAAAATATGAACTTTTGATGGCATACTTTAGTCAGAGTCTGAGCGGTTCTGCACTGGAGTGGTACACACGTCAGGATCACACTAGATGGTTCATCTGGGATGATCTTGCTCAATCATTTGCCAACCACTTCCAGTACAACTTGGAGATAATTCCAGTCAGGCTGTCGCTTACCAAGATAGAGAAGAAGCTTGGAGAAAGTTTTTGGGATTACGGCTTTAGGTGGAGAGAACAAGCGGCACGAGTGGATCCTCCTTTGAAGGAGACTGGAATGGTAAACTGTTTTCTGCAGGCCTTAGAGCGTACTTACTATGGCCATCTGGTGTCGGCCATTGGTAAATTTTTCAATGAAGTAGTGAAAATGGGGAGTTTTGTAGAGGAAGGATTGAAAACCAACAAAATCATGAGCTTTTCTGCTATCAAGGCTACGAATCAGGCTATACAGGCCGGGAATGGAGGGTCTATTTGAAATAAGAAGAAGGAAGAGGTTTCAGTTGTAGAAAGTAGACCATGGACTCGGAGTCAAAGTACATACCATCACCCACCTTGCCCCTACCAATCATACCCGCCAACACCTTACAACCCACTTCTACCATATTATCCACCCATTACCCCACATTATCCCATCCCACAAGCCCAACATTAGCCATCGCCTCATCATGTATGGCGAGCCCAAGATCCACAAAACCTCTATCATACACAGAACACTTACCCTCATTCCATAGCCTACAAGAACCCAAATAGACCCAGCTTCCGACTTGGTCCAGAAATGAAAAACAGAGCCCAAACAAAGAAAACATTCACCCCATTGTAGGAGTCTTATACTAGCCTCTATCACCGTCTGAAAGAGTTGGGGATGCTAAACCCGATTGAGCCAAAACTTCCAAATTTACCTACCCAGAAACATTGAGCAGTCAGTCAAATGTGAATATTGCTCCGGGGCATCGGGGCATGATAGTGAAAAGTGTTGGCACTTGAAATCTGCTATACAAGAGCTCATTGACGCTAGGAGGATCGAGGTGCAGGCTTCAGAGACTCCTAATATTACTCAGAATCCACTACCAACTCATCATGAGACACACATGATAGAGTTAGATCGAGAAGAGAGCAGCAGGAAGCCGTCCCAATCAGTAATAATGATAAAAGCCAATAGTAAAATGGAGAAAGAGAAAGCGGCAGCTGATTTACCAGTGCAAAAGCAGCCAGTGGTTGAAACTTTGAAAATTGTGGTGCTAGGGGCTAACCCGTTGTTGATAGTGAAAGGAGTGTACATAGAACCAGTGGTCATAAAGCCGGTGGTGCAATGCCGGTGGTTGATACTAAAGCCATACCTTGAAACTAAAACAAGTTCACAGTAACATACAATGGAAAAAAAGTTACACGGGAGGTCAATGAAACACACGGCCTCACTCGTTCTGGATGGTGCTTTGCCCCGGAAGAGTTAAGAAGAATTAAGGTGGTAAAGGAGAGTCATGTGAAAAAGCCGGTCTCTGAAGAAGAAGCAGAAGAGTTTCTGAAGAAGATAAAAGCTCAAGACTACTCGATAGTAGAACAGTTGAGAAAGACGCCTTCACAAATCTCATTGCTTTCATTGCTAATTCACTCAGAGGAGCATAGGAAGGCGTTATTAAAAATACTGAATGAAGCACATGTCCCCGAAAAAATCTTAGTCTGCCATCTTGAAAAGATCACCAACAAAATTTTTGAGTCGAACAAGATAACATTCTCGGACAATGAATTGCATGTCGAAGGGACTGAACACAACAAGGCACTCTATCTCACCGTCAAAAGTGAAGAATCAGTGGTTCCTCGGGTTTTAATAGACAACGGGTCAAGTGCAAACATTTGTCCACTCTCGACTCTTGGAAAATTGAAGATTAATCCTGATAGAATCCGGCAAAATAGTGTGAGTGTTCGAGGATTTGACGGAGGAAGCAAAAATACCTTGGGAGATATTGTGCTGGAGGTCACCATTGGGCCGGTAGACTTTACCACAGAATTTCAGGTGTTGGACGTCACTGTGTTCTATAATCTATTGCTGGAACGGCCATGGATCCATGCTGCCAAGGCCGTACCATCTTCCTTGCACCAAATGGTAAAGTTCGAAAGCGAACAGCAGGAAATTACAGTGCATGGAGAGGAAGACGCTTGTAATACCATAATGCCTTTCGAGGAAGCTGACGGGGACAAGGGCCCATGGGTGTATCAGGTGACAGACACTGTGATAGTTAACAAGATAGCCGAAGAAGAGAGCTTGCCAATCCCTACAGTGGCGTCTACCGCAGTAATGGTAGCCAAAGAGATGATTAGAAATGGGTTCACACCAGGAAAAGGTTTGGGAATAGCCTTACAGGAAATAACACAGCCTATCCATCTACCGGGAAGCAATGACACCTTTGGCTTAGGCTTGAAACCTACCAACACCGACATCCAGAAAGCCAAAAGAACTAAAAAGAAAAGTTGGACCCCCCCCCCCCCCCCCCCGAAACTTGTCCCCAAATTATCCGACACCTTCACTAAGCCTGGTACACAACGACATATGAGGGTTGCTGAGTCAAGATATGCTGAGATAAGGCCAGATGCAGAACTCCTCGCGAGGTTTGAAATGTTATTTAGGGATGTGAACATGGTGCAGATGGGCGAGGGGGCCTGTAAGATGGATATCCAGTTCGTGGGGCCCAGTGTCACACTCAATTATTAGGAAGCCACTCCTTTTCCAATCAGGAGGGAGTCTTGGTAGTTATCTTTCAAAATATATCATCTTTTCCCAAAACCAATTTTATTTTTGTAATCCCCACACCCTGGTGAAATCAAATGTATCCAACCTCTGTCATTTTTTTGAAAAATATCAATGAAATGCAATTTCTTCTTCTTTCTTCATTTTTTGCCTTATTTTTATTATTTTTTCTTTCTTCCTTTTGTACAGTTCAATATGCACTGATTCTGATGGTATGTCATGCATGAAGGATTCCCGGCCTAGTTTTGACAATCGAATCATTATACAAGAAATTGAAAATGAGAGTGAAATAGAATACGATGATGAGGAAATACTGCAGGAAATAAATAAAGACTTGAATCAATATGAGGAAAAACCCAAACCGAACCTAAGTGAGACAGAATCTATTAATTTGGGTAATAAGGATAATGTCCGGGAGAAAAAAATCAGTATACACCTAGAAGCTTCCCTCAGAGAAGAGCTAATAAAGATGTTGCATGAATACAAGGACATCTTTGCCTGGTCCTATGATGACATGCCCGGACTTAGCACCGATTTGGTGGTACACAAGTTGCCTATTTATCCCGAATGCCGGCCTGTAAAACAAAAGTTGAGAAAGTTCAAAACGGACATCAGCATGAAGATAAAAGAAGAAGTGAATAAGCAGTTTGAGGCAAAGGTCATACGAGTTACCAAATACCCCACCTGATTAGCGAATGTTGTGCCAGTTCCGAAGAAAGACGGAAAAACCAGGGTGTGTGTTGATTACAGAGACCTCAACAATGTCAGTCCAAAGGATGACTTCCCGTTGCCGAATATCCACATACTAATCGACAATTGCACCAAGCATGAAATTGGCTCTTTTGTAGATTGCTATGCGGTTTATCACCAGATCCTAATGGACGAAGAATATGCGGAGAAAACAACTTTTAGCACGTCGTGGGGAACATACTGCTATAGAGTGATGCCGCTTGGGTTAAAGAATGCCGGAGCCACTTATATAAGGGCAATGACCACAATGTTTCATGATATGATGCATCGAGAAATTGAAATGTATGTGGACGATGTCATCATAAAGTCCAAGAAGCAACATGATCATGTCAAGGACTTGAGGAAGTTTTTCCAAAGACTCCGAAGGTATAATCTTAAGCTCAATCCTGTGAAATGCGCTTTTGGAGTACCTTCAAGGAAGCTATTAGGATTTATAGTAAGTCGGCGAGGCATTGAACTAGATCCGTCAAAGATAAAAGCCATCCAAAGTTTGCCTCCGCCGAAGAATAAGAAGGAAGTAATGAGCTTACTAGGCAGGCTGAACTATATTAGTCGTTTCATCGCTCAGTTGACATCAACATGTGTGCCTATCTTCAAGTTGTTAAAGAAAGATGCAATAGTGAAATGGAATGATGAATGTCAGGAAGCCTTCCATAAAATCAAGGAATATTTGGCAAATCCTCCAGTGTTAATTCCTCCGGAGCCGGGAAGACCTTTGATCTTATATCTGACTGTGCTTGATAATTCTTTTGACTGTTTACTAGGACAGCACAATGAGACTGGCAAGAAAGAGCAAGCTATATATTACCTTAGTAAGAAATTCACATCTTACGAGGTAAAATATACTCGGTTAGAGAGAACATGTTGTGCATTGGCCTGGGTGGCTCAGAAATTGAGGCACTATTTGTCAGCATACACTACATATCTGATATCACGGTTAGATCCTCTGTAGTATATATTCCAGAAGCTCATGCCTACGGGGAGACTTGCTAAATGGTAGATTCTGCTCACAGAATTTGACATCATTTATGTAGCACGTACGACAATAAATGCACAAGCAGTTGCAGATCACTTAGCAAAAAATCCAGTAGGTGATGAATATGAGCCACTAAAGACATACTTTCCAGATGAGGAGGCAATGAATGTCGAAGAAATGGAACGAAGCGATAATCCAGCATGGAAGATGTACTTCGACGGAGCCGTCAACAGTAAAGGAGTTGGGATTGGAGCAGTACTTATTTTAGAAACGGGTCAACACTATCCCGTTACAGCTTAGCTTTGATTTTTCTGTACCAACAATATGGCCGAATATGAGGCGTGCATATTGGGATTAAGGATGGCAATAGATATGGGTGTTCAAGAGATTTTGGTCATGGGTGACTCGGATCTTTTGATACATTATATTCAGGGAGAATGGGAGACAAGAGATTTGAAATTGATACTTTATCGGCATTGTCTACATGATCTGTCCCAAAGATTCCAATCCATAGAGTTCAAGCAAATCCCAAGAATGCACAATGAAGTAGCAGATGCTCTGGCCACACTAACCTCTATGTTACATCATCCGGATAAAGCCTATATAGATCCACTTCAAATACAGGCGTATGATTGGAATGCTTACTGTTTTGCTATGGAAGGAGAGTTAGATGGGGAACCGTGGTATCACGATATCAAGGGAATAATTTTCTACATTCGCATTTCATGCATCAGGCGCCCACCTGGATAACAAGGGAATACTTTTCTGCATTCGCATCACATCGATCAGGCGCCCACCTAGATAATAAGGGAATAGTTTTCTGCATTCGCATCTCATGCATCAGGCGCCCACCTGGATAACAAGGGAATAATTTTCTGCATTCGCATCTCATGCATCAGGCGCCCACCTGGATAACAAGGGAATACTTTTCTGCATTCGCATCTCATGCATCAGGTGCCCACCTGGATAACAAGGGAATACTTTTCTGCATTCGCATCTCATGCATCAGGCGCCCACCTGGATAATAAGAGAATACTTTTCTGCATTCACATTTCATGCATCAGGCGCCCACCTGGATAACAAGAGAATAATTTGCTACATTCACATATCATGCATCAGGCGCCTACCTGGATACCAATGGAATATTTTTCTGCATTTGCATTTCATGCATCAGGCGCCCACCTAGATAACAAGGGAATATTTTTCTGCATTCACACTTCATGCATCAGGCGCCCACCTGGATAACAAGGGAATACATTTTCGCAATTTTAATTTCTGTTCAGGCGCCCACCTGTATAACAAGGGAATACATTTCTGTAATTTTAATTTCTGTTCAGGAGCCCACCTGTATAACAAGGGAATACATTTCTGCAATTTTAATCTCTGCAATTTTGGTTTGTGTTAGCCAACATGAGTAACACCGTAACATGAATAGCCCACACTGGGGCAAAAGAAAAGTTTGTTGTTTTTGTTTTGTTTTAAGCAGGTATCAGTTTGAAGGCGAGAAGTAACATCGAAAATTACCAAAAAAGGGGTAGCAAGGAAAAGAAAATCAACAAAAAGAAAGATAGCCGCACAGAAAATCAAGGAAAAAGAGACAAAGAAGAATTAAGAGACAAGAAGTTAGATAAGAACAATTGTAACTCGTAGAATTATAGCTTAGAATAGCTTCTTCATTTTATATTTTTACCCCCTGGTGTAATAAGGAGTAGGTCAGTAAGTCATAACAGTGTCAATGCAACAGTAAGTCTGGTAGTTTCTAATTGCGAGACCTTCCCGAACTACACTGACTTGATTCCTATTTAGCCTAGGATATGTAGGCAACCTCTGAGGCAGGGTGCGGTCAAAAGGTTTTCAAAAATGCTTCTTACGGAATATGCCAGTGGGCAACAATATTTCATTACTACTCACTTGTCTTTGCACTGAAACTCTTCGTGTTCCCGAGCAAAGAGGGGCAACTGTGAGCACGTGATTTTTGCCCTAAGAAATAAATTCCAAAATTAAAATAAATAATATTCTTTGGGTGCAATTACATGTCTTGATTGAAATTAGATGTATGTGTGTGATTGAATAATTAGATATTAAAAATAGAAAATTAAAAAAAATAGGTTAAATACATGCATTTTTTGAATTAAGCAGTTAAAAAAATTAACAAAAAAGAGCATTAATAGCGGAAATTAAGGAAAATTAGTAGAAAATTGTCAAAAAATATCAGGAAATTAGTGAAAGTAGGAAATTGAATAATTTAAATAATACGAAAAGGAAAAAATGAAATACAAATAAAATACAACAAAAAAATAATTAAATACAAGGAAAATACAAAAATACAATAAAATTGGGTTAATAATTTGAAATGTTGGCCCAAAAACATAATGGCCCAAAGAGATCCGGTCCAAATGATTTAAATCAAAAAGATCCCAACCGTTCATCTCTCCAAATCCAACGGCTGAGGATTTATCCGGAATTAATTAATTAGTTAAAATCCAAGATCGAATCTTAACCGTCCAAGCCTTAAGATCTAACGGATAAGGACATGTCTCTCATTTAATGAGACGACGATGTTTTAGGGGGATTTAATCCTGGCCATTGATCTCATTTGATCTAACGGCCAGGAATTCATTAGTGTCCCTGTGTATAAAAGGCTTTGGTCTCTTAGAGACCAGCCATGTCATTCTAAACCTAACCCTAGCCGCCCCTGTCCCCTTCTTCTTCTCTCGTCATCTCATTCTCGAACCTTCACCAGCCATGGAGACTGGCCCATTTCCATGGCCGTCTCCGGCCAACTCTAACCCCAGACCTCTCTTTCCCTTCTTCTCCATCACAAGCAGCCATGAAAACCCCAAGAAACCATAGAAAACCCCAGTTTCTTGAAACTCCGGTCACCAGAGTTCATCTCCGGTGACCAAACCTATGAGAATAGCCTGCAAACTAACACCATAGAACCACCATCCCTTGATCTATCACCCTTTCTAAACCACCTCCCTCGAATTTTACCCCAGCTTCTCGAATATTTGAAAGAAAGTCGCCGGAACCCTAACTCCGGCGACTCAAACAAACCATTACCAAAAATCCAACCTTTTTTGCCTCTAATACTCATCCCCTAACCAAATGACTTCAAAGCTGAAGTCTTGAGTCTAAAAGAAGAAGATCAGAAAAAGAAAATAAGAAAAAAGAAAAGAAAAACTGGAAAACGGAAAAAGAAGGAAAGAAAAAGAAATAAGGAAGCTCAAGAGTCAAATCCTGCGAGCTAAGTCTTCCTCTTCCCCTTGTTTGTTTAATTTTTCTGTGATTTTGTTTGTCTTTGCTTGTTTCTTTTATTTTCAGTATGTTTCTAGTATATTAGCTGTTTAAACAACCGAATGATATACTAGGGTCTTCATCTTTGAGAAATCTCTGTTTGTTCTGTTTCTCTGCTTAAGATTTGTCTTTCTTTGGTTAGTCCTTCTTCATGTCTATTGTCATGTCTTTTACTTAGATTTTCTGCATGTTTTAGATTAGTCCTTATCTTCTAGGAAATTTCTGTTATTCTGTTTAAGCCATGCTTTCCTTTCAAAGCTTCTCTTATGAGTTCCACCCATCTGTGCTTGGTCAACAACATGTTAAACATGACTAGGGTTTTTAGTAGTCTTCTAAGCATAAAAGAGTTCTGACTATACATGCTTCATGATTGATTGATACACTGTGTTGTGGAATCTGAATTATAGGTCTTTGATTGAAATTCAATAACATTCAATCTCTTTCTCTGAGTTTTGATTAATTGATAAGTGATTCTGATTTCATGGCTATGTATGCAATCTGGTATGAAAATGGCTATGTTTGCAACAATTTTGTGTGAAGCTAATTACTGTTAATACTTAGCATGCCTAGGTGGAACTGGTTATAGCTGCAGTAGTGTAGAAACTTGAAAAATGGCTAAAATTGAAAACATGTTTTAAGTAGTTTAAAATGGGTTAAAATTGGAAAAAACACAAAAAGAGTTTATAAGAGGAGCAAGTAACAAAGAGTGGTCAGTCTTGCAACTGACTAGCTCTAATAATCTTGACATACTGGCTAAGTGTTAAATAGGCCAAGTGTGTAATAAAATTGGCTTAAGTCTAATAGGTTAGGTTTGCAAGGCCCAAATTGACACATGTTCACTAGTTGGCTAGACTTGCAAAGTCTTAGCCAGCCTATGTTTATTAATGGGCCCAATTGCAAGGCTAAGTCCAAACTTTGGACCGGCTAAGTTTTAAATAGGTTAGTTCTGAATAATTAAGCAGGATAGTCCTGCAAATTAGCTGTAGTCACAAAAAATGAAACAAAAAGTGGCTAATTTGAAATGAATTGAAGTTTTAATCTGGCCAGGTCTTAAATATTGGTATAAATGTTGCCCAGTAGTTAAATAAGTGCTGAACATAGAAAAAAACTGGCCTGGACAGGTCGGGTAATTAGTGAATGCCCTTAAGGGCATATAGGGAATAGAAAATGGCAAAGTTTTGGATTTAATAGAGCCTATAGGTATACTAAAGTGTGACAACCCAAAGGGTCATCACCTGTTTTCCTCAATTGTTCTGCACTCCGAGGCCTTGAAAACCTCATTTTATGTTGCCTCGATTTACGTGCATGATCCGGGCATGTAGCCGGAAAGATTTTTTGATAGAATATATGAATTTTATGAGAAATTTGAAGAAAAATGATATTAATATTGATATAGTTGACTTCGGTCAACATTTTTGGTAATTGGAACCGGACCCGAGATTGGACGGTCCCGGATGGTCCGTAGGAAAATTTGGGACTCGGACATGCGTCCGGAGTCGAATTATGAGGCCTAGAGACTAAGTTATGGATTTTTCTGTGAAATTGTTTGTGCTGTAATTATTAAAGGAAAAGGAATTAAATGACCTTGGTATCGGGCTAGTATTTTTGGTTTTGACGCACGGTACAAGCCTTAAATATTATATATGTTCTTTCTGCAAAGTTTGATGACATTTAGATGTCGTTTGATGTGTTTTGAACCTTGAGTTCCAAATTTGAAAGTTATGAAACTAAAAAGGGTGATAATCATGAACATGAAGCTTGATTTGATGATAACGATGTTATATTGGCGATGTGATCGCACGAGCAAGTTCGTAATATGTTTTTGATGTTGTGTAAATGTTTGGTTTGGAGCCCGGGGGCTCGGGTAAAGATTTGATAGGCCGTTGGTTCAAATTCTAAAAGTTTACACAGCTGGTTTTTCACCCAGCTGGTATCTTCGCAAATGCGAAGATTTTCTCGCAATTGCGATCAGTCCCAGATTAGCCTTGGTTCGCAAATGTGAACCAGACTTCGCAAATGCGAAGTTGGCAAGGGTGTGCAGTGGTTCGCAAATGTGAACTTAACCTCGCAAATGCGAGGCCTTCAATGATTCGCCTGGCTTCGCAAATGCGAAGCTATCATTGCAAACGCGAAGGCCTCCTTGACCCAGCCTCGTTCGAAAATGCGAACATTATGTCGCAAATACAACACTGACAGACCCCAGACGTGTAGTGTTCGCAGTTGCGAACAAATATTCGCAATTGCGATATCCGCAGCTGTGCAATTTTATACTTAAACGAGTTTTTCAGTTCATTCTTCATTCTTTGAAAAACCAACACACCACACACGAACCCTCAAGAGCAAATTCACTCCAAAGCAATTGTAAGTCACTTTTTACTTAATCCTTTCAATTCATAACAACATTAAACATTTTTTTCAATAGAAATTAAAGGTTTTCATGGTAGAAATTCTTGTTTTTGGGTAGAACCTAGGGTTTTCATGAATTGGGGAATTGGACCTCGAATTGAGGTTCGATTCTAAAACAAATCATATATTTCAACTCGTGGGGGAATGGGTAACCGGATTTTGGTCCGAAACATGCGTTCCGACCACATGGGGCCACGGGCGTTTTAGGAAATTTTGGGGTAAACTTTGAGAAAACCATTTTAAGCATTCAAACTAAGTTATTTAGTATTTATTAATGTAATGGGATCAATTGTGATTAGATTCGAGTAAGTTGAAAGCGGAAATTTGGGGTAAAGCTATAGTTGAAGAATAATTTGGACTTCAAGGCTAGAGGTAAGTGTTTGTTTTATCCTAGCTTGAGGGAATAGGATTATGTGCTATGTGCTATGTGATCGAGTGCGGTGTATGGGCTGTGGTGACGAGCATCCATACACTGGCGTCTAGCATGACCGTGAGTCGTTGTTGATACTTGTTGTGAGATATTTTAAAGATGAATTGTTGAACCCTTGCCGGGTTGTGGAACTGTACATCGTTTTCCCTTGCGGGGACTATTGTGAAATGAGATATTGTTTTCCCTTGCCGGGTTGTGGAACTGTACATCGTTTTCCCTTGCTGGGACTGTTGTGAAATGAGATATTGTTTTCCCTTGCCGGGACTTTGTTGTGATGATTATTGTGTCCTTTGTCGGGACGGTTCATGATTATTGTTTTCTTTCTTTGCCCTTAACTGTGATTATTATTTGGGTGAGGAAGACTGATAATGCACGAAGGGTGATGTCGTGCCTTGTTTTACTGCTATTGCACGAAGGTTAATGTCGTGTCTTATTATTGATTATGCACGAAGGTTAATATTGTGCCTTGTTATTGATTATGCACGAAGGATCATGCCATGCCTTGTGATATTAATTATGCACGAAGGGTAATGTCGTGCCTTGTTATTGAACCATGCACGAAGGATAATGTCGTGCCATGGATGTGAGGGTGAGAGTAAAAGCACAAAGGGTAATGCCGTGCACTTTTATTTGCATATTTGGTGAGGATAAGAGTAAAAGCACGAAGGGTGATGTCGTGCAACTATTAGCTCTTCATTGTTTGATATTAATTGTTTCCATTATACTCTGTTTTTCATTGTTGACTTAATAATTGTTGTTAACTGTTGAGTTTCCCTCTTATGATACTTCTTGTTGGATTTGTTTACTTGATATCTCTCGTTATCTTGTGGTGTACATATATATATAGAACTGCACAGGTTTATGTGGGTGTCTGGTCCTAGGCTTGTCACTACTTCGCCGGGATAGGCCAGACACTTACCAGCACATGGGGTCGGATTGTGCTGATACTGCACTTCTGTGCGTTTTTGCACAGGTCCAGGTTTTGATCAGGTGCCGCAGTAGTAGAGCCTTGCGTGGGAGTTGAGCAATTTTGAGACCGAGGTAGCTTGCAGGCATCCACAGGCCCGTCGTCTCTTCCACTTATTTATATTATTTGTTGTAGTCTCATTGTTCTGAGACAAATAGATTTATGTTATTTTCCTTCAGACCTTTATGTGTAGTATTCAGTAGTAGTTTGTGAGTTGGTGACTCCACATCTTGGTAAGAGGATTTCAATAGTGTCTTGCTTTAGTATTACTTATCTCTATTTTGAAAGTCTTCCGCACTTATTTAATTAATGTAATTGTTCTTGATGATAAAAATGAGTATGAAATAATGGTAAAAGTAGGTTAATGTTGAATGCAGTGGCTTGCCTGGCTACCACGAGTAAACGCCATCACGATCCCGATGTTGTGGGAAAATCTGGGTCGTGACAAGTTGGTATCAGAGCTCTAGGTTACATAGGTCTCACCACTCACTAACAAGCTTAGTAGAGTTTGAGAGTAGGTACGGAGACGTCTGTACTTGTCCTCCAGAGTCTATTGATTTAAGAAAGAGTCTCTCATTTGTTTCTTCTTGTCGTGCGATTTGTTCCTCAAATACTGATTGAATTTCTACTCTGTCCTTTCGCAGATAGTGAGGACACGCGCTTTTCGTCCACCGACCAGTAGCCTGAGCCCCAAGCAGCTCCCGTGAGGGGCAGGGGCCGAGGCCGTATCGTAGGTCGTGGTAGGGGTAAAGCTCAGCCTCCGGCAACTATTCCAGAGGTGGAGCCTCAGATTGAGACTGGCGAGGAGGTTCTAGTCCCAGCAGCTCCAGTGGGCCCAGCTTAGGTCCCAGGAGAGGCTTTATTTACCCCGAATCTTTAGGAGGCTCTAGTCAAGATAGCTGGATTTATGGACAGCGTCGCCAGAGCAGGCTTGTTACCAACTGCACCAGCCGCTTCTAAGGCTAGAGGAGTGGCCCAGACTCCTGTTGCTCGTACTCTAGAGCCAGTAGCTCCTCAGCCTCAGGCACCAGTGGTTCAGCCAGCTGTGGCCACTCAGTCAGTTACCACAACTCAGGCCGGAGATGGAGCCGCCATGACTTCTGATTCTTTTTGGAGACTTGATCGGTTCTCCAAGATGTTAACCACTACCTTCAGCGGTGCCACATCGGAGGATCCTCGGGATTTCTTATTCGGTTGCCATGAGATTCTCAAGACTATGGGGATCGTGGAGTCCAATGGGGTTGACTTCTATACATTCAGACTTTCAAGATCCGCCAAGACTTGGTGGAGAGATTACTATTTGACTCGACCAGCAGGGTCCCCGGCTTTATTGTGGGATCAGTTTGTAGAGTTATTTCTAGAGAAGTTTCTCCCTGTTAGACAGCGGGATGCACTTCGGAGGCAGTTTGAGCACCTCCAGCATGGTACTATGACTATCACTCAGTATGAGACGAGATTTGTTGATCTGACACGTCATGCGGTGGTGATACTCCTCACAGAGCGGGAGAGGGTCCGTCGGTTCATAGATGGTCTTAATCAGCCGATTAGACTTCAGATGGCTATGGGAGTAGGGAGTGATATATCCTTTCAGGAGGAGCTGATGCAGCTCGTAGAGTTGAGATGGCTCTTGCTCGGGGAGGTGGTTACCCTTTAGACAAGAGGCCTCGTCATTCCGACAGATTTAGTGGTTCTTCTTCTGGAGGCAAGGAATCTTTTGATAGGGGCCGGTCTTCCAGACCTTTTCATTCCACCCTTCAGGCTTCACAGGGTGGACCAGGTGATCGTAGGTTTCGTGAGCAGTATTCAGATCAGCCTCCTATTAGTGCCCAACCTCTTCAGAGTGTTCGTGGGGGCCATTCAGGTCGTTAGGGCCAGCAGCCCCATCAGCCTAAATATTGCTACGGTTGTGGTGACCCAGGTCATCTTGTTAGGTTTTTCCCTCTACCGACGGGCAACACTCCGCAGCGGGGCCCTCGTCCCATGATTAAGGCCCCAGCTGACCCACAGGCTGCCTGGCCAGCCAGAGGCGGGGGTAGAGATCATAGAGGAGGAGGTCGAGACCGTAGAGGTGGAGACCATCCAGCCAGAGGTAGAGGTCAGCCAGTGGATGACCGTCCTAGAGATGTAGCTCAGAGGGGAGGTGCTGATCCCCGATTTTATGCTTTACCTGCCAGGCCAGAGGCAGAGGCATCAGATGCCGTGATTACAGGTACCATTCTTCTTTATGACAGAGGTGCTTCAGCATTATTTGACCCTGGGTCTACATATTCATATGTGTCTTCCTACTTTGCATCATATCTGGCCGTGCCTAGCTATGCTCTGGATATTCTAGTCTATACGTCTACACCAGTGGCTGACTCTATGGTAGTCGATCGGGTGCATCGTTCGTGCGTAGTCATATTCGGGGGTCTTGAGACCCGTATTGATCTGTTGCTATTAGACTTGGTGGATTTTGATGTCATATTGGGGATGGACTGGTTGTCCCGATACCATGATATCTTAGACTATCATTCCAAGACTGTGACTTTAGCCTTGCCAGAATCACCCCGACTAGAGTGGAAAGGTACCTCAAGCCACTCCGTTCGTAATGTTATTTCCTATGTTAAGGCTCGACGCATGGTCGAGAAGGGGTGTCTAGGTTATCTGGCTTATGTTCGTGATTCCAGCGCAGAGGTTCCTTCCATTGATTCAGTCCCTATTGTACGGGAGTTTTTCGAGGTTTTCCCTTCAGACCTGCCGGGAATGCCACCCGACATGGATTTTAATTTCTGTATTGATCTGGCACTAGGCACTCAGCTCATCTCTATTCCACCCTATCGTATGGCCCCGCCGGAGTTAAAGGAGCTGAAAGATCAATTGCAAGACCTTCTAGAAAAGGGCTGTATCAGGCCCAGTGTTTCCCCCTCGGGAACACCTGTGTTGTTTGTGAAGAAGAAGGATGGCTCGATGCGGATGTGTATTTATTACCGGCAATTAAACAAAGTGACGATAAAGAACAAGTATCCACTACCGAGGATTGATGATTTGTTTGACCAGCTCCAGGGAGCGAGGGTGTTCTCAAAAATAGACTTGAGGTCAGGCTACCATCAGCTGAAGATCAAGGCGGCTGACATTCCTTTCGCAGTAGATACGGGCATTATGAATTCTTGGTCATGTCTTTCGGGTTGACTAATGCCCCAGCAGCTTTCATGAAGTTGATGAATCGGATATTCAGGCCTTATTTAGATCTGTTCGTGATAGTCTTTATAGATGACATCATGGTATACTCCCGTAGCGAGGAAGAGCACGAGCAACACTTCAGAGTGGTTCATCTATATGCCAAATTTTTGAAATGTGAGTTCTGGTTAAGTTCAGTGGCATTTCTGGGTCATATTGTATCAGTGGAAGGTATTCAAGTGGACCTAAAGAAGATTGAGGCAGTCCAGAATTGGCCTCGACCAGCTTCAGTGACTGCGATCCGGAGTTTCTTGGGATTAGCAGGTTACTACCGTCAATTTGTAGAGGGGTTTTCTTCTATTGCAGCCCGGATGACCAGGTTGACCCAGAAGGGTGCCCAGTTCCAGTGGTCAGATGAGTGTGAGGCGAGCTTTCAGAAGATCAAGACAGTCTTGACTACAGCACCAGTGCTGATACTACCGACGGGTACATGACCTTATACAGTTTACTGTGATGCGTCTCATATTGGGCTTGGAGCAGTATTGATGTAGCATGGTAAGGTTATTGCTTATGCTTCGAGACAGTTGAAAATACATGAGAAGAATTATCCAGTTCATGATCTTGAGTTGGCAGCAGTGGTTCATGCCTTAAAGATCTGGAGGCATTATCTATATGGTGTGACATGTGAGGTGTACACTAATCACAAAAAGCCTACAATACTTGTTCAAGCAAAAGGAGTTAAATTTACGACAGCGGAGATTGTTAGAGTTGCTGAAGGACTATGACGTTACTATCCTATATCACCCAGGTAAGGCCAATGTGGTGGCTGATGCATTGAGTAGAAAGTCTGCCAGCATGGGTAGTCTTGCATTTATTCCGGTCAGTCAGAGACCATTTTCTCTAGATGACCAGGCCTTAGCCAACCAGTTTGTGAGACTAGACATTCTGAGCCTAGCAGGGTGTTAGCCTGCACGGTCGCTCGTTCATCTCTATCAGAGCAGATCCATGAGAGGCAATTTGATGATCCTTATTTGTGTGACTTGAGAGATACCGTACAGCGGGGAGGTGCCACGAAGGTAACTCTAGATGATGACGGAGTATTGAGATTGCAGGGTCGAGTTTGTGTGCCCAATTTTGAGGGGATTCGAGAGTTTATCTTAGCGGAGGCCCACAGTTCGCGGTATTCTATTCACCCGGGCGCCGTGAAGATGTATCAGGATTTACGGCAACACTATTGGTGGCGCAGGATGAAGAAAGACATCATTGCGTATGTCGCTCGATGTCTAAATTGTCAGAAGGTGAAATACAAGCACCAGAGGCCTGGTGGTGTGTTCCAGAGAATAGAGATTCCCGAGTGGAAATGGGAGAGGATCACTATGGACTTCATTATTGGACTCCCTTTGACTCGGAGGAAATTTGATGTTATTTGGGTCATTGTTGATAGGGTGACCAAGGCAGCACACTTCATTCCAGTATCAGTCTCCTACTCATCTGAGAGGTTAGCAGAGATTTACATTCGGAAGATTGTTCGCCTTCATGGAGTGCCGGTGTCTATTATCTCAGATCGGGGTACACAGTTTACCTCGCGGTTCTGGAGAGCGGTCCAGCAGGAGTTAGGCACCCAGGTTCAGTTGAGTACAGCTTTTCATCCTCAAACGGACGACCAGTCCGAGAGGACTATTCAGATTCTAGAGGACATGCTTCGAGCCTGTGTCATTGATTTTGGAGGCTCGTGGGACCAGTTTCTGCCTTTAGCAGAGTTCGCCTACAATAATAGCTACCAATCTAGCATCCAGATGGCCCCGTATGAGGTGTTGTATGGTAGGCAATGTCGATCTCTAGTCGAGTGGTTTGAGCCGGGAGAGGCTCGGTTGTTGGGTACAGACTTAGTTCAGGAGGCCTTAGATAAGGTCAAGACTATCCAGGAGAGATTACGTTCAGCTCAGTCCAGGCAGAAGACTTATGCGGATCGTAAGGTTCGAGATGTAGATTTCATGGTTGGTGAGTGGGTATTGCTCCTAGTGTCGCCCATGAAGGGCGTGATGAGGTTCGGGAAGAAGGGCAAACTCGGCCCTAGGTATATTGGTCCATCTGAGATTCTGGACCGAGTGGGAGGGGTGGCTTATAGACTAGCTCTGCCACCTAGCTTATCAGCTGTGCATCCAGTTTTCCATGTATCTATGATTCACAGATACCATGGCGATCCCACACATGTGTTAGACTTCAGTACTATCCAATTGGACAATGATTTATCTTACGTGGAGGAGCCGGTGGCCATTCTAGCCCGGCAGGTTTGACAGTTGAGGTCGAAGAGTTATCCTTTTGTACGTGTTCAATGGAGAGGTCGGCCTCTTGAGGCGTCGACCTGGGAGTCCGAGTCTGATATGCGGAGCCGCTACCCCCATTTGTTCCCCGACTCAGGTACTTCCTTCTCTTGTCCGTTCGAGGATGAACGGTTGTTTTAGAGGTGGAGGATATGACGACCCAAAGGGTCATCACCTGTTTTCCTCACTTGTTCCACACTCCCGAGGCCTTGAAAACCTCATTCTATGTTTCCTCAATTTACGTGCATGATCCGGGCATGTAACCGGAAAAATTTTGTGATAGAATATATGAATTCTATGAGAAATTTGAAGAAAAATGACATTAATATTGATATGGTTGACTTCGGTCAAAATATTTGGTAAACGGACCCGGACCCAAGATCGGACGGTCCCGGAACGTCCGTAGGAAAATATGGGACTCGGACATGCGTCCGGAGTCGAATTCTGAGGCCTAGAGCCTAAGTTATGGATTTTTCTGTGAAATTGTTTTTGCTGTAATTATTAAAGGAAAATTAATTAAATGACCTTGGTATCGGGTTCGTATTTTTGTTCTGACGCCCGGTAGAAGTCTTAAATATTATGTATGCGCTTTCTGCAAAGTTTGATGACATTAAGATGTCGTTTGATTTGTTTTGAACCTTGAGTTCCAAATTTGAAAGTTATGAAACTAAAAAGGATGATAATCATGAACTTGAGGCTTGATTTGATGAAAACGATGTTATATTGGCGATGTGATCGCACGAGCAAGTTTGTAATATGTTTTTGATGTTGTGTACATGTTTGGTTTGGAGCCGGGGGCTCGGGTAAAGATTTGATAGGCCGTTGGAGCAAATTCTGAAAAATAACATAGCTGGTTTTTCACCCTGCTGGTATCTTTGCAAATGCGAAGATTTTCTCGCAATTGCGATCAATCACAGATTAGCCTTGGTTCGCAAATGCAAACCAGACTTCGCAAATGCAAAGTTGGCAGAGGTGTGCAGTGGTTCTCAAATGCGAACTTAACCTCGCAAATGCGAGGCCCTCAATGATTCGCCTGGCTTCGCAAATGCGAAGCTATCATCGCAAATGCGAAGGTCTCCTTGACCCAGCCTTATTCGCAAATGCGAACATTATGTCGCAAATGCGACACTGACAGACCCCTAACAACATTAAACATGTTTTTCAATATAAATCAAAGGTTTTCATGGTAGAAATTCTTGTTTTTGGGAAGAACCTAGGGTTTTCATGAATTGGGGAATTGGACCTCGAATTGAGGTCCCATTCTGAAACAAATCATATATTTGAACTCGTGGGGGAATGGATAACCGGATTTTGGTCCGAACCCCGAGTTCCAACCACGTGGGGCTAGGGGCATTTTGCGAAATTTTGGGGTAAACTTTGAGAAAACCATTTTTAAGCATTCAAACTAAGTTATTTGGTATTTATTAATGTAATTGGATCAATTATGATTAGATTCGAGCAATGTGAAAGCGGAAATTCGGGGTAAAGCTATAGTTGAAGAATAATTTGGACTTCAAGGCTAGAGGTAAGTGTTTGTTCTATCCTAGCTTAAGGGAATAAGATTATGTGCTATGTGATCGAGTGCGGTGTATGGGCTGTGGTGACGAGCATCCACACACTGGCATCTAGCATGACCGTGAGTCGTTGTTGATACTTGTTGTGAGATATTTTAAAGATGAATTGTTGAACCCTTGCCGGGTTGTGGAACTGTACATCATTTTCCCTTGCCGGGACTATTGTGAAATGAGATATTGTTTTCCCTTGCCGGGACTTTATTGTGATGATTATTGTGTCCTTTGCCGGGACGGTTCATGATTATTGTTTTCATTCTTTGCCCTTAACTGTGATTGTTATTTGGGTGAGGAAGAGTGATAATACACGAAGGGTGATGTCGTGCCTTGTTTTACTGTTATTGCACGAAGGTTAATGCCGTGCCTTATTATTGATTATGCATGAAGGTTAATGTCGTGCCTTGTTATTGATTATGCACGAAGGATGATGCCATGCCTTATGATATTGATTATGCACGAAGGGTAATGTCGTGCTTTGTTATTGAACCATGCACGAAGGATCATGTTGTGCCATGGATGTGATGATAAGAGTAAAAGTACGAAGGGTGATGTCGTGCACTTTTATTTGCTTATTTGGTGAGGATGAGAGTAAAGCTTCTAGTAGTTCGTGTACTCGTGATTCCGGATCTTTGGGAGTAGATGTTTTTACATGACTTATGCATGGTGTTATGTTAGTTTGTGCCCCAATCTTTTGTTATTTATCATCACCTTATTTAAACTGTTAAAATTTGGAATTTAACTATCTCATGTTGGCTTGCCTAACAACTGGATGTCACAAGCTATCACAACCTCGAGGTTGGAATTTCGAATCGTGATAGAGCAATGATAAGTTATATTCATATGACCTATATGTCACATATTTGATCTACGAAACAGTCACTAATAATTGCATTGTTGTATGTTTCCTATATCTTTTCTTTTGGAATGCAACACTTCTCTAAACCCTGCGTAAATACGAAATATTTTATGCAGCGACTGTACCGTCTTTCATTTTTCTCGTTCGGTTTAGGGTATGCTTAACAGCAAAGAAAGGTCTCTCGATTTGGAAAATCAGTGCCCAAATAAGAGTAAGTATTTGTTTAACTGCGGCCGTACAGTGACAAGATCATATTAATATAAATCAATGAGTGTATAATAGTTTTAAATCTAATCGCTCAGAATCCTCACCAGTTTTTGCTTTTGACTGGTAAAGATTCCCCTAGATGTCCTTCACGACATTTTTATTATTTTCTCGATTTCCTAACTCGTTTTTCTTTAAGATTGAATATTTAACTTTATCCTATAAAATTAAACATTTTATATCGGTCGTTTCGCACACACATCAACTAATTTCATAAATTGCCTGTTGTAGTTTGCAAGCTAGGATATACTGCTATAGATAACAAGCTAGCATCGATATTGGATAAACATATTTAGTAAAGTTATAGCAAATGGACTCGAATCAAGGAATGTGAAAGCATAGATATGATTCTTTCATGTCTAATTATGGTCTCGAATTAGAACCCTAATAATTAAACAATCCTTGATAAGAGGTGCCTTCCCATTAAATCAGTCTTGCACAGTGCAAATCTGAATTAATCTGACAAATAAATTCCGAATATCCAATGGAAAAAGGGATATTATTTGCTCACAACGCATTGGCGTACCAAAGAGGATTAGATAAGAATGACAAAAGAAGCCGCCCGGTTCACAAAGAATTCCGCATTCATACAGGGGCCGAAAAAGGAATGCACCTTAAGAAAATGATGTAGACGACTATCACGATGCAAACAATAATGATTGTTTGCATTGGACAAGAATGACAAGAAAGGATAATAAAGTCCTACTATTATTTTCCCAATTGAATCATTAACATCTAGGGGGGTCGAGGTTATGAAATTACCAAGTTAAGGGGTATTAAAGATCACATAAAATTTAAGGGGAACTAAATAACATTTGCCAAGTTTAAGGGGGTTTCGAACATTTATGCCTTCTTTTTTCTCCAAGGAAAGGAGGTTCATTAATGTTCAAGGGATTGAACAATAACTCAGTAAAATTCTATTAGTGAGATTGGAAAGAATATTATATATGCAAATCTTACTCTTATTCAGAAGGAGTAGAGAGACCATTCTAAGTGATTATTCATAGGAAATATATGGAGTGGTTTTAGTGGAAGCACAATCACATTTCCTTTTTGTTATTTGGCCTCTTGAGTTACACATCCTTGCACAAAACATAGTCATGTGCCCAACCCCAATCCCCAATTTTTCTCCTTGCCCCTAAGACCAAAGTTTGGCATCTTTGAACTTCTAGTACCATTTGTAGTACCAAAATTTTGTCACTCTTTTTGGGGTTATTTGTCATGGTATAAATATTATAATAATAATAATATACTTAGTATAATATTATAAGTGGGGTTTAAAGAAGATAATATGTACATAGATCCTAATCACAATAGTAAAGAAGCCATAAAATCGTAGTATAAGTATATACTTATAATTTTTAAATGAAAATTTATTGTATTCGAATAACTCCATCTATCTTATTTTGTGCAATAAATTTCTTTTTTGAATCTGCACCAAAAGGAATCATACCTTTCTCTTTTTGATACTACTTGATTTTAGTAGCACTCACTAACTTTAATCACTTGTTGAGAATCTCATGGTGACTTTTAAAAAAAAAATATTTGAATCTCTCACCATAATATACTAATTTAGAATGATACTCCGTCCACCTCGATTTATTGTAAATTGTTTCGAGTACGAGAGCCAAACTGTATAATTATTTGGTTGAACTCGAATATAGAATTTTTAATATTTTTAAAATAAATCTATATATTTTGAAGCTACATAAAATAAGCTATAAATCACAATAGTTAATAATTTAAAATATATACGCAAAAATATAATTGTCACACCTCCCTTTTTCCGGCATCCAATGAAGGCGCAAGGGAGTTTTTCCAATTAAAGGACAATCGAAACGGGATTTATTTATTTAATTCAGAGTCACCACTTGGGAGATTGATGGTGTCCCAAGTCACTGGTTGAATCCTGAATCGAGGAAAAGATTGACTCTATATTACAGTCCGTGAACTAGAAATCCGGATAAGAAATCCTGTTAATCCGGGAGAAGGTGTTAGGCACTCCCGAATTTCGTGGTTCTTGCACGGTCGCTCAACTATTGTATTAGCTTTTATCTTATTTCAATTATGTGCATTAGTATTCCGCTTTTTAATTTTTAGGAATTGCAACGTCGTGAAAATGTATTTTTTAACCACATCGTACTAGTATGCATGTGGCTTTAAATACATTTCAGCTTCGTTGAGAGTAAGATTTGGGTC
Source organism: Nicotiana noctiflora (assembly GCA_032618575.1). NCBI lineage: Eukaryota > Viridiplantae > Streptophyta > Magnoliopsida > Solanales > Solanaceae > Nicotiana > Nicotiana noctiflora. Next base: position 97,413 of record JASVEL010002593.1, read on the forward strand.
ACGTAAACGTGCACCCGATTTTAAGAAGGTGGAATTATTAAATACGCGCCTAAAGATTCTAACGCATTTATTATTTTGGGAAAGGCCGTGAAATCATGCTAAATGGCCCATCCCGAGGTCTAAGTAATTTTGCAAACACTTTATAGAGGGCCCCGCAGCTTATGCGTTTTTATTTTGGTGAGGCTCATCTCATTTTATTTAAGGGTGTCCTAAAGCGACTATGATTTTTTAATTATTTGTCTCTACTAATAAAAGAAAAAGAAATCCTAATTAATTAGATTGTTGAAGAGTTACTTATATTTCGGGTCCATGAACGCAGCCCGTTTTAAAATCCATGCGAGCATAAGGGGGCAGGCCAGTCACAAGCCTAGGCCCAGGTCCGGGTGAACACATAACCTAATTGACATAGAACTCTCATGGGGACATATGGCTGATGTCCTCGAAGCCCCATCAAGACCAGAAACGGATGGCAAGATGACTTATAGATGCCATATTATGTGGTGTACTACGGATAATTCCATGTGATCTGGTCATCTGCTAAGGAGTGAAGATGTTCTTTCCAATCGTTCACACTTTCTGGGAATATGCAGATTTTCAACTCACTCTTCACTCTAGTATTATATTGGTGAACATGATTGCCCCAACAAGTACGGTGGTCTACTTGATATGGACGTCTGAAAACATGATCCATGAACCATATTTGGAGTAGGATATTGCACCCTTCAAAGAAACATTTTCCTTCTTAGCACCTAGTCAGGGTACGGAAGACATCTGCTAGCACCATTGGAAGAATGGAGGAATCATTTCTTTTCATCATGGCTGTGACTATCCCAGATAACCCAATGTTGATCTTCCCATCCTCTCTCGGGAAGACCATGCACCCTAAGAAAGCTACAATGAACACTTTTCGTCCATGACCTCGCCATGTTTGTTGATTTTGCTTGTTAATTAGCTTCTTACCGTGTTTTGAGAACCCTCCTTCATGCCCGTAAATGTCATACAAGAAATCTAGGCAGACCTACCTTTGCGCCATACGTGCTATCTCGGTGTGGTTGATCCATATCTGCTCAAGGAACTTAGTACCCGTAATGTCCCTGGGAGCCAAAAGTCACTTGGTTCGACTTTTACGCCCCAGATCAGTATATTCAATGAACTCCTCCAAGGCAGGAGTCATTTCAAACCCATTGAGACGAAACGCATTATTCTTCGGGTCCCAGAAATGAACCAAAGCTTCAATGAGTTCTCGTTTGGGCTTAATCTCCATAATGTTTACCACCCATTCATGTTTTTCCACCACCGCTCCAACAACCTAGGCACTTTGTCGACAATTTTCAACCGTAAGCACTCTTCATCTCTCAGCCTCTTGTCAGGTCTCCTGCTAACTGAATCCATATTGGACCAATATGAATGAGGTCGGGTTCAAATCTTAACTCGAGGAAATAACACCAAATAGACTTTTGGATGAAACAATGGACAAACTTTATATGATAAAAGGGCTAGACTGGAAGAAATAACTCAGGCATCTTACCTAGGACACAATTTGAAAATAAAATGCGACGAAATTTTTATGCACATGTGAAATTTTATGCTCTCTTTTGAATATGTGGGCTGAACCCGATGGAGGTTGCCTACGCATCAAGCTAGCATATCTCGGGCAAGAAAAATAAACTGGATTTGAAAACAACATTCTTTTCTTTTGCTTTTCCTATATTTTTTAAAATAAATTAAACTAAAAACACAATTTTATTTTTTCTTAATTTTCTCTGTAACGACCCGACTCGTCGTTAGGGGAGTTATCGCCCTGTTTTCTTCATTTAACTCTTCAATATACTTATTTATATATGTTCGGAAAGTTAGAAGCAAATCGGAAGGAATTTAGATAGAAATGAGGTCATGTACCTCTTTATGAAAAGGATAGTTTGGAAAATTCAACCGAATGTTGACCGACGAGTTAGACAGTTCAGAATTGAACTCTGATGATTTGACTAGTTTCAGGTGATCATTTATGACTTAGGAGAGCAATCAGAATTGAATTCGGAGGTCCGGTGTAGCTTTAGGCTTGAATTGGCTAAGGTTGAATTTTGGCGAAATCCAAACGGTAGGTGAGATTTTTATCCGGGGCTGGAAATGAAGTTTTGAGAGTTGCAGTAGCTCCGCTAGGAAATTTTGGATATGCGTGCAAAATTTTAGGTCATTCAGAGGTGTTTAGGTCGGGTTTTGGATCGAATGTTAGTTTCGGAAGTTTTGAAGAAACTTAGGCTTGAATCCGTGTGAAAATGGAGATTTTGATGTTTATGATGGTGTTTTATGTTACGAGAAATTTTGAATGAGGTAATGTGATGTATTGGTGGATTTAGTTGAGGTGGGCCAACGATCAAGTTTTGATCATAAAATTTCTGCAGAAAATTGCAGACAGCTTACTCTATGCGATCGCATAGACTGGATTGTGATCGCATAGAAGAGTCTGGAGTGGTGAAGAATTAATGCTATGTGATCGCGTGAAATGCATTGCGATCGCATAGGTTGCTTAGGCTATGCAGTGCGATCGCGTAAGCTGGGATGCGATCGCGAAGAGTAAGGGCGCGAAGCTATGCGATCGCATGGCTAGGCCTGCGATCGCAGAGAAGAAAAACCGACGCCTGGAAAACTTGCTATATGCGATCGCAATAGTGGGGCTGCGATCGCATAGAAGGCAATAACTGTGCAGAAACAGATTAATTAAAAACCAGTCGCAACCCTAATCATTATTTCACTAATTTCACTTCGTTTAGAGAGGGTTTTTGGTGCTATGAAGAGTGGAATCAACGGGGTAACGTCAAAGGTAAGTTTCTTGACTCAAAAACAAAATTATATGGTAGAATTAACATCAAACTTCATGAATTTGGGTAGAAATTGTGAAGAATTAGGACCTAGGTTTTGAAAACGAAAATTTGACTTTTGAAAGGCCATTCGAACTCCAATTTTGATAAATTTTATATGCACGGACTCGTGGCGAGATGAGGAACGCGTTGGTATGACTTTCAGAATTTTTCGAGAAGCGGGCCCAGGGTCAGAGTTTTACCAACTTAGTGCATTATCGTGTTTTTTGTGTAAATTAAATTGGGTTATATTTCTTTGACCCGTATTTGATATAATTATTGTGGTTTGACTAGATTCTACACATTAGGTGTCAAATTCAAAAGGAAAAGGCATCGCGGACGAGTCCACGCCGGCTAGAGGTGAGTAATTTGTGTATATGGTAGACTGAGGGTTTGAAACCCCGGCTTAGCACATTGTGACACTAGTAGGGCGTAGCTCGCACCCCGTGGCATGTGCGGGATTGATTGTGACTGGGGGATTGAGACTTTGTCTACCCCGAATAAGGATAACATGATATGTGACTGAAACACTCTGTGTTTGATATAATTGTGGGCTGTAAGCCATGTTTGGGGCCTTATGCCGACCTGTAGTATCCCTAGGGGATAGTTATATATGTGATAGCTCTATTTGTTTAATCACTAATCTCAGTCCTGGTTGAAATCACCGTATTGAAATGCTAAGTCACCTGCTTTTGGAAAATTAAATAAGAATTAAAGTATTTTCATAATTAATGAATTGGAACCTGGAATTTAATAAATTAAACTGTTGTGTGTCTCATATGCATGTTGTGGACTGAAGATGGATCGGGTTTCATGCCGCAGCAGTTGATTTGGGGATAGGGTTGTACGCCGTAGCATTATTGTGCTTGGGCTGTTGGAGCCCCTCCGGAGTCTATACACACACCCAGTGAGCGCCGTCGATATTAAATGGATCGGGCTACACATTGTAGCGTTCATGTGCATTGCATTGCATCTTTATCTATTGAAGTATCTGTGATAACTGTATTGTACTGTTGTTGCTAGTTCGTAGGAGGATCGGACTGTAGTTTAGCTTCATTATGAGGTATTCTGTAGATTCTTGCTTTTAGCTATTTATATATATTTATTACTCATTGAGTACTTAGTACTCACCTCTACTCCCTGCACCTTTGTGTGCAGATTCAGGTACTTAGGAGAGGTAGACGAGCACTCCAGCTTTTACAGAGTCATATCGAGTTGCTGAGGTAGCTGCCGACGTTTGCAGAACCTAGCTTCTCATCTCATTTCAGTTATTACTTTATGCTTCAGATTTGAGTAGTTCATACAGTATTCTCCATTACTATTCGGTTTTTTTAGAGGCTCTAGACTCGTGACCCCAGATCTTTGGGAGTGTTATTTCATTTCCGCACTTCTTAGTATATTATTCATGTTATTATTAGTGGAGTTTTCTGTTGACTCACATATTCTTCTTGAGTTGTCCATTTGGGACTGGTATTTATCTGTGGAAAACAATTGTTGGTCTGGCTGGCCTATCTTAATTGTTGGGCGACATCACGACCGGATTTTTGGGTCGTGACAAATTGGTATCAGAGCCTAGGTTACTAGGACTCGCGAGTCATGAGCCGGGTTAGTAGGCTTTCGCGGATCGGTCCGTAGACGTCCGTATCTATCTTTAGGAGGCTACAGAATTTTAGGAAAAACTTCACTTTTCTAGGATTCATATCGTGCGGTTTGTGTTATCTTGAAACTAAATTTTTCCATATTCTATTCTCTCCCAGATGGCGATAACACGTGCTAGCGGACGTGGCTGACGACCACCAGTGGCACCCATAGGCCGTGATCGTGGTAGAGGTAGGGCAGCAGTGCTAGCACCTGCTGACTAGACTCAGGGTCAGCGCCGGTGGCGCAGGTTCAGGATCAGGTTCTAGCTGCAGACACCCCAGCAGCTCAGGTTCAGGCACCGGCAGTTTCTATTGAGATACCGGGTCTTCAGGAGACTTTGTCCCATATTCTATCAGTTTGCACTGGCTTAGCTCAAGTGGTTGCAGCCTCTACTACAACGAATTCTTCACAGGTAGGGGGAGGAAATCAGACCACCGTGGCTCGCACACCCGAACCGGTAGTTCAGGGTTTACAGGCCCCTGGGGCAACTCCAGCTCAGCCAGCTGCACTTGTTGCACCAACCACAGCTCATGTGGTTCCAGCTATGCCTGACGATGAGTAACGTTATTTGGATAGGTTTGAGAGGCTACAGCCTCCAGCATTCAATGGTGTTGAGGACGAGGACGCCCAGGGTTTTCTTGATAAGTGTCAGTGTATGCTTCGCACTGCAGGTATTCTGGATTCCAGCGGTATTGCTTTCACCACCTTTCAGTTCACAGGTCCGGCATTTCAGTGGTGGGCGGATTTTGAGAGGCGTAGGCCCGCTGGGGCAGCGCCCCTCACTTGCCAGCAGTTCTCCATGGTATTTTTGGAGATGTACGTGCCTCAGTTCCAGAGAGAGCAGTTGCGTTGTCAGTTCGAGTGGCTGAAGCAGGGGGATATGTCATTAACTCAGTATGAGTTGAGATTTACTCAGCTAGCCTGTCATGCCATGTGGATGATTTCGACGGATAGAGAGATGATTAAGAGATTTAAAGATGGTCTCATCTATCCCATCCGTATATTAATGACCAGAGAGAGGGCTTCGGCAGTTACCTTTGAGGAGGTGGTTGATGCGGCTCGTTAGATTGAGACAGATCACCGTAGAGAGCGTGAGGAGATGGAGGCTAAGAGGCCTCACGGTACTGGTAGTTACAGTGGTGCTCCGTCTGGGGCCAGCCTCAGCATAGCAGGGGTCGTTCTTTCAGGTCTCCTCAGTCAGGACGTGCAGAGTCCAGTGGAGCTTTAGTAGATCGTGGTCGTCATGGCCATCAGGGTCAGCAGGGTCGTCAGCAGAGTCAGCCTGCATTGAGTGCTCTTCCAGCTCAGAGCTCTGCTCCTGCTTCTTCAGCTCAGGATTCATCCGTAGTAAGGGGTCCTCAGCAGTCCCTTCCTCCCGCTTCAGGCCGTTTCTTTGAGTGTGGCGAGTTTGGCCATATCAGGAGAGAGTGTCCTTAGTGGCTTCGTAAGCGGTCTCAGCAGAGGGATCGACCCTCGTCTTCTACTCATGTTTCTCCAGCGCCAGCATAGTCGGCTAGGACCTATGGCCAGGTATCCAGAGGTCACCCTAGGGGCGAGGATCATACTGGTGGAGGCCCGGCTCGTTTCTATGCTCTTCCAAATAGGAAGGATGCTAGTGCTTCAGATGCTGTCATTTTAGGTATTATCTCAGTCTGCCACAGGGATGCTTCTGTCTTATTTGATCCCTGATCCACCTATTCCTATGTTTCTTCATATTTTGCACGCCATTTGGGTATGACCCGTGGTATTCTTGCCTTGCCCGTGCATGTGTCTACCCTAATGGGTAATATCATTATTGTGGATCAGGTATATCGATCCTGTATTATTACTACTGGGGGTCTGGAGACCCGAGTTGACTTGTTGCTATTGGGCATGGTGGATTTCGATGTGATTCTAGGCATGGATTGGTTATCTCCTTACCATGCGATTCTGGATTGTCATGCCAAGATAGTCACACTAGCTATTCTAGGTAATCCGAGTATCGAGTGGCGTGGCTTGACTGATTATGTATCCGACAGGGTGATTTCTTATATAAAAGCCCGACGAATGATTCGGAAGGGTTGTTTATCTTAATTGGCCTTCATTAGAGATGTTGAGGCTGAGACAGCTAGTCTTGATTCGATCCCCGTTTTGAGGGATTTCCCGAATGTATTTCTAGCAGACCTACCGGGCATGCCGCCTGACAGGGATATTGATTTTGGTATTGACTTGGTGCCGGGCACTCAGCCTATTTCTATTCCCCCCCTATCGCATGGCACCAGCTGAGTTAAAAGAATTAAAAGAACAACTTTAGGAACTCTTAGATAAGGGGTTCATTCGCCCGAGTTTGTCAGCCTGGGGTGCACCGGTATTGTTCGTGAAGAAGAAAGATGGCACAATGAGAATGTGCATTGATTACAAGCATCCGAACAAGGAAACAGTGAAGAATAAGTACCCATTGCCTCGTATTAAGGACTTGTTTGATCAGCTCAAGGGAGCTAGTGTATTCTCTAAGATTGATCTTCGATTGGGCTAACATCAGTTGAAGATTAGGGATTCATACATTATGAAAACAACGTTCAGAACGAGATATGGGCACTATGAATTTCTGGTAATGTCTTTCGGGCTAACCAATGCCCCAGCTGCATTCATACACTTGATGAATAGTGTATTTCGATCGTACCTTGATTCTTTTGTGATCGTATTTATTGATGATATCCTGGTGTATTCACGCAGCCAGGAGGAGCATGCACAGCACTTGAGAGCCCCAGCTCATGTGGTCCCAGCTATGCCTAATGATGAGCAGCGTCGATTGAGTTATGGCTTGATACTGTGACTTTTCTGGGACATGTAGTGTCCAGTGATGGTATTAGGGTTGACCCACAGAAGGTCGAGGCAGTGAAGAATTGGCCCAGACATTCCTCAGCTACTGAGATCCAGAGTTTCCTCAGTTTGACAGGCTATTATCGCTGGTTTGTTCGGGGTTTCTCATCTATTGCTTCACCTTTGACTAAGTTGACACAGAAGACTGCTCCATTTGTGTGGTCTGATGAATGTGAAGAGAGCTTGCAGAAGCTCAAGGCAGTTTTGACCACAGCTCTGGTACTTGTGTTGCCATCAACTTTAGGGTCTTATACGGTGTATTGTGATGCTTCCAGAGCTGGGATCGATTGTGTATTGATGTAGGAGGGTAGAGTTATTGCATATTCTTCTCATCAGCTAAAGCCCCAGAGAAGAACTACCATGTTCACGATTTAGAGTTAGCTGCTATTGTTCATGCCTGGAAGATTTGGAGGCATTACTTGCATGGTGTATCTTGTGATGTATATACAGACCACCGCAACCTTCAGCATTTGTTTAAGCAGAAAGATCTCAACTTGAGGCAGCGGAGATGGCTCAAATTGCTTAAAGACTATGATATTACTATTTTGTACCATCCCGCAAAGGCCAATGTAGTGGACGATGCATTGAGATGGAAGGCTATTAGTATGCGTAGCTTGGCGTACATTCCAGTTGGGGAGAGACCCCTTGCAGTTGATGTTTAGGCATTAGCTAATTAGATGGTGAGGCTGGATATTTTTAAGCCCAGTCGGGTTATGGCTTGCATGGTATCTTGGTCTTCTTTATACGACCGTATTCGAGAGTGCCAGTATGATGATCCACACTTACTTTTCCTTAAGGACAGAGTTTAGCATGATGATGCCAGAGATGTCACTATTGATAGTGATGGTGTGTTGCGGATGCGGGGCCGGATATACATGCCCAATGTTGATGGCCTTCGTGAGTTAATATTAGAGGAGGCCCACAACTCGCGGTATTCTATTCATCCAGGTGCCGCAAAGATGTATCAGGATTTGAGGCAGCATTACTGGCGGGGAAAGACGAAGAAAGATATTGTAAATCATGTGGCACTGTGCCTAAACTGTCAGCAGGTCAAGTATAAGCATCATAGGCCTAGAGGTGTGTTCCAGCTTATTGATATTCCCGAGTGGAAGTGGGAAAGGATCACTATGGACTTTGTTAGTGGACTCTCTTGGATAGCGAGGAAGTTTGATTCAGTTTGGGTGTTGGTAGATAGGCTGACCAAGTCAGCTCACTCATTCCAGTGTGTACTACATACTCCTCGGAGCGGTTGGAAGAGATATTCATCCGCGAGATTGTGAGATTGCCTGGACTTCCCCTTTCTATCATATCAGACAGAGGTACCCAGTTCACTTCGCAGTTTTAGAGGACATTTCAGCGAGAGTTAGGTTCACAGGTAGAGCTGAGCACAGCATTTCATCCACAGACGGATGGGCAGTCCGAGCGTACTATTTAGATACTAGAGGACATGTTACGTGCTTGTGTCATTGATTTTGGTGGTTCATATGCTGATTACTTGCCTCTTGCAGAGTTTGCTTATAATAATAGCTATCAGTCCAGCATTCAGATGGCACCGTATGAAGCTTTATATGGGAGGCGGTGTAGGTCTCCAGTCGGTTGGTTTGAGCCCGGCGAGGCTAGATTGTTGGGGACAGAGTTAGTTCGGGATGCCTTAGACAAGGTGAAGGTGATTCAGGAGAGACTTCGCATAACTCAGTCGCGTCAGAAGAGTTATGTGGACCGGAAGGTTCGAGATGTGTCTTATTCGGTGGGTGAGAAGGTGTTGCTGAAGGTTTTTCCTATGAAGGGCGTTATGAGGTTTGGAAAGAAAGGAAAGTTGAGCCCAAGGTTCATTAGACCTTTTGAGGTGCTTAGGGAAGTTGGGGAGGTGGCCTATATGCTTGCTTTGCCACCCAGCTTGTCGGGAGTTCACCCGGTATTCCATGTATCTATGCTTCGGAAGTATGTTGGAGACCCGTCATGTGACGACCCAAAGGGTCATCACTTATTTTATTAATCATTTCGAGCTTCTGAGGCCTTGAAAACCTCATTCCATGTTGCCTCGATTTACATGCACAATCCGAGCATGTAGCCGGAAAGATTTTGTGATAGAAAATATGAATTCTATGAGAAATTTGGATAAAAATGATATTAATATTGATATGGTTGACTTCGGTCAACATTTTTGGTAAACGGATCCGGACCTGAGATTGGATGGTCCCGAGAGGTCCGTAGGAAAATATGGGACTTGGACATGCGTCCGGAATCGAATTCCTGAGGCCTAGAGCCCAAGTTATGAATTTTTCTATGAAATTGTTTTTGATGTAATTGTTAAAGGAAATGAATTAATTGACCTTGGTATCGGGCTCGTATTTTGGTTCCGACGCCCGGTACAAGTCTTAAACATTATATATGTGATTTCTGTAAAGTTTGGTGACATTCGGATGTCGTTTGAGATGTTTTGGACCTTGAGTCCCAAGTTTGAAAGTTTTGAGAACCAAAAGTATAAAAATCATGAATTTGAGGCTTGATTTGATGAAAACGATGTGATATTGGCGATGTGATCGCACGAACAAGTTCATAATGTGTTTTTGAGGTTGTGTACATGTTTGGTTTGGAGCCCGGGGGGTTCGGGTAAAGATTTTATAGGCCGTTGGATTAAATTTTGAATTTTTGCACTGCTGGTTTTTCACCCAGCTGTTGGCTTCGCAATTACGAAGTATTTGGCAGTACAAGGCAGGGCTCGCAAATGCGAACCCTGATCGCAAATGCGAAGCCCCTCATGACCCAGCCTTGTTCGCAAATGCGAATAATTGTTCGCAAATGCGAACAATAGTTCGCAAATGCGAACAATGCCATTTACTGCTTGTGTTCGCAAATGCGAACATTAGTTCGCAAATGCGAACACCTCCCTTTCCTGCCAGTGTTCGCAAATGCGAACAAAAGTTCGCAAATGCGAACTTCCCAGCCTTAGCTTATTTTTCAAACTCCAGAAATAGGTCGGGGTTCGAACTTCCCAGCCTTAGCTTATTTTTCAAACTTCAGAAATTGGTCGGGGTTCGCAATTGCGAACCCATGTTCGCAAATGCGAACACGGAGACCTGTAAAACACGATTTTCAGTTCATTTCTTCACTTTTTACAAAACAAAAACACCCATTTGCGATTCTTCACGGATTCCTTCTTCATCAAAACAACTGTAAGTCACTTTTTACTTAATTCTTTCAATTCCTAACATCATTAAACATGTTTTTCATTAGAAATCAAAGGTTTTCATGGTAGAATTTCTTGTTTTTGTTAGAATATAGGGTTTTTCATAAATTGGGAAATTGGACCTCGAATTGAGGTCCGATTTTGAAACAAATCATATGCATGAACTCGTGGGGGGATGGGTAACCGGATTTTGGTCCTAACCCCGAGTTCCGACCATGTGGGCCCGGGGTTGAAATTCACTATTCCAGGCGGAATGTTGTAAAAGTTGTATTTGGTCTTAAGAATTAGTTTGTTGAGTAGTATTGATGATATTAAATCAATTGTGTATAGATACGATTGGATTGGAGCCAAATTTGAAAGAAAAAGACATTTCCACGGATTGAATTGTTCATAAACATTCGAGGTAAGTGTTTGTTCTATCCTAGCTTGAGGGAATAGGATTATGTGTTATGTGTTATGTGATCGAGTGCGGTGTATGGGCTGTGGTGAAGAGCATCCATACACTGGCGTCTAGTATGACCGTGAGTCGTTGGAAAATGATTATTTTGAGATATATTACAGATGAATTGTTATTGTTCTCCCTTGTCGGGACTTGTTGTGAAGATGATTATTGATTGCCATTGTTGGGACAGTTTATGAATTACTGCTTCTTTCTTTTGCCCTTAACTGTGATTGTTATTTGGGTGAGGAAGAGTGATAATGCACGAAGGGTGATGCCGTGCCATATTTATTTATTTATGCACGAAGGTTAATGACGTGCCATGTTTTATTGATTATGCACGAAGGATCATGCCGTGCCCTGTTATTGAACCATGTACGAAGGATCATGTCGTACTATGGATGTGAGGATGAGAGTAAAAGCACGAAGGGTGATGCCGTGTACTTTATTTGCTTATTTGGTGAGGATGAGAGTAAAAGCACGAAGGGTGATGCCGTGCAACTGCTTGCTATTCCTTGACTTGATATTACTTGTGTTTCCATTATACTTTGTTTTTCCTTGTGAATTTATTAACTCTGTTGTTAATTGTTGAATTCTTTGAGATATTCCTTATTGTGTTATTACCTGGTTATTTCTTGTTATTCCGTGGTATACATATATATTGAATTGCACAGGTTTATGTGGGTGTCTGGTCCTAGGCTTGTCACTACTTCGCCGGGATAGGCCAGGCACTTACCAGCACATGGGGTCGGTTGTGCTGATACTACACTTCGTGCGTTTTTGCACAGGTCCAGGTTACGATCAGGAGCAGCAGCAGTAAATCGATTGCGTGGGAGTTGATCACATTTGAGACCGAGGTAGCTTGCAGACGTCCGCAGGCCCGGCGTCTCTCTCTTTATTTATGTTACTAGCTGTAGTCTCTTTGTTCCGAGACAAACAGAATTATGTTATATTTCTTTCAAACTCTTATGTGTAGTATTCAGTAGTAGTTCGTGAGCTGGTGACTCCACGTCTTGGGTAGAGGATTTCAGTATGATTTTTACCTTGTAACTAGTTATTTCTAATTCGATAAAGTATTCCGCATTTATTTATTTAAAATTGTGTTAAAAACAGGATAGTATGAATACAGTAGCTTGCCTAGCTACCACGAGTAGGCGCCATCACGATCCCGATGTTAGGGGAAAATCCGGGTCGTGACAAGTTGGTATCGAGCTCTAGGTTATATAGGTCTCACCACTCGCGAACAAGCTTAGTAGAGTTTGAGAGGTAGGTACGGAGACGTCTGTACTTGGTCCTCCAGAGTCTATTGAGTTGGGAAAGAGTCTCTCATTTGTTCTTTCTTGTCGTGCGACTTGTTCCTCAATTGCTGATTGAAATTCTATTTTGTCCTTTCGCAGATGGTGAGGACACGCGCTTCTTCGTCCGCCGACCAGCAGCCCGAGCCCTAGGCGGCTCCCGTGAGGGGCAGGGGCCAAGGCCGTACGAGAGGCCGTGGTAGGGGTAGAGCTCAGCCCCAGGCAGCTACCCCGGAGGTGGAGCCTCATATTGAGATTGACGAGGAGGTTCCGGTTCCAGCGGCTCCAGTGGGCCCAGCTCAGGTCCCGGGAGAGGCTTTATTTACCCCGGATCTCCGGGATGCTTTGGTCGGAATAGCGGGATTTATGGACGGCATTGCCAGAGCGGGTTTATTATCGGTTGCACCAGCCGCTCTCAGGCTGGAGGAGGGGCCCGAACTCCTATTGCTCGTACTCCGGAGCCGGTAGCTCCTCGGCCTCGAGCACCGGTGGTTCGGCCGACCGTGGCCACTCGGTCGGTACCACGGCTCATGCGGGTGATGGAGCGGCCATGACTTCCGATTCGTTATGGAGGCTTGATCGGTTCTCCAAGCTATTTACCACTACATTCGGTGGAGCCGCATCAGAGGATCCTCAGGGACTTCTTATTCAGTTGCCATGAGATTTTCAAGACTATGGGGATCGTGGAGTCAAATGGAGTTGACTTCGTACATTCGGACTTGCAGGATCCGCCAAGACTTGGTGGAGAGACTATTGCTTGACTCGACCGGCAGGGTCCCCGACTTTATCATGGGACCGGCTTGCGGAACTATTTATGGAGAAGTTTCTCCCTCGCTACTCGACGGGATGTACTTCGGAGGCGGTTTGAGCGCCTCCGTCGGGGCACTATGACGGTTACACGGTATGAGATGAGATTTGTCGATTTGGCTCGTCATGCGGTGGTGATACTTCCCACGAGAGCGGGAGAGGGTCCACATGTTTATAGATGGGCTTAATCAGATCCGATTAGACTCCGGATGGCTATGGGCGTGGGGAGTGACATATCATTTCGGGAGGCGGCCAATGTAGCACGCGGAGTTGAGATGGCTCTTGCTAGGGGAGCGGTTATTCTTCGGATAAGAGGCCTCGTCATTCGGGCGAGTTTGGTGGTTCTTCCTCTAGTGGCGAGAGAATCCTTTGATAGAGGCCGATCCTCCGGGCCTTTTCATTCCGCCCTTCGAGCTTCACAGGGGTGAACCGAGGTGATCGCGGTTTTCGTGGGCATTATTCGGACCGACCTCCTATTAATGCTCGGCCTCTTCGGAGTGTTCGTGGAGGCCATTCGGGCCGTCAGGGCCGGCGGCCCTATCAGTCCAAGAGTTGCTACGGTTGTGGTGACCCCAGGTCATTTTTTCAGGAATTGCCCTCTAGCAGCGGGCAACTCTCAGGAGCGAGGTCCTCGTCCTATGATTCGAGGCCCCAGCTGACCCTCAGCCTGCCCAGCCAGCCGAGGCGGGGGTAGAGATTATAGAGGTGGAGGTCGAGACCGTAGAGGTGGAGACCGTCCGGCCAGAGGTAGAGGTCAGCCAGTTGATGGTCGTCCTAGAGACGCAGCTCAGAGGGGAGGTGCAGATCCCCGATTCTAAGCTTTACCAGCCAGGCCAGAGGCAGAGGCATCAGATGCCATGATTACAGGTACTATTCTTGTGTGTGGCAGAGGTGCTTCAGTATTATTTGACCCTGGATCTACATATTCCTATGTGTCTTCCTACTTCGTACCGTATTTGGCCGTGCCCAACTATGCTCTGGATATTCCGGTTTATGTGGCTACACCAGTGGGTGACTCCATTGTAGTCGATCGGGTGCATCGTTCGTGCGTAGTTATATTTGGGGGTCTTGAGACCTGTGTTGATTTGTTGCTTTTGGATATGGTGGATTGTGATATCATATTGCGGATGGACTGGTTGTCCCCATACCATGCTATTCTAGATTGTCATGCTAAGACTGTGACCTTAGACTTGCCAGAATCACCCCGACTAGAGTGGAAAGGTACCTCAAGCCACTCCGTTCGCACTGTTATTTCCTATGTTAAGGCTCGACGCATGGTCGAGAAGGGGTGTCTAGCTTATCTGGCTTATGTTCGTGATTCCAGCGCAGAAGTTCCTTCCATTGAGTCAGTCCCTATTGCACGGGAGTTTCCTGAGGTTTTTCCTTCGGACCTGCCGGGCATGCCACCCGACAGGGATATTGATTTCTGTATTGATCTGGCACCGGGCACTCGGCCCATCTCTATTCCACCCTATCGTATGGCCCCGCCGGAGCTAAAAGAGTTGAAAGATCAGTTGCAGGACCTTCTTGAGAAGGGCTTTATCAGGCCCAGTGTTTCCCCCTGGGGAGCACCTGTATTATTTGTAAAGAAGAAAGATGGCTCGATGCGGATGTGTATTGATTACCGGCAATTAAACAAAGTGACAATAAAGAATAAGTATCCACTGCCGAGGATTGATGATTTGTTTGACCAACTCTAGGGAGCGAGGGTATTCTCTAAGATAGACTTGAGGTCAGGCTACCATCAGCTGAAGATCAGAGCGGCTGACATTCCTAAGACAGCCTTTCGCTCTAGATATGGGCATTATGAGTTCTTGGTCATGTCCTTCGGGTTGACCAATGCCCCGGCAGCATTCATGGAGTTGATGAATCGGGTATTCAGGCCTTACTTAGATCTGTTCGTGATAGTCTTCATAGATGACATCCTGGTGTACTCCCGCAGCCAGGAAGAGCACGAGCAGCACCTCAGAGTGGTTCTTCAGACTCTGAAAGATAACCGACTATATGCCAAATTTTCTAAATGTGAGTTCTGGCTGAGTTCGGTAGCATTTCTGGGTCACATTGTATCAGTGGAAGGTATTCAGGTAGACCCAAAGAAGATTGAGGCAGTCCAGAATTGGCCTCAACCAGCTTCAGTGACTGAGATCCGGAGTTTCTTGGGATTAGACTACCGTCGTTTTGTAGAGGGGTTTTCTTCTATTGCAGCCCCGATGACCAGGTTGACCCAGAAGGGTGTCCAGTTCCTGTGGTCAGAGGAGTGTGAGGCGAGCTTTCCGAAGCTCAAGACAGCCTTGACCACCGCACCAGTGTTGATACTACCTACGGGTGCAGGGCCTTATACAGTGTATTGTGACGCATCTCGTACAGGGCTTGGAGCGGTATTGATGCAGGATGGTAAGGTTATCGCTTATGCTTCGAGGCAGTTAAAGATACATGAGAAGAATTATCCGGTTCATGATCTTGAGTTAGCAGCAGTGGTTCATGCCTTAAAGATCTGGAGGCATTATCTATATGGTGTGACATGTGAGGTGTACACTGATCACAAAAGCCTACAGTACTTGTTCAAGCAGAAGGAGTTGAATCTACGACAGCGGAGATGGTTAGAGTTGCTAAAAGACTATGATATTACTATCTTATATCACCCAGGTAAGGCCAATGTGGTGGCCGATGCTTTGAGTAGAAAGTATGCCAGCATGGGTAGTCTTGCATACATTCCGGTCAGTCAGAGACCATTAGCTCTAGATGTCCAGGCCTTAGCCAACCGGTTCGTGAGATTAGACATTTCTGAACCTAGCAGGGTGTTAGCCTGCACGGTCGCTCGTTCTTCTTTATTAGAGCATATCCGTGAGAGGCAATTTGATGATCCTCATTTGCGTGAGTTGAGAGATACAATACAGCGGGGAGGTGCCACACAGGTAAATCTAGATGATGATGGGGTATTGAAATTGCAGGGTCAAGTTTGTGTGCCCAATGTCGAAGGGATTCGAAAGTTAATCTTAGCGGAGGCCCACAGTTCGCGGTATTCTATTCACCCGGGCGCCGTGAAGATGTACCAGGACTTACGGCAGCACTATTGGTGGCGCAGAATGAAGAAAGATATCGTTGCGTATGTCGCTCGGTGTCTAAATTGTCGGCAGGTGAAATATGAGCACCAGAGACCTGGTGGTGTATTCCAGAGGATTGAAATTCCCGAGTGGAAATGGGAGCGGATCACTATGGACTTCGTTACTGGACTTCCTTTGACTCGGAGGAAATTTGATGCTATTTGGGTCATTGTTGATAGGCTGACCAAGTCAGCACACTTTATTCCAGTATCTGTCTCCTACTCGTCGGAGAGGTTAGCGGAGGTTTACATTAGGGAGATTGTTCGTCTCCATGGGGTGCCGGTATCTATTATCTCTGATCGGGGAACGCAGTTTACCTCGCGGTTCTGGAGAGCGGTCCAGCGGGAGTTAGGCACCCGGGTTCAGTTGAGTACAGCATTTCATCCTCAGACGGATGGCTAGTCCGAGAGGACTATTCGGATTCTTGAGGACATGCTTCGAGCCTGTGTTATTGATTTCGGAGGCTCGTGGGACCGGTTTCTACCATTAGCAGAGTTCGCCTACAATAACAGTTACCAATCTAGCATCCGGATGGCTCCGTATGAGGCGTTGTATGGTAGGCGATATCGATCACCGGTTGGATGGTTTGAACCGGGAGAGGCTCGGTTGTTGGGTACGGACTTAGTCCGGGAGGCCTTGGATAAGGTCAAGACTATTCAGGAGAGATTTCTTCTCAAATCGGTTGTCACGCCCCAAATCGAGGGACATGACCGGCGCTCGACCGGGTAGCCCCAGTCAAGCGGACCCGGGTGCCTTCCATTCCCACGCGTTACCCCTGTGTTGACTGTTACTCATTAACCAAAATATCTTACCAACAATGACTGATTTCACAATGCATAAACATAACCATGTGATTTATTTACTAACAAGTTCATAATTTATATTTACAACGCCCCATACATATACATAGGCCACAATCCCACGGTTTACATGTCTACGGAGCCTCTAGGATACAAAAAAGGAAATACAATACTTGCCGGTAACAAGGCCCCGGCTATACCTTACAAAATCCAAAAGAAAGTCTGAAATAAAAGTGGCATGAGCCACACTGTGCCCCGAGGAAGAAAGGGGCTCACCAAAACGGGCAGTGGAAGGAGAAGGATACTACTGCCGATGAGCTGAAGTGCCTGCTACTGATCCACCTACAATCATGATACGAATGTAGCGCCCCCGGCAAAAGGGACGTCAGTACACTTGAATTGTACTGGTATGTATGGACAAACTTTGTCCCAAGTAAACTCAAGCCATTAAACAAGGATCACCGTGTTAAGACAGCCAATAGATTACATCAAGAAATCAATTAAGCTAACTAACCATGTTCCCAACCTTTTACTCATTTCGGATAAGCCTCAACACAAGCACATTCAAGGTCACAAATGGAACAACGACCAATCAACAACATAAATTGCAAGTAGTCAAACATAGGAGCAATCAGTGCTCCCCAGGTTGCAAACTCTCCTGTTGTCTCCTTTCACAATTTCACATTATTGATTTATGTATCAATTTTCAATAGCGATTTCGATCGCTTTCCATCCTTATTGCCCCTGACCACCCTTATTACCTCGGCCACCCTTATCACCTCAACCCACACCTTATTTCACCACGTCGCGGCGCGCGACACGACCCCGCCTTACGGTTGAAAACACAACAATTTCAAACAGCAGATAAGGTACTACACACAATTTCAACAAGTTCAAATAAGCAACTTGCACATTGTTTCATGTTCTCAATTACTTCTCAAGCCAATATCACAACCAAGTTACAATGTTTCCACATTCCATAATATTCACACATGTATATTCAACAATTTTCCATAATTCAAGTGTTTCATCTCTTTCCACAATAAACCAATTCTCAAGTGTTTCGATTTCTTTTCCACAAGGTGCCATATAGGCCATCATAATCATTATTCACAAATTCTTTACCCAATTCAACTCTCATTTACCTTTCGGTTCATATTTCTTACCACAACACTCATAGTTCAACAACAACTTTGAATATCCAACAACAACATCAATTAATCACATACAATTTCTCAAATCAACACATGCCAAACAATTTTACACATAAGGGCGATTTCACAAGAATCAAAATTAGCCATACATACCTGGTGATGAGTTTTCTTCCTACTTTATGATTACCCAAGATATCCTACTCTTGCCAACCTTGTTCTTGAAGACTCTTACTTCTACTCACTTCTTTTACTAGAAATCAAGTTAAATAATCATGCATGAGTGTAAAAATTCTATTTTTAAAAGCTATTATATGAAAACCTCTCTTTACCCAATTAAAACTGAAAATCAAAGAAAATAGTTAGGGTTTTTACCTTGAAAAGATTGGGGATGTTGAATCTTTGCCCTAGAATCCTTGGAATTAAGATGATTGGAACAATCCTTGAAGATGCAAGATTTCTCTCTCTAAAAACCCTCTCTTCTCTCTCTAATTTTTGGTGAGATGATATGATAAAAATGAAGAAGAGGTGTGTTATATTAAAGAAGAGATCGGGTCAAAATGTTACAAAAGCTGGGCCGGGGTCAATTATGCGGTCACTATGCGACCGCAGAACACACATGCGGTCCGCAAAGTGACCGCAAAATGGCCTCAAAAATTACAAGTTTCTGTTAAGGAATGCGGCCGGAATGCGGTCCGCATGTTTGATCTGCGGTCGCAAAATGCACCGCAGATTTGACATGCGATCGCATATCGACCGCACATTTGACGGATTTTTGAGAAACTCTCTGGAACGATTTGCGGCAAGAATGCGGTCCGCATGTTGATTCCGCGGTCGCATTCTTGACCGCATATTTGACACTTTTTCGGAAAAATTATTTCTCTACATTTTTGAAACTTAAATCATTACCAAGGGTCCGAACCGCGGCTCGCAAGCTCGCCGCGAAGAATTCTACGCATTCCTAACACATTATTCGGACCATGACACCATATCTACTAGGTTTTATGCAGAAAAATTTTACGGGGCCTTACATCAGTCCAGGCAGAAGACTTATGCGGATCGTAAAGTTCGAGGTGTGGATTTCATGGTTGGTGAACGAATATTGCTCCGGGTGTCGCCTATGAAGGGCGTGATGAGGTTAGGAAAGAAGGGCAAGCTCAGCCCTAGGTATATTGGTCCATTTGAGATTCTAGACAGAGTGGGAGGGGTGGCTTACAGATTAGCTTTGCCGCCTAGCTTATCAGCCGTGCATCCGGTTTTTCACGTATCTATGCTTCGGAGATACCACGGCGATCCCACACATGTGTTAGACTTCAGTACACTGTCCAATTGGACAATGAACTATCTTACGAGGAGGAGCCGGTGGCCATTCTAGACCGGCGATCCCACACATGTGTTTTCCTTCTGTGCGTGTTCAGTGGAAAGGTCAGCCTCCTGAGGCATCGACCTGGGAGTCCGAGTCTGATATGCGGAGCCGTTACCCACACTTGTTTCCTGACTCGGTACTTCTTTCTTTTGTCCGTTCGAGGACGAACGGTTGTTTTAGAGGTGGAGATTGTGACGACCCAAAGGGTCATCACTTATTTTATTAATCATTTCGAGCTTCCGAGGCCTTGAAAACCTCATTCCATGTTGCCTCGATTTACGTGCACAATCCGAGCATGTAGCCGGAAAGATTTTGTGATAGAAAATATGAATTCTATGAGAAATTTGGATAAAAATGATATTAATATTGATATGGTTGACTTCGGTCAACATTTTTGGTAAACGGATCCGGACTCGAGATTGGATGGTCCCGAGAGGTCCGTAGGAAAATATGGGACTTGGACATGCGTCCGGAGTTGAATTCCGAGGCCTAGAGCCCAAGTTATGAATTTTTCTATGAAATTGTTTTTGATGTAATTGTTAAAGGAAATGAATTAATTGACCTTGGTATCGGGCTCGTATTTTGGTTCGACGCCCGGTACAAGTCTTAAATATTATATATATGATTTTTGTAAAGTTTGGTGACATTCGGATGTCGTTTGAGATGTTTTGGACCTTGAGTCCCAAGTTTGAAAGTTTTGAGAACCAAAAGTATAAAAATCATGAATTTGAGGCTTGATTTGATGAAAATGATGTGATATTGGCGATGTGATCGCACGAACAAGTTCATAATGTGTTTTTGAGGTTGTGTACATGTTTGGTTTGGAGCCCGGGGGGTTCGGGTAAAGATTTGATAGGCCGTTGGATTAAATTCTGAATTTTTGCACTGCTGGTTTTTCACCCAGCTGTTGGCTTCGCAATTGCGAAGTATTTCTCGCAATTGCGAAGGGGGCAGTACAAGGCAGGGCTCGCAAATGCGAACCCTGATCGCAAATGCGAAGCCCCTCATGACCCAGCCTTGTTCGCAAATGCGAATAATTGTTCGCAAATGCGAACATCCCCTTGTCCTGCCTATGTTCGCAAATGTGAACAATAGTTCACAAATGCGAACAATGCCCTTTTCTGCCTGTGTTCGCATATGCGAACATTAGTTCGCAAATGCGAACACTGCCCTTTCCAGCCTGGTTCGCAAATGCGAACATATGTTCGCAAATGCGAACACTCCCCTTTCCTGCCAGTGTTCGCAAATGCGAACAAAAGTTCGCAAATGCGAACTTCCGAGCCTTAGCTTATTTTTCAAACTCTAGAAATTGGTCGGGGTTCGCAATTGCGAACCCATGTTCGCAAATGCGAACACAGAGACCTGTAAAACACGATTTTCAGTTCATTTCTTCACTTTTTACAAAACAAAAACACCCATTTGCGATTCTTCACGGATTCCTTCTTCATCAAAACAACTGTAAGTCACTTTTTACTTAATTCTTTCAATTCCTAACATCATTAAACATGTTTTTCATTGGAAATCAAAGGTTTTCATGGTATAATTTCTTGTTTTTGTTAGAATATAGGGTTTTCCATAAATTGGGAAATTGGACCTCGAATTGAGGTCCGATTTTGAAACAAATCATATGCATGAACTCGTGGGGGGATGGGTAACCGGATTTTGGTCCTAACCCCGAATTCCGACCATGTGGGCCCGGGGTTGAAATTCACTATTCCGGGCAGAATATTGTAAAAGATGTATTTGGTCTTAAGAATTAGTTTGTTGAGTAGTATTGATGATATTAAATCAATTGTGTATAGATACGATTGGATTGGAGCCAAATTTGAAAGAAAAAGACATTTCCACGGATTGAATCGTTCATAAACATTCGAGGTAAGTGTTTGTTCTATCCTAGCTTGAGGGAATAGGATTATGTGTTATGTGTTATGTGATCGAGTGCGGTGTATGGGTCGTGGTGACGAGCATCCATACACTGGCGTCTAGTATGACCGTGAGTCGTTGAAAAATGATTATTTTGAGATATATTACAGATGAATTGTTATTGTTCTCCCTTGTCGGGACTTGTTGTGAAGATGATTATTGATTGCCCTTGTTGGGACGGTTTATGAATTACTGTTTCTTTCTTTGCCCTTAACTGTGATTGTTATTTGGGTGAGGAAGAGTGATAATGCACGAAGGGTGATGCCGTGCCATGTTTATTTATTTATGCACGAAGGTTAATGTCGTGCCATATTTTATTGATTATGCACGAAGGATCATGCCGTGCCCTGTTATTGAACCATGTACGAAGGAACATGCCGTACTATGGATGTGAGGATGAGAGTAAAAGCACGAAGGGTGATGCCGTGTACTTTATTTGCTTATTTGGTGAGGATGAGAGTAAAAGCACGAAGGGTGATGCCGTGCAACTGCTTGCTATTCCTTGACTTGATATTACTTATGTTTCCATTATACTTTGTTTTTCCTTGTGAATTTATTAACTGTTGTTAATTGTTGAATTCTTTGAGATATTCCTTATTGTGTTATTACCTGGTTATTTCTTGTTATTTTGTGGTATACATATATATTGAATTGCACAGGTTTATGTGGGTGTCTGGTCCTAGGCTTGTCACTACTTCGCCGGGATAGGCCAGGCACTTACCAGCACATGGGGTCGGTTGTGCTGATACTACACTTCTGTGCGTTTTTGCACAGGTCCAGGTTACGATCAGGAGCAGCAGCAGTAAATCGATTGCGTGGAAGTTGATCACATTTGAGACCGAGGTAGCTTCCAGACGTCCGCAGGCCCGACATCTCTCTCTTTATTTATGTTACTAGCTGTAGTCTCTTTGTTCCGAGACAAACAAAATTATGTTATATTTCTTTCAAACTCTTATGTGTAGTATTCAGTAGTAGTTCGTGAGTTGGTGACTCCACGTCTTGGGTAGAGGATTTCAGTATGATTTTTACCTTGTAACTAGTTATTTCTAATTCGATAAAGTATTCCGCATTTATTTAATTAAAATTGTGTTAAAAACAGGATAATATGAATACAGTGGCTTGCCTAGCTACCATGAGTAGGCGCCATCACGATCCCGATGTTGGGGGAAAATCCGGGTCGTGACACGTCACATGTTTTAGACTTCAGCACGATACAGTTAGATGAGGACTTGACCTATGATGTGGAGCCGGTAGCCATTTTGGGTTGACAGGTTCATAAGCTGAGATCCAAGGACATAGCTTCAGTGAAAGTGCAGTGGAGAGGTCATCCCGTTGAGGAAGCAACTTGGAAGACTGAGTAAGAGATGCGGAGCAGATATCTACACTTATTTGAGACTCCAGGTATGTTTCTTAAACCGCTCGCGGACGAGCGTTTGTTTAAGTTGGGGAGAATGCGATGACCCAACTCGTCGTTATGGGAGTTATCGCCCCATTTTTTTTATTTAACACTTCAATATACTTATTTATATGTGTTCGGAAAGTTAGAAGCAAATCGGAAGGAATTTAGATAGAAATGAGGTCATATACCTCTTTATGAAAAGGATAGTTTGGAAAAGTCAACCGAATGTTGACCGATGAGTTAGACAGCTCAAAATTGAATTATGATTATTCGACTAGTGTTGGGGGATCATTTATGACTTAGGAGAGAAATCGAAATCGAATTCGGAGGTCCGGTGTAGTTTTAGGCTTGAATTGGCTAAGGTTGAATTTTGGCGAAATCTGAATGGTAGGTGAGATTTTGATCCGGGACTTGTGATGAAATTCCGAGAGTGTTAGTAGCTCCATTAGGTGATAGTAGATATGTGTGCAAAATTTCAGGTCATTCAGAGGTGTTTAGGTCGGGTTTTGGATCGAATGTTAGTTTCGGAAGTTTTGAAGAAACTTAGGCTTGAATCCGTGTGAAAATGGAGATTTTGATGTTTACGATGGTGTTTTTATGTTACGAGCAAGTTTGAATGAGGTAATGTGATGTATTGGTGGCTTTAGTTGAGGTCCCGGGGGTCTCGGGATCATTTCGGATGGCCAACGGGCAAGTTTTGATCATAAAATTTCTGCAGAAAATTGCAGACACCTGTTACTCTATTCAATCGCATAAACAGGATTGTGATCGCATATAAGAGTATGGAGGGGCAAAGAATTAATGCTATGCGATTGCGTGAAATTCATTGCGATCGCATAGGTTTCTCAGGCTATGCAGTGCAATCGCTTTAGTTGGGATGCGATCGTGAAGAGTAAGGGCGCGAAGCTATGCGATCGCATGGCCAGGCCTGTGATCGTAGAGAAGAAAAATCGAGGCCTGGAAAACATGCTCTATGCGATTGCAATAGTGGACCTGCGATCGCATAGAAGGCGAAAACTGTGCAGAAACAGATTAATTAAAAACAAGTCGCGACCCTAATCATTATTTCACTAATTTCACTTCGTTTAGAGAGGGTTTTGGGTGCTGTGAAGAGAGGAATCAACGGGGTTGATGTGCCGGAGAAATTCTGCACATTTACATACTAATTGCTTAGATATTAGCTTGTTTTATTGCAAAATATAGTCCATACTTATGTGACTTTATGCTCTTACATATCAAGAGGAAGAAAAGACCAAGGACACGAAAATGGAAGCAAAAAGACAAGAAAAGGGCAAAGTAATGCACAAATGCAAATCTGCGGACCAATCTGCGATCGCAGATTGCACATGAGGACTGCATAATTGCGCATCAAATCGCAGAGCAAAACAGAGTCTGGAGCTAAAATTCATGTCAAGAATGCGACGCATTTTACGATCGCATAAGCAACATGCGGACCGCATTTCTGCCGCAAAATAATCAAGAGGAAAACTCAGGATTCAATTATACGATGCCATCTGCGGTCGCATAATCACAATGCGGACCGCAGAATGGCAATGCGATGGAAGAACTGGCAGCTAGGGTTTTCAATATGCGACGCAGTATCTCAATATGCGGACCACAGACCTATTATGCGGTAGATCTGCGGTCGCAAAGCTGACCTAGAAGGGTAAATTTGTCCAATTTTTGTCCGAATTTGGTCCCTCTATAAATAGTTTTTAGAATCTTGTGTGGGAACATCTTGTCTACACTTTACACTACACTCCAAGACTTTAATATCTCATATTTTTGGAAGCTTTTGTGTGAAGATTCTCTTACTTTGTAAGCATTTATGACATTTATTACACTTTGTATTTTGTATTTTAGCATGTGTGGCTAAACTTAAATACTAAGGTTGTGAACCCTAAATGGGTGTTATGTAAATGGGTGTTTAACATTGAATATATTCACAATGGTTGGTTGATATTTATTTACTTCTCATTCTTCATTTATTGTTGGTGGTTGCAAATATTGACAAAAGCCATTAAGTCTTACTTTGCTTGGGAAAGAGAGTTAGATTTTGCAAGAAGTAAATTACAAAGACTCGATGCCTTACACCTCGTTTAATAGAATAAGTGGGTTTTATTTGGCATCTATTGATTGTTATTAATTGCGACTTTTAGACTTTAGGGAAAAAGCAAGAGAGGAAATACTATTCAATTATTGGGAAATATTGGGTAGTTGCATAGATATCGATTGCATATCAATAACCGACCATTAGAAATATATCATATTAACACCGATAGCATTACACTTCATTTATGGGAACACAACCTTGGTTTAATCAACCTTATTAATTACTACATCAAGCATTCGAATTAGTTCTTGCTCTAAAACAACTCTCACTCATACTCTTGCTACTCTTACTACATTTTCATGTTACTACTAACGGAATAGATTTAAGATTCTAGTCAGGTAACACACTAACTCAAGTAATTGTTTCACACCTATTCCCTGCGGGATTTGACCTTAACCTCGTTGGGTTACTATATTTGACACCGACCGCCTTACACTAATTATCAAAGTGTAATTTGAGTGTATCAAATTTTGGCGTCGTTGTCGGGGAATACAGTTTTGAAATTACTCATTAGTGTGTACTTTACTTTATATCTAATTCTATTCCATCACACTTTGCTTGTTTTGCTTGGTGTGATAGGCTACAGTGTCTGACTACGAGGACGGAGGGGAAGAAAATCCTTTTGCGGATATCGATGAATATATCAATGACACAAATGCAATCGTACCCTCTACTGTTGGTGCCTCAACGTTTAAGGTGGATCATGGTCTAATCCTCGTGCTCAAAGCGGAAGGGTTTTTCAATAATTCCACCGATGACGACCCAACTCAACATTTAAGGAATTTTCTGGGAGTGTGTGCTATGCATAAACAAACCAATGTCTCAGAAGATTCTTTAAGGGTGAGAGTTTTCAAATACTCACTGGCCGGTGATGCAAGGAGGTGGCTTCAAAACTTGCCACCCAATTCAATCCGATCATGGCCCGAACTTGTCCTGGCATTCCTAGCAAAATGGCTCACACAAAGCAAAAAGTCCGACCTTAGAGACAAAATCTTCTTCTTTAAGCAACAACAAGGGGAGCATTTACATGAGGCTTAGGATCGCTTCAAACTATATTTGGCGAGGTCACCAAATCACGGATTCCCGGATTCTATCTTGCTTGAGAAGTTCTACATGGGTCTTTATCCCATGAACCAAGCCACTGCGAAGAATGCGGCGGATGGGTCTTTAATGGATAAGTCTTTTTCTAGAGTAACACAAATCCTCGATAAGATGGCCAAACATAATCAAGCATGGCATTCTGAGGATACATCCGGTGGAGTAGCTTATGGGTCTCCTTCTTTGACAAATTTGATCAAGGAAAACCAAGAGAGAGACCAAATCATTGCGGGGTTGGCCACAAATGTTAATGTGTTGACCAAAATGTTCACAAAAAATCAAATGAAGAAGGTCAACGTCATCGAGGATATGCCACACATCCCTAATGAAGATTTTGAAGAGGCTAATTACATCAACAACCCTCAAGGAGGGTACCAAAGGCAATACTATCAAGGTCAAGGACCGCAAAACCAATAGAGGCGAAACCCGCAAGGGCAAGGCAACCAACAATGGAGGTATGACCAAGGTAGTTCACAACAAAGAAATTGGAGCAACAACAACAATTTTTCTAACCGGAGTGAAAACCCCTATGTTCCTCCGAAAGGGCAACATTCGAACCAAGAATCCTCTAATGATTCAAAATTGGAAGCTATGCTTGAGAGAGTGCTACAAAATCAAGAAAAGTCCGATGCTTCCATGAGGAACATGGCCGAGGTTGTTGGCTCTCATACCGCCTCCATCCAAAAATTGGAGATGCAAATGAAAGACCTCTCCAAGGAGCAAAATCCCAAGCAAAAAGGAACACTCCCTAGTGACACGGTTGCAAACCCAAGAGTTAGTGGAAGTGGTCCAACCTCTCACGTCATGGCAATCACCACTAGGAGTGGAAAAGTGCTAACCGGAGAGAGTGAACACATGGTTGAAGATGTGGAGACCGAACAAAGAGTTGATGTTGAAGAACAAAAGGTTATTGAGGTTTAAAAACAAAAGGTTGTTGTGGTTGAAGAATCAAAGGTTGTTGAAGTTGAAAGAGTCCTGAAAAATGCTAAAGCACCACAAGAAGATCGGGAAGAGGAAAAGGAAAAGGGGAAAGAGTCATCAAAACCTCTTCCACCTATTCATAGGCCTCCTCCTCCATTCCCTCAAAGGCTAGCGAGAAGGATTGATGATAGCAAACTTGAAAAGTTCTACGACATTCTCAAGTAATTGACGGTGAACATTCCTTTTGTGGAAGCTTTTCAAGAAATGCCGGGGTTTGCTAAGTACTTGAAAGATTTGATCACCAAGAAGAAGGCCACAAAGCATGAGGTGGTAAACATGACTCACCGGGTTAGTTCTATTATTGCCACAACTCAGGTTCAAAAGAAGGAATATCCGGGAGCCTTTACCATACCTTGTAATATTGGGGCGCGTGAATTTGCAAGAGCCCTATGTGACAATGGAGCTAGCATCAACTTGATGCCGCTTTCTATTTATAAGCAAGCGGGATTGGGTATGCCAAGACCAATAATCATGAGATTGCAAATGGCTGATCGTTCCATCAAGCGACCGGTAGGAATTGTTGATGATGTACTAGTGAAAGTAGGGAAATTCCATTTGCCCGCAGATTTTGTAATTCTTGATTGTGCGGTTGATAAAGAAATCCCTATCATTTTGGGGAGACCATTCTTAGCCACGGGAAGAGAACTCATGGATTCGGAGTGGAATGAGATTAAATTTTGGGTGAATGATGAAGAGGTTACATTTCAAGCAAGCAAGGGCATGAAGTTGCCCCATGAATATGAGAGCATTTCTATGATAGAAGTGGTTGATGAGATAGAGGATGCCGTGGAAATGAAAATGGAAGAACAATGCCTTGGTGAGGCATTAGCGGCTATCTTGGTAAATTTTGATGGGGAAGACATGGATGGGTACATAGAGTCGGTAAATGCATTAGAGGGTCTTGGATCCTACACTTACACATCGGCAAAGCTTTCTCTTGACTTAGAGAATAGAGTTACTCCCCCTGCAAAGCCATCAATCATTGAAACACTGCAACTAGAGCTCAAATATAAATTTCTTGGCTTTAATGATACTTTACCCGTAATTGTTTCTTCTTTGTTGAATGATGTGCAGGTGGAGCAATTATTGGAAATCTTAAAGGAGCATATGCAAGCTATTGGGTGGACAATTGCCAACATCTGAGGCATTCCCACGGGTATTTGTGAACACAAGATCCAATTGGAGAATGACACTAAACCAAGTGTGGAGCATCAAAGGCAATTAAATCCTTCAATGCAGGAGGTAGTGAAGAAGGAAATCATCAAATGGTTAGATGTCGGAGTTGTTTACCCAATTGTCGATAGCTCTTGGGTGAGCCCAGTGCAATGTGTACCAACGAAGGGAGGCATAACTGCGATTGAAAATGAAAAAAATGAGCTCATCCCAACAAGAACGGTGACCGGGTGGAGAGTGCGCATGTCGGAAGCTCAATAGTGCAACTTGCAAGGACCATTTCCCTATGCCTTTTAATGATCAAATACTTGATCGGCTAGCGGGGAGGGCATTCTATTATTTTCTTGAAGGGTATTCTGGTTACAACCAAATCAACATCGCATTGGAGGATCAAGAGAAAACAACATTCACTTGTCATTTGGGTCGCGCAATGCTCCGACAACCTTTCAAAGATGCATGATGTCCATTTTCTCCGACATATTGGAGGATTTTCTAGAGGTTGTCATGGATGATTTATCGTGTGTAGGTGATTCTTTTGAGCATTGTCTTGCCAATCTTAAACAAGTGCTTAAGAGATGCGAGGAGACGAATCTTGTGCTAAATTGGGAGAAATGTCACTTCATGGTGGATGAAGGTATTGTGTTGGGGCATAATATTTCTAAGCATGGCATTGAGGTTGATCGGGAAAAGATAGAGATCATTTCTAAACTTCCTCCACCCACTTCGGTAAAAGGTGTTCCAAGCTTCTTGGGCCATGCCGGATTCTATAGGAGGTTCATCAAAGACTTCTCCTAGATTGCACACCCCATGTGCAAGCTTCTTGAGAAGGATGCAAAATTTGAGTTTGATGACCAGTGCCTCAAGGCATTTGAGGAATTAAAGTTGAGGCTCACCACGACACCTATTATTGTCACTCCCGATTGGACCCTTCCTTTCGAACTCATGTGTGACGCCAGTGGTGTAACAATTGGAGCAATGCTAGGCCAACGCCACAACAAAATACTTCATCCGGTCTATTATGCAAGAAAAACTCTCAATGGGGCGCAAATGAACTACATTGTCACTGAGCAAGAGCTTCTTGCCATTGTGTACGCTTTGAGAAGTTCCGAGCCTATTTGTTGGGGTCCAAGGTGGTGGTCTGCACAGATCATACGACTCTTCGATATCTCATGGCGAAGAAAGATGCAAAACCTCGACTAATTAGATGGGTGCTCTTGGTACAGGAATTTGACTTTGAAGTCAAAGATCGCAAAGGTACACAAAACAAAGTTGCGGATCACTTATCAAGGCTTGAGGAGGCAGGGAGACCTAAGGAAGAGCTTGAAATAAATGATGCATTCCCCGATGAGCATATTTTGGCACTCTCCAATACCTTTGCTCCATGGTATGCCGACATTGCTAATTACATGGTGAGCGATCTCATTCCGGAAGGGTTAGAATCTCATCAAAAGAAAAAGATCTTGAGGGATTCTCGGCAATACTATTGGGAGGAGCCCTATTTGTTTCGAGTGTGTGCCGACAACATCATCCGGAGGTGCGTCCCAGAAGAAGAAATTATGCCAATCCTCAAGTCATGTCATGACTCACCGGTTGGGGGACATCATGGAGGCAATAGAACGGCGGCTAAGATTCTTGAGTGTGGTTATTACTGGCCTTCCATCTACCATGATGCAAATCAATTTTCAAGAGCTTGTGATCAATGGCAACGACAAGGTTCAATCTCTAAGAGGTATGAAATGCCAATGCAATATGTGATGGAGATAGAAATCTTTGATGTATGGGGAATTGATTTCATGGGCCCCTTTATGAGCTCTTATGGAATGAAATACATCTTGGTGGCAGTGGACTACGTTTCCAAATGGGTTGAAGCCGTTGCCTTACCAAACAATGAGGCAAGGAGTGTGACCGCATTTTTGAAGAAGAACATATTCACTCGATTAGGCACCCCTAGAGCCATTCTTAGTGATGGTGGATCCCACTTTTGCAACCAAGCTTTTGCGGGGCTACTTGAGAAGTATGGTGTCAAACACAAGGTGGCCACACCATATCATCCGCAGTCGAGTGGTCAAGTGGAGGTCTCCAACCGAGAGATCAAGAATATTCTAGCAAAAACTGTGAATGCAAATAGGACTGACTGGTCAAGAAGATTAGATGATGCATTGTGGGCATACCGCACGGCCTACAAAACTCCTATTGGTACTTCTCCTTACTGGCTCATTTTTGGTAAAGCATGTCATCTACCCGTTGAGTTAGAACACAAAGCCATGTGGGCATTGAAGAAGCTAAATCTGGAATGGGCGGAGGCTGTGAACTTGAGGTTAACGCAACTAAATGAACTGGAAGAGTTCTGGTTCTATGCTTATGAGAGCGCATCTGTATACAAAGAACAGATGAAGTTTGTCCACGACAAAAATATCTTGAAAAGAGAGTTCAAGGTAGGTGATTTGGTCTTACTCTTTAACTCAAGGCTAAAATTGTTTACGGGAAAACTTAAATCGAAATGGTCCGGCCCCTTTAAAGTGGTAAATGTCTCCCCATATGGAGCGGTGGAATTGGAAACAACAGACGGGTCCCGGACATTTACAGTGAATGGCTAACGCATCAAGCATTACTTGGGAATTGATGGTGAAAAGAATGTGGTGGAGCAGCTGGCTCTCAAGGATGGACCTTTCCCATCTAATGGGTGAAATTGAAGAAATCAATCCTGTCGTGCCGCGACGTTAATTCAAGCGCTGCATGGGAGGCAACCCATGCATGGTAACACCTTCTTTCTTTTTGCATTTTCTTTATTTATTTGTCTTCTTTACAACATCTATTGAAGTGTAGGGAGTCCAAAAGATCTCAATACTTGGTGGAAATGCACGAACAGAAGAAGAAACAGCATTTGAGAAAAACGCGGTGGAAATGCGGTTGCAGAATTGATATGCGGTCCGCAGATCCACCGCAGAACAAAATAGAGACTTGGCCAAAAATTGGGTGATAAAATGCGACCATTCTGCGGTCCGCATGTTAGTTCTGCGACCGCAGAATGGACCACAGAATGAAATAGAGAATTGGCTTTGATGGATGTTAAAGTGCGACCATTCTACGGTCCGCTAGGTTAGATCTTTGACCGCTTAATGGTCCGCAGATTAGGGCATCGCGATTATGCATATCTCCCAGGTACGTCCCTAATACGCTTCAGTTCAGAACAAAAAAAAAAGAGAAAAAGAAAAAGAAAAAGAAAAAGATTGGCGAGATCGAACCCACGCAAAGGCAAATCACCAAGTTCTCCACTGACCTTCACGCTCTACTTCTGGTATCTATTTCCTCTTCCATCTCTGTCGTTAAAGTTTTGAGCAAAGATTTTGGGGACTAGTCATTGGTTTAATTGAATGTTGCTAAAATAGGGTAAAATTGGGTCTAAGCATGCTGTGGGGAAGGAATTGGTAGAAGAATAGGGTAGCCATGGATGAAAAATAGGACCCTTGTCTTAGAACGCTTGATTCTGCGGTTCGCATGTCTGATATGCGGACCGCATTTTCATCGCAGACCTTACCCTAGGTCAGCTGGGGATGACGATGTCTGCGGCCATTATGTGATCGCATAGTTGCTTTGCGGTCCGCAGAATGACCGCATGCTCGTCACCTGTGTGACCTCTTCAACTGGCAAAAATGCGGTGAAGAATGCGGTCGTAGAATTGATCTGCAGTCCGCAGACCCACCGCAGAGTGAAACAGAGACTTGGAATTTATTGATACATCGAATGCTCATTCTACGATACGTTTGCGATCTGCATAGTGGTTATGCGACCGTAGATATCATCGCAGATTGACCCCTTTTGTCAAGCTTGCATTTATGCGGTGACGCGGTCTGCAGAGTGGTTATGCGATCGTAGAGTCCACCGCATATCTATTTACATAGCTCATTTCCTTCCTATTTCTTGTCTGGGTGTGTGTACTAACAGTGCATCCTTTGCAGATATGAGTCCCGGACATAAACGACGCGCAACCAAGCCCCATCCGGCCAAAAGACAAAAAGTGGACCCGCCACAAGAATCAACCTCCCAACCTGAAGAAGCAGACATTGGGACTGAGGTTTATATACACGCCGAAGCAAGAAGAAAACAAGTAGTTGAAGGCACTATGTACCATCTCCACTGGGGTATTGAGGGCTCGAGGGAAAAATACAAAGCTGGGCTCGACCGGACGAAACTCTTTCCGGAAAAGCAATTGAGTCTCAATGGACTGAAGGACAAATACCCACACATCCTTGACAACCTTAAGCGGAGGAAATGGATGGGTTTCACTAAACCCCCTGCTGCATACAATGAGTCACTAGTTCGGGAGTTCTATGCAAACTATGGTGCTTCCCGAACCAAGCACCACAAGCGTCAGAAGATGTACCTTGACAAGGTAGACGTTCGGGGCTTCACGGTCAAGTGTAGTGCCAAGGCCATCAATTGGATTCTTGTCCCGGACTGGGAAGAGGACACATCCACAGCGGAGTAGAAAGCCAAATCCGCCAACAAGGAGGGTGAAAGAAGCTGGATTGCCTCAGTCAAAGCTATTGGGACCCCTGCATGGATACAACCTGGGCGCAAAATTTACAAGGAGAGCTTCTCACGAGAGGGAAGATATTGGCTTGCATTTCTTGCATCCAGGCTGATTCCAACCCATCATGAGACCGATATTGCCATTGAGAAGGCCCTCTTGATTGCTTGTATAATGCAGGGTATCAAAGTGAACACGGGTGAGATAATCTTTCAAGAGATGGGTCGACGAGCAATGCAAGATGCCACTTCTCTCCCATTTCCATCCTTGATCACTGCCCTATGTCATGTTGCTCAAGTTCCCATTGATCTCCGGAGGGATGCTACAGGTCAGGAGCAAGGGATCATAGATATCAACCGCCTTGGTGATGCTGTGATACCCCCTACGGCAATAGTTCAGGAGGACCTCCTTTCATCCCAACCTCTTGTCACTCAGGTTGATGCTACACAGTCCTCCACTCCTCCGACGGATCCCACTTCCACCACAGCCCATACTACTTCTACCACTGCTCAAACCTCACAGGCTACTCCGGCAGTCTCAAAGCTTGGTCTGTTAGCTACACATGCAAATGCCAAGGTTGACCAGCTTGTGAAGACTTTGCCCAATTTGATCAAGCAGGCCCTCACCCCCATGCAGTCAGCTGTAGCAGACATTCAGCAGAAATAGGCAGCATACGCAGAGCGGCTGCAGGGACTTGAATTGTGGGTAGAGAAGCTGGAACGGGGAGAAGTGAGTGGTTTGCACGACCTCAAGAAAGAGGTTGCCCTTATGAAAGTCGATTTCCAAAAGATGCAGAATTTGGACTTTGACATTTCATCCCTCTTTCCTATGGAGGGTGACAAGGGTACAGTTGTGGTGCAAGACTTGGGCTTTGATTTCACAAACTTGATGGCCGACCCTGTCATTCCTACTCCTGGAGACTCTCATGCCCCAGCTCCTACTGGCCCGATTGACAATGCCTCTGATGAGGAGGATGACGGAGAGAGTGAGGGTGATGATGAAGAAGATAGCTTGGGGTTCTCCAGTGATGAAGCCCCTCCACCTGGCGATAAGGGGAAGGCAGCTACTCCAGCTTCACCTCAGGATGATGATGCTGCTGATGAGGACGAGCGTTCACAGATTGAGATTGCCCTGCAGAGATCCTTGATAGACAGAGGGGGCCCCACAGCTAATGTAGCAGCACCTTCTACAGCTGGTGCATCGATCAGCTCTCAGGTGCCAGCTGACGACACAACACCTCCAGCATCAGTTCTAGCTCCAGAGCCAATCCTTTCTCCTGCCCCAGAGCAACCACCAACAGAGGAGATCACTCTCCCGACTGAGCCCACGCCAGTCCTCACAGCTACACCAGAGGGTGATCACCCCGGCACTCAGCCAGCTGCCGACTCCCATAACACTTAGTGTGCCTCAGGGAGTCTTCCCTCAAACTCTACTTTTTACTTCTATGCATTGGGTACAATGCATCATTTCTCGTTGGGGGTGGGTTACCTTGGTGTGATTTTTTATCTTGTATATAGTGATGCTTTTGTGCTTATGCGTATCAAAAACATTGTGTACATTGGTATGACTTTGTATATAAAGCAATGTTTTGATGATGTTTTGATCTGTTTGAGTTGATTAGTTAGTAAATCAATTCCTCTTGGTTTTTCTTTATCTGGTTCTTTTCCAAGAGTGTAATAGTAGAATCAGAACCTTAGGGTAAATCAATATGATCGGTTTAGTGGAGTTTCTCAGTGTCAAGCATGTGTATCTGTACATAGCACATATCCTCCTATAGTCATCTTTGTCGACTCGTCCCAAAGATAGATAGATTGACGACTGTCTTAAGGGAACTTGTCTCTATGACCAATTTTGTGAATCTAAGGCTCATTCTGTGACTCTATGGCAGCCCATAAAAGCTTTGAATTGCAAAATAGTTGCTTTAAAGTGCAAAACAACATGAATGAAGCAGTTCATGTACGATGTGTGTGAGTTCTCTATTGGTATATAATTCTTGTGTCTACTTCTGTCATCCAGAACTTGCCTAGTTGGTCTTTCAATACTAATGATAGAATGTTTGGTTGGAGGAATGATCTTAGGCATTCTTTGATTTGTTGGTATAACCTCTTTAGCCTTTCAAGCCTCCCATGCACAGATAATATCACTAGTACCCATTTTGAGCCTTTAAACATTTCTTTGGCTAACTCATTACAAACCTTTCCCTTTTGCGAAGTAATTCCCTCTCTTGAACCTGACCCTCCTTGAACATTGAGAATGAGGCTAAAAGGCTAAGTTGGGGGTGGGGTAAAAGTAGAAATTGATAAGGTTGTGCATTGAGTCCAAGACCACATACCTAAAAAAAAAGTGTTTGTATTATAGCATTCAAGGCCCAATATAAAAAGAAAAAAAAAATAAAAGTTAGTCTATTTACATATGTGTATAAAAAAGAGAGACATGTGTATGTACATAAATTGTGGAGTTTTGAAAAAACAAAAGGAGGTATGTAACGTGGGTCCATGTTGGGAACTAGATACTAATGAGGTTGTGAGGGTTGAAGAGAATCAAAGTGCAAAAGAATGGCACTTGTGAGTAATGTTCAAGGAGGGTGAAGTCACTTGTACCGAGATGCTTTTCCGACCTTCCCTAAACCTTCATTACAAGCATAAAAAGTCCTTGTGGGACCTCCAACCAATCATTCTTGAATAAGTGGTGAATTAAAATAAAGGCAAGCCTATGGTATGACATGTTGTGGCACTTGAAGTTCCTTCTGAGCGTGAGTGTTCTTTTTGAGTTGTCCTTGTAAATGTTGTAAATATTGTGAGTTTGGGACATCATTTCTGGTGAGGGTGCATGAACTGCGGAATTTAACTAAGTTGAACCTTTTTGAGTCAAACGAAAATGCATTCAGCCGAGGGAAAAACGTAGTCACAATATGAGGCTTAGAGCTTGTATGATTGGCCTGTTTCTATGTGCATACTTCTAGTCTGGGAAGACTGGTGCGATTGTTTAGTACATGCTTGAAAAACTGGCAATGAACACTATCTTGTGTCGCTATTGTTTTGTGTTTGTAAATAAAGTTTGGCATAGGTATGTTCTGCTTGCTTGAGGACAAGCAAGAATTTAAGTTGGGGGTGTTGATGTGCTGGAGAAATTCGGCACATTTACACACTAATTGCTTAGATATTAGCTTTTTTTATTGCAAAATATAGTCCATACTTATGTGATTTTTTTCTCTTACAGATCAAGAGGAAGAAAAGACCAAGGACACAAAAAAGGAAGCAAAAAGACAAGAAAAGGGCAAAGTAATGCACAATTGCAAATCTGCGGACCAATCTGCGGTCGCAGATTGCACATGCGGACCGCATAATTGCGCATCAAATTGCAGAGCAAAATAGAATCTGGAGCTAAAAATCATGTCAATAATGCGACGCATTCTGCAATCGCATAAGTAACATATGGACCGCATTTCTGCTGTAAAATAAACAAGAAGAAAACCCAGGATTCAATTATGCGATGTCATCTGCGGTCACATAATCACAATGCGGACCACAGAATGGCAATGCGATGGAAGAACTGGCAGCTAGGGTTTTCAATATGCGATGCGGTATCTCAATATGTGGATCATAGACCTGTTATGCGGTAGATCTGTGGTCGCAAAGCTGACCTGGAAGGGTAAATTTGTCTAATTTTTGTCCGAATTTGGTCCCTCTATAAATAGTTTTTAAAATCTTGTGTAGGAACATCTTGTCTACACTTTACACTACACTCCAAGACTTTAATATCTCATCTTTTTGGAAGCTTTTGGGTGAAGATTCTCTTACTTTGTAAGCATTTATGACATTTATTACACTTTGTATTTTGTATTTTAGCATGTGTGGCTAAACTTAAATACTATGGTTGTGAACCCTAAATGTGTGTTATGTAAATGGGTGTTTAACATTGAATATATCTATAATGGTTGGTTGTTATTTACTTACTTCTCATTCTTCATTTATTTTTGGTGGTTGCAAACATTGACAAAAGCCATTTAAGTCTTGCTTTGCTTGGGAAAGAGAGTTAGATTTTGGAAGAAGTAAATAACAAAGACTCGAGGCCTTACACCTCGTTTAATTGAATCGCTTAGGGATAAGTGGGTTTTATTTGGCATCTATTGATTGTTATTAATTGCGACTTTTAGACTTTTGGGAAAAAGCAAGAGAGGAAATACTATTCAATTATTGGGAAATATTGGGTAGTTGCATAGATATCGATTGCATATCAATAACCGACCATTAAAGATATATCATATTAACACCGATAGCATTACACTTCATTTATGGGAACAACCTTGGTTTAATCAACCTTATTAATTACTACATCAAGCACTCAAATTAGTTATTGCTCTAAAACAACTCTCACTCATACTCTTGCTACTCTTACTACATTTTCATGTTACTACTAACGGAATAGATTTAAGATTCTAGTCGGGTAACACACTAACTCAAGTAATCGTTTCACACCTATTCCCTGTGGGATTTGACCCCAACCTCGTTGGGTTACTATATTTGACACCGACTGCCTTACACTAATTATCAAAGTGTAATTTGAGTGTATCAAACATTGGAGGTAAGTTTATTGACTCAAAAACACAATTATATGGTAGCATTAACATCAAACTTCATGAATTTGGGTAGAAACTGTGAAGAATTAGGGCCTAGGTTTTGAAAACGAAAATTTGACTTTTGAAAGGCCATTCGAACTCCGATTTCGATAAATTTTATATGCACGGACTCGTGGCAAGACAAGGAACACGTTGGTATGAATTTCGGAATTTTTTTAGAAGCGGGCTCGGGGTCCAGGATTTACCAACTTAGTGCATTATCACATTTTCGTGTAAATTAAATTGGGTTATGTTTCTTTGACCCGTATTTGATATAATTGCTGTGGTTTGATTAGATTCTAAACATGAGGCATCAAATTCAAAAGGAAAAGGCATCGCAGACGAGTCCACGACCGGCTAGAGGTGAGTAGTTTGTGTATATGGAAGCTTGAGGGTTCGAAACCCCGGCATAGCACATTGTGATGCTAGTAGGGCGTGGCTCGCACCCCGTGGCAGGTGCGGGATTGATTGTGACAGGGGATTGAGACTTAGTCCACCCTGAATAAGGATAACATGATATGTGACAGATACTCTTTGTGTTTGATATAATTGTGGGTTGTAAGCCATGTTTGGGGCCTTGTGCCGACCTCTAGTTTCCCTAGGGGATAGTTATATATATGTGATAGCTCTATTTGCTTAATCACTGATCTCGGTCCTGGTTGAAATCACCGTATTGAAATGCTAAGTCACCTGCTTTTGGAAAATTAAATAACAATTAAAGTATTTTCATAATTAATGAATTGGAACCTAGAATTTAATAATTGAACTATTGTGTGGCTCATATGCATGTTGTGGACTGAGGATGGATCGAGCTGCACGCCGCAGCAGTTTATATGAGGATCGGGCTGCACGGCGCAGCATTATTGCGCTTGGGCTGTAGGAGCCCCTCCAGAGTCTGTACACACACCTAGTGAGCGTCGTCGACATTAAATGGATCGGGCTACATGCCGTAGCGGTCATGTGCATTGCATTGCATCTTTATCTATTGAATTATCTGTGATAACTGTATTGTAGTGTTGTTGCTAGTTAGTAGGAGGATCGGACTGTAGTTTAGCTTCATTATGTGGTATTTTGTGGATTTCTTACTTTTAGCTATTTATATATATTTATTACTGACTGAGTACTTAGTACTCACCCCTACTCCCTGCACCTTTGTGTGCAGATTCAGGTACTCGGGAGAAGTAGGCGAGCACTCCAACTTTTACAGAGTCATATCGAGTTGCTGAGGTAGCTGCCGACATTCGCAGAACCTAGCTTCTCATCTCATTTCAGTTAATACTTTATGCTTCAGATTTGAGTATTTCATACAGTATTCTCCATTGCTATTCGGTTTTGTTTAGAGGCTCTAGACTCGTGACCCCGGATCGTTGGGAGTGTTATTTTATTTTCGCACTTCTCAGTATATTATTCATATTATTATTAGTGGAGTTTTTTGTGGACTCACATATTCTTCTTGAGTAGTCCATTTGGTACTAGTATTTATCTGTGGAAAACAATTGTTGGTCTGGCTGGCCTAGCTTAATTGTTGGGCGCCATCACGACCGAATTTTTGGGTCGTGACATTCTCAAAGTTTAAGCAGAGTTTTGACACTACTCGGGAAACAAAACAAATTATTTTTCATTTTATTAACAAACTATTTTTGAAAACATTCTTCGGTGGTAACTAAGACAAACTATATTTTTTATTAACAAACAAATAAATATTTTTTAAAAAAAATACTTTTGAAAACAATATATATATGGTGGAAAACAAAACAAACTACATTCTTTATTTTTTTTTTTAAATTGGAAAACAAAACAAACTGATCATTTTTTTTTTCATTGACAAGCTAGAGTTGAAAACAATATTCTTTTCTTTTGCTTTTTTTTTTCTCAAAAATCCGCCAGAGTTTCGACATTACTTAGGCATTAGTTTTTTTTCCTAAAAATAAGTAGTTATCTATTTACATTATTATTTTATTTTCCTCTCTTTTTTTCATTTTCCTTGATATTTATAAGCCGGTCAGCATGCAAGTCTGAAGAAAATAAATGCGTAAAACAACAAGATGCAGCAGGATGGTCTTTTCATTTCAGGTTGCCTGTCCTAGGCGGACCCAACCCCTGTGTTGAGTCCCCAAAGTCAAATGCAAATTTATGCAAATAAGCGTTACTACTAGGGATCCGCATGAGGTTTTGTTATACTAGGTTAAAACCTTAGATGTTTGTGGGGCGTATCTAGACTGGCCACAAAACGAGCGAACAACTCGAGTTGGGAAGGGGTAGCGAACCGGGGGCAATGCTTTTCTGGATTAACTACTGGACCATTCCCGTTCTTAAATATGGGTGACTGATAATCCTTCACTGGGAGCCCAGGGGTTTTATCTCAACAAAGAATGGGGCGCTTTCTGCAATTCCCGAGGTCGTATTTAGAAGACTCAGAGGGGTGCGTGAGAAGACAGTTTATATACACAGTTCAAGAATTACCAAAGCGGTAAAAAACAACATTTAGCACATTTAAGATAACATATGATAAATATCAGATAATAAATAAGCCAAATACAACAATTATTCAAAGCTCGAATTCTTAAAATATGAACCGAAGTTCTGGGTTTGTAATCCCCAATAGAGTCGCCAGAGCTGTCACACCTCCCTTTTTTCGGCAGCCAATAAAGGATCAAGGGAGTTTTTCCAATTAAAGGATAATTATAACATGATTTATTTATTTAATTCAGAGTTGCCACTTGGGAGATTAATTGTGTCCCAAGTTACCGATTGAATCCCAAATCGAGGAAACGATTGACTTTATATTACAGTCTGCGGACTAGAAATCCGGATAAGAAATTCTGTTAATCCGGGAGAAGGTGTTAGGCGCTCCTTAATTTTGTGGTTCTAGCACGGTCGCTCAACTGTTGTATTACCTTCTATCTGATTTCAATTATATATTTCAATTATGTGCATTAGTATTCCGCTTTTCAATTTTTAGGAATTGCAACGTCGTGAAAATGCATTTTTTAACCACATCGTACCAGTATACCTGTGGCTTTAAATATATTTCGGCTTCGTTGAGAGTAAGATTTGGGCCACATAAACATGCACCCGAGTTTAAGAAGGTAGAATTATTAAACACGCACCTAAAGAGACTGACGCATTTATTATTTTGGGGAAGGCCGTGAAATCCTGCTAAATGGCCCATCCCAACGTCTAAGTAATTTTGCAAACACTTTATAGAGGGCCCCGTAGCTTGTGCGTTTTTATTTTGGCGAGGCTCGTCTTATTTTATTTAAGGGTGTCCTACAGCGACTATGATTTTTTAATTATTTGTCTCTACTAATAAAAGAAAAATAAATCCTAATTAATTAGATTGTTGAAGAGTTACTTATATTTGGGGTCCATGAACGCAACCCGTTTTAAAATCCATGTAAGCATGAGGGGGCAGGTCAGTCTCAAGCCTAGGCCCAGGTCCAGGCGAACACATAACCAGGATAACACCTGGGCCATCCGTTACAACAACGAGGTCCAAATAGCCTGAAGGAAGGCTGACTACTAAATCAAACTTGACTTCAACTAAATCGGACCAAATGTCTATTGAAATTATCCCCAAGATATCTTACTCGCGTTGATAGGATAGTAAGGGTTTGAACCCCAAATTAAGGCCTATATCACTTTGTCAATTTAGCTAATGTGAGTCCTTAAATATCACTAAAGAATAAAAGCAAAAACTAGAAAGGCTGAATTGAATTTAACAATAGTTCATAGCACAAACCTTAAATGACTAAACTAAACAGCTTGACTACACTGTTCTACTAACACTCACGAACGTGTTAATTAATTGAAATCAGGACAATTGATGATGTATGTTTAATTCCAGTAAACTACTGATATTAACTGCCAATATACAATTATTTATACCTACGTTGAAATGGTGGATTCAATGAAACAAAGGAGTTAACCTCAATAACTATTTTTGATTTTTTATTCTTAACAGAACAATGCTACACTGAATCAAGTATCTATTATACTAGGGCTAAGGCTAATTAACCAAACGTTAGACAGTCCGAAATAGTCGAGTACAAATCCAGACAATTAAAATCAGTTGGAATAATCCCAATTAAACGATTCCTAA
This sequence comes from Nicotiana noctiflora, assembly GCA_032618575.1. Classification (NCBI taxonomy): domain Eukaryota; kingdom Viridiplantae; phylum Streptophyta; class Magnoliopsida; order Solanales; family Solanaceae; genus Nicotiana; species Nicotiana noctiflora. Next base: position 138,864 of record JASVEL010002593.1, read on the forward strand.
TCCAGTCTAATTCAAACAAATTAAAACTAAATAATTTACACATTATTCGATTGATTATAAAGCATTCCTATGAATGTAGGACTAAAATATCACTTCATTTCATCCCAATATGAGGCCACATCAGTGAATTCAAGCGTGTACCTGGAAAATGCAATAAGGAAGAAGAAAAGTTGAAGGTCAGTTGTGGTAACAAACAACAGATGCCATAGTAATAGCTACCAGTCCTTAAAATAGCCAATGCAATAGTAACAACAACATATACTCCAGCAATAAACTCACGAAAACCAATTGAAACCCCACAAATATCAACAACAACACAGACGAACCAGGAACCCAGTGAAATCAAATCAGAAATACCAGCAGCAATACCAAACAAATAGACTCGACCAAAAGATGCAATGAAACAGTATGTTTTTTTTGTTCTTTAACTCTCAAAGAAGAAACACTCTCATGAATTCTCCTTTTTAATTTATTTTTAGAAATCAAAGAAGACTAGACTCTCTAGTATTTTAACTCTCAATTCTGACCAAGAAAAGGGATCGTGATTCTTTTTAGCTTTTCTCGCTCTCTCTATTCTGATCCCCTTAATGCTATCTTTTTTCTTTTATTTTCTCAGGGTCTCCAAAAATCTCTCTATTTATCAAACTCTCTTTATATATCTTAAGGTTCTCCCCCTTCTCTCTGTATGAGTGTATCTATTTAAAGAACAAAATCAATTCATTTTTAAAAACAAACTTTTCCTTTTCCAGCTTGTATTCTTCTTTTAGCATATGTATCCCTCTTTTCCTTTTATCATTCCCTCCCATGTTACTTAAGCCTTAAACTAGCCCATCATTCCCTTTTTCTTCTTTACACCTATGTGTTTCAGCTTTTCTGAATTGTCCCCTATGTGATCTCTTTTTATTTCTAGCTCTTAGGAGCATTATGCTAATTAAGAAGGTATTTCCTGACCATGATATTCCTTGACAGCCCACTACTATTAATCAACACATTAGTGTCACACCTCCTTTTTTTTTTACTTATACCGCTTATTACTACTACACCCCGGAAAGGGATATAATAATAAAAAGGAAGGAGTTTTTCCACTTAAAGGACAATCGGAATGGGATCAATTTATTTAATTCTCAGAGTCGCCACTTGGGAAAATAATGGTTTCCCAAGTCACCGGTTTAATCCCGAACCGAGGAAACTATGACTTTGTTTAACAGTCCGCGAAACTAGAAATTCGGATAAGGAATTATGTTAACCCGGGAGAAGGTGTTAGGCACTCCCAGATTCCGTGGTTCTAGCACGGTCGCTCAACTGTTGTATTTGTTTTTATCTGATTTCTTTATATATTTCAATTTATGTGCATTTATTAATATTCCGCTTTATCATTTTTTAAAGAATTGCAACATCGTGAAAATAAATTTCGGGCCACACCGTACCAGTTCGCCTGTGGCTTTTAACACATTCCGACTTCGTTGAGAGTAAGATTCGGGTCACATAAATGCGCACCCGTATTTAAGAATGTACATTATTAATCGCGCATAAAGTTTCTACGTCTTGATTAACTTTTGGAAAGATCGTGAAATTCGCTAAACGGTCCTTTCGATTCTAAAAATTTTATAACAATTGATTGAGGGCCCCGTGCGTTTGTTCTCTAACGAGGCTTATCTCGTTTATTTTAAAGGTCATATCTAAAGTGACTAAGTTTTCTATTGTTCTTGTTCCTAAATGAGGGAGCTAATCCTAGATAACTATATGCACATTTTATTTATTGGTTTCATTAATTTGGAAGCATTTGGGCTTTAGGAGACTTGTCTTTAGACATTTAAACTTTAGCATCCTTTGGGCTCCAAACAATAAGCCCAAACACAACAACACATAATTATTAGGCTGTTTGGCATATACATACAAAATTGCCATGATAACTACTAAGAGTACTATTCTTTTTCGAACTTGATTTCATTAACAAGCGATCACGTTACAATATTTATATTAGCAAGACATGGATTAATCGCAGTGCGCATTTCCTTATTTAATGGTTCATTTGACAAATGTTGTTTTGATTGCTATTTGTTCAATAGATTTAAATTACTAAAAAAAGCTCTACTAAAGTCAAGCTGATATATTTAGATTAAGTATTCTATTAAACTATTATTCAGCTGAATACCACACACATTTACTGTTATTAATCAATATCGAAATCAAAATTAATCAAACTTGTTGAATCCAGATATAATAAACCTTCCTAATTAATAACAGTAAACTTATTGCTTGCTGAGAAGTTAATACGCCTACAAACTAAAATGAGAAGCCGTTATTAATGAACTACTATAAAAGTTCACGTAATTCATACAATCCTTAGCTATACATGAGCAAATTTGCACATTAACAAATACACATAGGCTAAGTAAACATAACAAGACAAATATATTCTAAATCAATAGTTAACTAACAAGCTAACACAGTTTATTCAACTTAACAGTCCAAGTATTGCTAACAGTTAGGAAATAACAGTTTGGTCATACATTCATCCAGTTTTAGAGCTGATCTAATGAACAAATAACATATAGCTTAATCATTTTATGTATAAAAAGAAACTAAAGAAATAGAAATGAGAACATTTCAGCAGCATAGCTTCAAACAGCTTTCACTTTATTTCCATAAGCTTGAGATTTACAAAATGTATACCTGGTAATCAAAATACAAGTAGAAGAAGAGGAAGTCAGCGGATGGCAGCTTAACGGCAAAGCAACAGCAGCAGTCAACAACAGCGACAACACAAATTAACCAATGAATAGTAGCAAATCCCCAGGAATACCAATTTCACAACCCAGGAATACCAAATGCAAATCACAAGTAGAAAACAGAAAGAACCAGTAGTAATACCACAATAATTTCTGGTTTTCAAACACTTAGAGAACAAAAGAAAACTCAAGCTTCAATGGAACAGTCCTTCCTCACAAAAGACCTCACTTATCAGTTTTTACTCTCTGCTCTCTTAAAAATTTGTCCCTAAATCAGTACTCTCTCCCATATTTTATAGACAAAAAAGAGACCTTCTATCTTCAAATATTCTAAGTTTCTCCTGTTATTGCCTTGCACATGTTCTCAATTAACCTTTTTAATAACCCCACCATGTTTGTTATGATTTTCCAACTCTTAAGAGCACTCAACAGCATTAAGAAACTAATTTCTTCCATGACATTCTAGTTTCCACCTCTAAAGGTATTTAAAATGGTGTCAGCTCAATTCTTTATTAAAAACCCCATGGTATTTCTGATTTTTCACCCTTAAAGGTGCCATGCCACCCAAACAGTCACTTTTCCTATTTGTTAATTCAATTGGTATGTGGTATACTATATTCTAATCAATTATGCCTTAAACTTTTGTAATAAGGTACCCATGTTACTTCTGTTTTATAGCATTAGAAATGCTTAAACAGGGTGTTATCTACATTACTGATCCTTCTTGAGTTTTCTAATGATTCAATTAGGGCCTCTGAAAGTCCTAACATTTACAGGCTAATATACTCAAATAAATGGAAATAAAGGGCATTAGTTTTTCCAAGAGAAAATCGGGATATCGAATAGAATGCACATGAGAGAAATTGGTAATATGTTGATTTCAAACTAGAAAAATGAAAACCTATTGGAAGCCTAACAATTCTGAGGGAAGATGATAATGGCAATACAGAAGCTAACAAACTGCTTAAACAAACTAATTAAGAAAATCAGTTAGTTCACGTTATCGTTAAATGAACAGAACAAAATAAAAAATAAAAAAGAAAAATAAATATGAAGAGGAAAAGAATAGGAATGGAGAATAAAAACATAACTAACAGGAGAGATGAGTTGCTTAAACTAATGGTACATAAATAAAATTTACCTAGAAACCAGTCTGAGTCGTCGAAGCCTTAAGAAAACTCCTTCGATTCTTGGCAGGAACAACCATTAATCGCATGTTTTTGTATGAGAACATGGGAGTAACAGTTGTCACAACCTAGAATCTTCACGAAGCTCATCCGAACTAAATTGGGAATTAAGGTCGATTTCTTGGATTTGAAATTCGAACAGTTTCGCCATGGTTTGAAGGTAAAGGGGTATGGATTTAGTAAGGGGAGGTCATGGGGGTTATAGGGTGTTAATTTGGTGGTATTTGGGTTGGCTTCCACCGGGTTTCAGGTGGTGGAAAGGGGTGGCGGTGCTAGGGTTTGGTTCCTGGGTTGTCTGGTGTGAGAGAGACGAACGGGAGAGGGGTAACTTGGAAATGAACCGGGTATAAGGGGTTTAGGGGTCTATGATGTTTTTGAAATCAAATTCTTAATCTGGGCCATTGGATGATAGGTTCCAATGGCTCAGATTTAAAAGAAATACTAGGGCGATCCGGTTTGGTAATGGGTCTGGGTCGGATATCGGATGTGGGCTAGGGTTGGAGGATCTAGACCATTAATGAAGTGAGATCGACGGTCAAGATGGAGCATGATAGAACGACGTCGTTTGGGGTGTCTGTGAGGTTTGGGCCAATTGGACCGGGTAGAGGGTGCAATTTCGGCTGGTTTGGGGTAGGCGTGGTCCAATTTTCTCCTTTATTTTTTTTCTTTTTGTTTTTCTTTCCTTTTTATTTCTTAATTGTAGAACCAAAATTTTAGACTATATTATGAAACCAAATTAACTTATCAAAATACTAATTAACTTCTAATAACAATTATCACACATAATTAAACACTAATTAAAATAAAAATCAAATAATTTGGAAAGAAAATGCAAGATACATATTTTGTACTTTTTTTTTCATTTTAGTAATGCCACTTTTAATTACTTCTAATTGTAAAGCTAAATCCTAATATATATATATATATATATATATATATATATATATATATATATATATATATATATATATATATATATATATATATATATATATATATATATTCTATTAATTTAAACAACAAAACACACATATTTTACAAAACACACACACACGGACGTAAACAATAAAAAAAATATCATGAGAAACTCACAAACATGTACACAATAAATTAAGACAACTTTGGTTATGATTTCTTTGGGAGTAGTTCGTGTGAGGCAAAAATCACGTGCTCACAGCTGCCCCTCTTTGCGCGGAAACATGAAGAGTTTTGGTGCAAAGATTAGTGAGTGGATACGCGCGATTTTTGCCCGCTTGAGCACTCTGTGTGAAGAATTTTCAGAATATTTTGTCCGAGCCTTTGCTTCGAGAGGCCTCCTACATATCCTAGGCTCGACAGGAATCAGGTAAATGTAGTTCGGGAAGTTTTCATAGCTGGGAATACCAAGGGATTGTGGTTCCAGTGTTACTGCTATTGCATGTCGTTACCACTGCTTTAGTGATCTCCTTATTACACCGTGTTAAAAGGGAAAACCAAAAAGCTAAGCTATCCTATGGATCATAAGATCCCATCTATCTTGAACTTATTCGTGTCGCCTTGCCTTCTTGTCGTCTTGTGTTTCTTCCAGTGCTTTTCTTTTGAGAACTTGGAGGTGGCACTGGCCTTCGCTTCTTTGAATATCAGTTTTCCTCGTTTTGCTCAATCTGCTCGGGATAGAGCTTTCTCCGTCAATTCAGTTATATTGAAGGGGTAAACAAAGTTTGAAATCTCTCTGTATATGCCTCATCTTTCTTCTGACTCATGTGCTTGGATTTGCGCCGAGAACTTTTGTTATAACCTTTCGTTTTAGGGTGGGTTACTGGTTTCAAAACCTGTAACGTAAAGAGCTTTTCCAGCTACTGTTGTCTTCTTTCTCACTTCTGAATTTGGATTTGTGCTGGGGATCTTCTGATGTGTCCTTCTACCTTCATGGAGGGTCGCTGGTTCCAAGAACTGCGATGTAAAGACAGAAAAATATTCCTCTTGTTATACAGGTGGGCGCCTAATTGGTAAAGACATGAAAATGTATTTCCTTGTTATACAGGTGGGAGCCTAATTTCTAAGACACGAAATGTATTCCCTCGTTATACAGGTGGGTGCCTAATTGGTAAAGACATGAAAATGTATTCCCTTGTTATACAGGTGGGTGCCTAATTTCTAAGACATGAAATGTATTCCCTTGTTATACAAGTGGGCGCCTAAGTGCTAAGATATGAAAATGTATTCCCTTGTTATACAGGTGGGCGCCTAATTTCTAAGATATGAAATGTATTCCCTCGTTATATAGGTGGGTAATTTCTAAGACATAAAATGCATCCCCTCATTATACAGGTGGGTGCCTAATTGGTAAACACATGAAATGTATTCCTTTGTTATACAGGTGGGTGCCTAATTGGTAAAGACATGAAAATATATTCCCTTGTTATACAGGTGGGCGCCTAATTTCTAAGACATGAAATGTATTCCCTTGTTATACAGGTGGGCGCCTAATTTCTAAGACATGAAATGTATTCCCTTGTTACACGGGTGGGCGCCTAATTGCTAAGATATGAAAATATATTCCCTTGTTATACAGGTGGGCGTCTACTTTCTAAGATATGAAAATGTATTCCCTTGTTATACATGTAGGCGCCTAATTTCTAGGACATGAAATGTATTCCCTTGTTATACAAGTGGGGGCCTAATTGCTAAGATGTGAAAATGTATTCCCTTGTTATACATGTTGGAACTAATTTCTAAGATATGAAAATGTATTCTGTTGTTATACATGTGGGTGCCTAATTTTTAAGACATGAAATGTATTCCCTTGTTATACAGGTGGGCGCCTAATTTCTAAGACATGAAATGTATTCCCTTGTTATACATGTGGGCACCTAATTTGTAAGACATGAAATGTATTCCCTTGTTATACAGGTGGGCGCCTAAATTCTAAGACATGAAAATGTATTCCCTTGTTATACATGTGGGCACCTAATTTCTAAGACATGAAATGTATTCCCTCGTTACACATGTGGGCGCCTAATTGCTAAGATATGAAAATGTATTCTCTTGTTATATAGGTGGGCACCTAATTTCTAATACATGAAAATGTATTCCCTTGTTATACAGGTGGGCGCCTAATTTCATGGAATAAATTCCCTTGTTATAAAGGTGGGTGCCTAATTTCTAAGACATGAAAATGTATTCCCTTGTTATACAAGTGGGCACCTAATTTCTAAGACATCAAATGTATTCTCTCGTTATACAGACGGGCGCCTAATTTCTAAGACATGAAAATGTATTCCCTTGTTATACAGGTGGGCACCTAATTTCTAAGACATGAAAATGTATTCGCTTGTTTCTTCGTTCAACCGAGAAAATTTTTGACAATGGCAGAAAATTTTCTGTCCCAGTTTCGGTGACTTTCCTTGTGGCGTATCTTCCCGCCATTACCAACCTTTATTTTCCTGTAAGATCAAATAAAATCTTGTTAGTTTTAAAACATGGTGAGTAATCTTGACACTCCTGCTGAGGATTGTGTATTTTTCTTTTTCTTTTCTCTTTCTTGCTATGTGCCTCCTAACTGGTTGGGGATAATATTACTTGCTGGGGATGATTTTTCTGTTGGGGATGGACTTTCCATTCATTCGTTTCCCTCTCTCTTGTTTTAAAACACTCTGGGAAGTCTTTTCAACTCCAAATCACTCTCTTTACGAGTTACTCTTTCCTTCAATACTGCGGGGGATAAGATGTTATTAGATGCGGATACTGGGATCATTCGCTGTGGATGGATTTTCCCTTTCTTCTTCCCTTTTCTGTGTGGTCTGACCATCTTGGAACTTGGTCAGTGATCCATCGAAGTTCTGTTGTGGGTCTTCTGGGAAATTGATCTATAAGTTCCTCGACCATTGCTTTCCAGGTTTTCTCCACATTTCCCTTTGTACCATCTCGGCGACTGGTAGTGGACTCTGAAAATTCTTTCTTTTAAATATAAAGAAAACAAATCCCTGGAAAAGTCTTTAAGACAAAGAGATGAAAATATAGAAAAAGAGAAAAATCATTCTGAACAGTATGCTTGGAATAGAAAGAAAAGAACTTATCTAGATGGTATGACTGTTCCCAATGATCATGTCGTGCATTCCGGATTAATCGACCCAGTCTATTTGTATCAATCAAACTTTCCAAGGGCCTCATTCACCCAGAGTAAACAGATGCACAACTCTTTGTCATATATGGATCTTTTCCGCCAAACTCGTCTTGTCGACTCATAGCGCCCTTCGAAGGGTTTTCACTAATGAGACTCTCTCATTTCTCTCAGCTCCCGTTGCCTTAAGGTGCCTGTGAAGGTTTTCACCCTAAGACTCTCCTTTTAATTCATCTCAGCTTACATCGCCTTACGGTGCCTATGAAGGTTTTCACCGATAAGACTCTCTCAATTTATTTTTAGTTGGGGATTGGAGTGTTGCGGATAAGATTCTCTCTACTGGGAATTCTTTCAGCTCGTGAACCTTTTCAGTCGAGGATAAGTGTATTACCCTGATCTCTCATCTTCCTATCTGACACCTATTAAATAATGATCGGGAGGTCTTTTTGGACATAAGATGGGTGGTTTTGTGTGGGTAAGAAAGGAAAAGATTATCAAGAAATTTAATATGACTTGATGAGTAAAGGAATACAACTCTTGGAACCCAATTTTTTAAAGGAAATATAACTTCTGCCCTAGTTTTCTTGCTTGGAGATTTTTGAATCGCGTGACATTTGTCACATTGCGACCGAGCCGTGAGGCGCCTACGTATCTTTCCTTGAGGAATCAGGTCAAACGTAGTTCACACATTATGCTTTCTTGTGATTTTCTTATCATCATTTTTTTAATTTTTCTTTTCTTTTCTTTAAGGATTTCAAAAGAGGGGTATGAAACAAAATAATTAAGGCTCAAGAGGGAAGCAAAGGTTGAGAGTGTTTGGATAGAAGAAAGAACTGCCTCCGTCATTTCATTATTCAATAAGCACCAAATACAAACAAATGAGCAAATAATTATCA
>JASVEL010002594.1:0-145698 GCA_032618575.1 Nicotiana noctiflora
GCCAAGACTTGGTGAAGGGATTATTGTTTGACTCGACCAGCAGGGTCCCCGGCTTTATCATGGGATCAGTTTGCAGAGTTATTTCTGGAGAAGTTTCTCCCTAGTACTCGGCGGGATGCACTTCGGAGGCAGTTTGAGCGCCTCCAGCAGGGCACTATGACTGTCACTCAGTATGAGACAAGATTTGTTGATTTGGCTCGTCATGCAGTAGTGATACTTCCCACAGAGCGGGAGAGGGTCCGCAGGTTCATAGATGGGCTTAATCAGCCAATTAGACTCCATATGGCTTTGGGAGTGGGGAGTGATATATCATTTCAGGAGGAAGCTAATGCAGCACGTAGAGTTGAGATGGCTCTTGCTCGGGGAGGTGGTTATTCTTCAGACAAGAGGGCTCGTCATTCAAGCAGATTTAGTGGTTCTTCTTCTGGTGGCAGAGAATCTTTTGACAGAGGCCAGTCTTCCAAGCCTTTCTATTCCGCCCTTCAGGCTTCACATGGTGGACCAGGTGATCGTAGGTTTCGTGGGCAGTATTCAGATCAGCCTCCTATTAATGCTCAGCCTCTTCAGAGTGTTCGTGGAGGCTATTCAGGTCGTCAGGGCCAGCAGCCCCATCACCCTAGGAGTTGCTACGGTTGTGGTGACCCAGGTCATTTTATTAGGTTCTACCCTCGAGCGACGGGCAACTCTCAGCAGCGAGGCCCTCGTCCTATGATTTAGGCCCCAGCTGACCCTCAGCCTGCCTAGCCAGCCAGAGGCGGGGGAAGAGATTATAGAGGTAGAGGTCAAGACCGTAGAGGTGGAGATCGTCCAGCCAGAGGTAGAGGTCAGCCAATTGATGGCCGTCCTAGAGACGTAGCTCAGAGGGGAGGTGCGGATCCCCGATTCTATGCTTTACCAGCCAGGCCAGAGGCAGAGGCATCAGATGCCGTGATTACAGGTACCATTCTTGTGTGTGGCAGAGGTGCTTCAGTATTATTTGACCCTGGGTCTACATATTCATATGTGTCTTCCTACTTTGCACCGTATTTGGCCGTACCCAGCTATGCTCTGGATATTCCAGTTTATGTGTCTACACCGGTGGGTGACTCCATTGTAGTAGATCGGGTGCATCGTTCGTGCGTAGTTATATTTGGGGGTCTTGAGACCCGTGTTGATCCGTTGCTTTTGGACATGGTGGATTTTGATGTCATATTGGGGAAGGAGTGGTTGTCCCCATACCATGCTATTCTAGATTGTCATGCTAGGACTGTGACCTTGGCCTTGCCAGAATCACCCCGACTAGAGTGGAAAGGTACCTCAAGCCACTCCGTTCGCACTGTTCTTTCCTATGTTAAGACTCGACGCATGGTCGAGAAGGGGTGTCTAGCTTATCTAGCTTATGTTCGTGATTCCAGTGTAGAGGTTCCTTCTATTGACTCAGTCCCTATTATACGGGAGTTTCCTGAGGTTTTCCCTTCAGACCTGCCGGGCATGCCACCCGACAGGGATATTGATTTCTGTATTGATCTGGCACCGGGCACTCAGCCCATCTCTATTTCACCCTATCGTATGGCCCCGCCGGAGTTAAAAGAGTTGAAAGATCAATTGCAAGACCTTCTTGAGAAGGGCTTTATCAGGCCCACTGTTTCCCCCTGGGAGCACCTGTATTGTTTGTGAAGAAGAAAGATGGCTCGATGCGGATGTGTATTGATTACCGGCAATTGAACAAAGTGACAATAAAGAATAAGTATCCACTGTCGAGGATTGATGATTTGTTTGACCGGCTCCAGGGAGCGAGGGTATTCTCAAAGATAGACTTGAGGTCAGGCTACCATCAGCTGAAGATCAGGGCGGCTGACGTTCCTAAGACAGACTTTCGCACTAGATATGGGCATTATGAATTCTTGGTCATGTCCTTCGGGTTGACCAATGCCCCAGCAGCATTCATGGAGTTGATGAATCGGGTATTCAGGCCTTACCTAGATCTGTTTGTGATAGTCTTTATAGATGACATCCTGGTATACTCCCGCGACCAGTAAGAGCACGAGCAGCACCTCAGAGTGGTTCTTCAGACTCTGAAGGATAATCAGCTATATGCCAAATTTTCAAAATGTGAGTTCTGGTTGAGTTCGGTGGCCTTTTTGGGTCGTATTGTGTCAGTGGAAGGTATTCAGGTGGACCCAAAGAAGATTGAGGCAGTCCAGAATTGGCCTCGACCAGCTTCAGTGATCGAGATCCGGAGTTTCTTGGGGTTAGCATGTTACTACCGTCGATTCGTAGAGGGGTTCTCTTTTATTGCAGCCCCGATGACCAGGTTGACCCGGAATGGTGCCCCGTTCAAGTGGTCAGATGAGTGTGAGGCGAGCTTTCAGAAGCTCAAGACAACCTTGACTACAACACCAGTGTTGATACTACCTACGGGTGCAGGGCCTTATACAGTTTATTGTGACGCATCTCGTACAGGGCTTGGAGCGGTATTGATGCGGGATGGTAAGGTTATCGCTTATGCTTCGAGACAGTTAAAAATACATGAGAAAAATTATTTAGTACATGATCTTGAGTTAGCAGCAGTGGTGCATGCCTTGAATATCTGGAGGCATTATCTATATGGTGTGACATTTGAGGTGTACACTGATCACAAGAGCCTACAGTACTTGTTCAAGCAAAAGGAGTTGAATCTACGACAGCGGAGGTGGTTAGAGTTTCTGAAAGACTATGATGTTACTATCCTATATCACCCGGGTAAGGCCAATGTGGTGGCCGATGCATTGAGTAGAAAGTCTGCCAGCATGGGTAGTCTTGCATTCATTCCGGTCAGTCAGAGGCTATTTGCTCTAGATGTCCAGGCCTTACCCAACTGGTTTGTGAGATTAGACATTTCTGAGCCTAGCAAGGTGTTAGCCTACACGGTCGCTCGTTCTTCTCTAGTAGAGCGCATCTGTGAGAGGCAATTTGATGATCCTCATTTGCGTGATTTGAGAGGTACAGTACAGCGGGGAGGTGCCACAAAGGTAAATCTAGATGATGATGGGGTATTGAGATTGCGGGGTCGAGTTTGTGTGCCCAATGTCGAAGGGATTCGAGAGTTGATCTTAGCGGAGGCCCATAGTTCGCGGTATTCCATTCACCCGGGCGCCGCGAAGATGTACCAGGACTTACGACAACACTATTGGTGGTGCAGAATGAAGAAAGATATCGTTGCGTATGTCGCTCGGTGTTTAAATTGTCAGCAGGTGAAATATAAGCACCAGAGGCCTGGTGGTGTATTCCAGAGGATTGAGATTCCCGAGTAGAAATGGGAGCGGATCACTATGGACTTCGTTACTGGACTTCCTTTGACTCGGAGGAAATTTGATGCTATTTGGGTCATTGTTGATAGGCTGACCAAGTCAGCACACTTTATTCCAGTATCTGTCTCCTACTCGTCGGAGAGGTTAGCGGAGGTTTACATTAGGGAGATTGTTCGTCTCCATGGAGTGCCAGTATCTATTATCTCTGATCGGGGTACGCAGTTTACCTCACGGTTCTGGAGAGCGGTCCAGTAAGAGTTAGGCACCCAGGTTCAGTTGAGTACAACATTTCATCCTCGGACGGATGGCCAGTCCGAGAGGACTATTCAGATTCTAGAGGACATGCTTCGAGCCTGTGTTATTGATTTTGGAGGCTCTTGGGACTAGTTTCTACCTTTAGCATAGTTCGCCTACAAGAACAGCTACCAGTCCAGCATTCAGATGGCTCCTTGTGAGGCATTGTATGGTAGGCGATGTCGATCTCCGATCGGATGGTTTGAGCCGGGAGAGGCTCGGTTGTTGGGTACAGATTTAGTCCAGGAGGTCCTGGATAAGGTCAAGATCATTCAGGACAAGCTTCATTCGGCTCAGTCGCGACAAAAGAGTTACGCGGATCGCAAGGTTTGATATGTGGCTTTCATGCTTGGTGAGCGAGTATTACTCCGTGTATCGCCTATGAAGGGCGTGATGAGGTTCGGGAAGAAGGGCAAGCTCAGCCCTAGGTATATTGGCCCATTTGAGATTCTAGACCGAGTGGGAGGGGTGGCTTACAGACTAGCTTTGCCGCCTAGCTTATCAGCCGTGCATCCAGTTTTTCATGTATCTATGCTTCGGAGATACCACGACGATCCTACACATGTGTTAGACTTCAGTACTGTCCAATTGGACAAGGATCTATCTTACGAGGAGGAGCGGTGGCCATTCTAGACCGACAGGTTCGACAGTTGAGGTCGAAGAGTTTTCCTTCCGTGCGTGTCCAGTGGAGAGGTAAGCCTCCTAAGGCATCGACCTGGGAGTCCGAGTTCTGATATGCGGAGCCGCTACCCACATTTGTTCCCCGACTCAAGTACTTCTTTCTCTTGTCCGTTCGAGGACGAACGGTTGTTTTAGAGGTGGAGAATGTGACGACCCAAAGGGTTATCACCTGTTTTCCTCACTTGTTCCGTACTTCCGAGGCCTTGAAAACCTCATTCTATGTTGCCTCGATTTACATGCACAATCCGAGCATATAGCCAGAAAGATTTTTTAATAGAAAATATGAATTCTATGAAACATTTGGATAAAAATGATATTAATATTGATATGGTTGACTTCGGTCAACATTTTTGGTAAACGGACCCGGACCCGAGATTGGATGGTCCCGGAAGGTCCGTAGGAAAATATGGGACTTGGACATGCGTCCGGAGTCGAATTCTGAGGCCTAGAGCCCAAGTTATGAATTTTTCTGTGAAATTGTTTTTGATGTAATTATTAAAGGAAAATGAATTAATTGACCTTGGTATCGGGCTCGTATTTTGGTTCCGAAGCCCGGTACAAGTCTTAAATATTATATATGTGCTTTCTGCAAAGTTTGGTGACATTCGGATGTCGTTTGATATGTTTTGGACCTTGAGTTCCAAGTTTGAAAGTTTTGAAAACCAAAAGTATGAAAATCATGAACTTGAGGCTTGATTTGATGAAAACGACGTTGTATTGGCGATGTGATCGCACGAACAAGTTCGTAATGTGTTTTTGATGTTGGGTACATGTTTGGTTGGGAGCCCGGGGGCTCGGGTAAAGATTTGATAGGCCGTTGGATCAATTTCTGAATTTTTGCACTGCTGGTTTTTCACCCAGATGTTGGCTTCGCAAATGCGAAGAATTTCTCGCAATTGTAAAGGTGACAGGTCAAGGCTGGGTTCGCAAATGCGAACCCTTGATCGCAAATGCGAAGGGGTGTCCAAGACTACTTGGTTCGCAATTGCGAACATAACCTCGCAATTGCGAGGCCCTCAATAAACCGCCTGGCTTCGAAAATGCAAAGCTTTTGTCACAAATGCGAAGACCCCTTGATCCAGCCTTGTTCGCAAATGCGAACATTATGTCGCAAATGCGACCGTGACAGTCCTCAACCCTGTAGTGTTCGCAATTGCGATACCGCAGCTGTGCAATTTTATACTTAAACGAATTTTTCAGTTCATTGGTCGGGGTTCGCAATTGCGAACCCATGTTCTCAAATGCGAACACAGAGACCTGTAAATCACGATTTCGAGCTTCATTTTTCACATTTCACAACCCAAAAACATCCCTTGGCGATTTTTCACGAACTCCCTCTTCTTCAAAGCAATGTAAGTCACTTTTTACTTAATTCTTTCAATTCCTAACAACATTAAACATGTTTTTCAATAGAAATCAAAGGTTTTCATGGTAGAAATTTTTGTTTTTGGGTAGAACATAGGGTTTTCATGAATTGGGGAATTGGACCTCGAATTGAGGTCCAATTTTGAAACAAATCATATATTTGAACTCTGGAGGGAATGTGGGTAACCAGATTTTGGTTCGAACCCCGAGTTTCGACCATGTGGGCCTGGGGTCAATATTCATTATTCCGGGCAGAATGTTGTAAAAATTGTAATTGACCATATGAATTAGTTTGTTGAGTAGTATTGATGATATTAAATCAATTATGTATAGATACGATTGGATTGGAGCCAAATTTGAAAGGAAAAGGCATTGCCACGGATTGAATTGTTCGTAAACATTCGAGGTAAGTGTTTGTTCTATCGTAGCTTGAGGGAATAGAATTATGTGTTGTGTGTTATGTGATCGAGTGCGGTGTATGGGCTATGGTGACGAGCATCCATACACTGGCGTCTAGCATGACCGTGAGTCATTGTTGATACTTGTTGTGAGATATTTTGAAGATAAATTGTTGAACCCTTGCCGGGTTGTAGAATTGTTATTGTTTTTCCTTGTCGGGACTTGTTGTGAAGATGATTATTGATTGCCCTTGTTGGGATGGTTTATGACTCACTGTTTCATTCTTTGCCCTTAACTGTGATTGTTATTTGGGTGAGGAAGAGTGATAATGCACGAAGGGTGATGTCGTGCCTTGTTATTGATTATGCACGAAGGTTAATGCCGTGCCATGTTTTATTGATTATGCACGAAGGTTAATGCCGTGCCATGTTATTGATTATGCACGAAGGTTAATGCCGTGCCATGTTATTGATTTTGCACGAAGGATCATGCCGTGCCTTGTTATTGAACCATGTACAAAGGATCATGCCGTACCATGGATGTGAGGATGAGAGTAAAAGCACGAAGGGTGATGCCGTGCACTTGATTTGCTTATTTGGTGAGGATGAGAGTGAAATCACGAAGGGTGATGCCGTGCAACTATTTGCCATTTCTTGACTTGATATTACCTGTTTTTCCATTATACTTTGTTTTCCTTGTGAACTTATTAACTGTTGTTAATTGTTGAGTTCTTTTGAGATATTCCTTGTTGCGTTGTTACTTGATTATTTCTCGTTATCTTGTGGTACACATATATATAGAACTGCACAGGTTTATGTGGGTGTCTGGTCCTAGGCTTGTCACTACTTCGCCGGGATAGGCCAGGCACTTACCAGCACATGGGGTCGGTTGTGCTAATACTGCACTTATGTGCGTTTTTGCACAGGTCCAGGTTACGATCAGGAGCAGCAGCAGCAGTAAATCGATTTCGTGAAGTTGATCATATTTGAGACCGAGGTAGCTTGCAGGCGTCCGCAGGCCCGACGTCTCTTCCTTTACTTATGTTACTAGCCGTAGTCTCTTTGTTCCGAGACAAACAGATTATGTTATATTTCTTTCATACTTTGATGTGTAGTATTCAGTAGTAGTTCGTGAGTTGGTGACTCCACGTCTTGGGTAGAGGATTTCAGTATTGGTTACCTTGAAACTACTTATTTCTATTTTTATAAAGTCTTCCGCACTTGTTTAATTAAGATTATGATTTTGGTTGTTAAATTGAGTATGAAGTATTGTTAAAAATAGGATAGTGTGAATAAAGAGGCTTGCCTAGCTACCACGAGTAGGCGCCATCACGATCCCGATGTTGGGAGAAACTTTTTTTCTTCCAAAGGTATTGGAATATTATAGGGTGGTCTGTCAAGAACCTTTGTCATAATATTTTTAACAATGAAAAAATCCCAAAATATATGAACAAAACCTACCTTTGCCTAACTCAAAAAATCCCAAATGCTAATAATATCAAGAACTTTAGGCCAATTGGTCTGCGTAATACTATCTACAAAATAATTACTAAAATCCTTGCAAATCGTCTAAAATCATTCCTAGAACATATTATTATCCCATTCCAAACTAGTTTCATGAAGCATAGAAGAGCCTCAGATAATGCAATCATTATCCAGGAGTTAGTTTCCAATTTAAAGAATTAAGTATGAATAAATTAAGTATGCTTTTAAAAATTAATCTTGAAAAGGCATTTGATAAATTAGAATGGTCTTTTATTCATAATACTCTTACAAGCTTGAATTTTCCTCCTCCAATTATTAAATTAATGGTTCTATCACAAATCTTTTCAAACCGAGTTGAGGGATAAGGCAGAGTGATCCTATATCACCTTATATTTTTATCCCATGTATGAAAATATTTTTTAGGTATATTAACACTAAGAAGATATTCGTAAATGGGATCATATCACTGTAGGAAGAAAAAACCCAAATTTTTCTCACTTATTTTTTGGAAATTACCTGACATTAATGGCTAGAGCAAATAACAAATCATGCCAGGCCATTAAAATAGGTCTAGATTACTTTTGTAATATTTCTGGGCAAAAAATTAATCTCTCCAAATCTATTTTTTTTTTCAAATTTTTTTTCTGAATCTGACATAAAAGATATGACTAACATACTAGGTATTATGAAAAGTGATTCATTTGGCACCTACCTAGGATTCCCAATATTAAATAGCTCTCCTAGACCAAGGGACTACTAATTCGAGATCCAAACTAGTTGCTTGAAAAATAAATTTCTTGATTTCAGCCAAAGAATGGATCTCATGGCGTCCAATTTTATTTAGTAAATTAATTTTAATTTAACACCAGCACAACCAAGAAAAATCCTAAAAAACTGGAAATCATCCAACTTTTAAGGAAAAATCTCCAACAAAAAAAGTTTCAAAAAAACCTATAAATAGGAGAATCATTAGCATAACTAAGTCGTCCCAAACAAAGAAACACAAAGCAACAAGCACATAAAAAAAATAACAAGAAAAAGGCGAAAAGCGAGAAGCGAAACACCAAAATAATCCTAACCAAATTCTTGAAAATGGAATCATCAAAGAAGCTTGTTGCAGTGTTTCTTGTGTGCATGGTTATATTTTCATCATCTGTGCATGTTTCCCCCGTGTCTTTTCTCCTATTGTGATTTTCTGGGATGATTCATTTTGAGTTTAGAGTACTTTGGGACACATAGTCCCTAAATGAGAGCTTAAGTCTTAGAAATTGGACCATAGTCGGAACAATATGCAGATGGCTTTGGAAAAGAATTCCATTGGTTCCATTATCTTCATTGGATGATTTTGGTCTTAGGGGTGTGTCCGAATTGTGTTTTTAAGGTCTGTAGCTCATTTAGGCTTGAAATAGAGAAAGTCAATTTTTTGGAGTTACGGGGCGATAGTGGAATTTTTTATATTAGGGTCAGAATCAGATTCTGGAAGTTGGAGTAGGTCTGTAGTGTTGAATATCACTTTTGTGAAACATTTGTGGTCAATCGGACATGATTTGATAGGTTTCGGCATCAAATGCAAAAATTAGAATTTTTTAGTTTCATTAGACTCGAATTGGGGTGTGATTCGTGTTTTTAGCTTTGTTTGATGTGATTTGAGATATTGACTAGGTCCGTGATATTTTGAGACTTCTTGGTATGTTCGGACAGGGTACCGAGGGGCTCGGGATGATGTTCGCGTCCCAGTCAACGTGTTGACTTAGGTCAACTGCAGGACCCCATCTGATTCCTTATACGCGATCGTATGAGCCTTCTCGCGATCGTGTAGCATTAAAACCCAAGTCTTCATGTTCGCAGCCCTTCCCTCGAGATCGCGTAGAGAATTTTTGGCCACTTAAATTTTTCCTTCTCCGCGAACGCGTGCCATTCTCTGCGTTCGCGATGAACAACTTACGTGAACAATACATAACATTTCAAAAACGAGGTTTTGCCATTTTTATCAAAACTGAAGATGGAGTAAGTGATTTTCGTAGGTGCGGAGTTTTAGCTGCATATGCGGTATCACAGAAGCAGGTAAACAGCCGTATATGGGATACTGCAGAAGCGGGTAAGTAGCTGCAAAAGCGGTTTAACTGGTATAAAAAGGGAAAATCGAGGGTTTGAATTCATTCTTTATTTCTGGACTTGAGGGCTCAAATTTTGGCAATTCTTTAAGAGATTTTTAGAGGGAGTTATTGGGTAGTGATTCCTAAATCATTTTTGGTTGTTTTCCATTAATCCATTGTTGATTTCATCATTTAATTAAGGATTTGAGTTGGAAAATTGGGAAAAGCTCTTAGGCTGAATTTTAGGGTTTTGATCGAGATTTTGCTATCAAATTTGAGTAAATTTGGTATGGTTAGACACGTGAGTGAATGTGCATTCATATTTTCTGAATTTTATCCAATTCCGAGACATGGGTCTGGGAAGGATTTTTGAGAAAATTTTCAATTTCTTGCTTTAGCTTTGATTTTATTAGCTAGATTAGTTCCTTGTAGTTATATTTATGTTATGTAATTGATTTTGGCTATATTTTGTCCACTCGGAGCTGGAAATTATTGAAAATGCGTTCTTACTGATTGATTGAGATTGGTTCGGGAAACTGGCTTGTCTAACCTTGTGTGGGAGAAATTCCCTTAGGATTTGGTATTGTTGTGATACTTCTATGATATGTGAGTGACGTGTGCGCGAGGTGACAAGTGCGTACACTGTCTAATTATTGTAAAATTCGATTTTCACTAAGTAATAACTTGTTTCATTTTAATTGTGTTAACCAACATATGTAGTTATCCTGTTTATCCTAGAATAATATGTCTATGTATCTTAATGCTTGACTGAACTATGTGCAGCATGCTTAGTGCATTCCTGCTTCTTCCTTGGCTTGTACGTAGTCTAAACTGTAGGATGTCTTATTGTAACATTTTTAGAGAAGGGATTTCTACTTCGACCGAGATAACTGCTTCAGTGCCGTAAACCAATAAATAAGGAGTTGTCCCAGTCGATGCGCGGACTATGGTACGATATCCAAGCAGAGCAAATGGTAGCTTCTTGTGCCATTATTTGTAATTATCTACCATTTTCCTCAGTATCTTCTTGATATTTTTCTTGGCGGTTTCTACGTCTCCCTTCATTTACGGCATGTCTTTTGTGTAATTCTTGTGTTTTATCTTGAAGGTTTCACACATAGCTTTCATTAAATCACTATTGAGGTTTGAGCCATTATCTATAATGATTGACTTTGGAATCCTGAACCGACAAACGATACGGTCGCGGACAAAGTATTCCACGACTTTCTTAGTCACTACTTTGTAAGATGCTGCCTCAACCCATGAAGTAAAGTAATCGATGGCCACTAAAATGAACCTGTGCGTGTTTGAAGTAGTGGGTTCGATCAGACCAATGACATCATTCCCCAGGCAGAAAAAGGCCAAGGTGCACTTATTGCATTGAGTTCGTTTGGCACCACTCGTGTCTGGAACTGGTGACATGTGTAGACGTACCAGATGCAATCTGTTTCCATAGTCATCTAAAAGTATCCCGCTCTGAGTATCTTCTTTGCTAGAATAAAATCATTCATATGTGGACCGCATGTTCTAGCATGTATCTCCTCGAGCAATTTGGAAGCTTCTTTGGTGTCAAAACACCTTAATAGTCCCAGATCAGGTGTTTTCGTATACAAAATTCCTCCACTTTGAAAGAAATGATTGGATAGCCTACGCAATAGTTTCTGAGTATGATTTGCATGCTGCGTTTATTCTTATTTTGAAATGTGTTCTTTGATATCAAGGAACCATGGATTCTCATTCGTTTCTTCTTCAACATGAGCACCATAAGATGGTCGATTATGGATTCTTATGGGAATAGGGTTGATGAAATTCTTGTCCGGGTGATGTATCATGGAAGACAAAATGGATAATGCATCTGCGAAATCATTTTGGATTCTTAAAACATGTTTGAACTCTATCTTTGTGAACATTTTCATCAACTCTTGCACGTGATACAAATACGATAGTATTTTTGTATTCTTTATAGTCCAATCTCCTAGAACCTAATGTACCAGAAGGTCAGAATCACTAATTCCTATTACTCCTGAACTTTCATGTCGACTGTCATGTTGAGCCCTAGTATGCATGCATCATATTCCACCATGTTTTTAGCGTAGGGAAATCTTTGTTTAGCAGATATCAGATAATGTTGACCAATTTTTTATACCAAAACTGCTCCAATGCCTACTCCTTTGAAATTTTTGGCTCTGTTAAAGAATATCTTCCAACCATCATATGCTTCAGTAATGTCTGCTCCTATAAATGATACTTTTTCATTAGGAAATTATCTTTTCAAGGGTTCGTATTTTATTCACGCCCAAAGAACGGTCGTAGTCAATATAATCCGGTCAATTTCACTGAGTAGTATCTGTCATTTTTCTAACTTCTACATAGGTGTAGGTTTCCAGAAGATGTATTTTAGATGATTAATTTTTGATATTAGATATGTGGTGTAGGCACAGAAGTAATGCCTCAACTTTTGATTTATCTATGTTAAAGCGCAGCCGGTGCGTTCTAGCAAAGAATACCGTGCTTCGTAGGGTGTGAACTTCTTACTCAGATAATATATGGCCTGCTCCTTTCTTCTCGTCTCGTCGTGTTATCCCAAGACACAACTGAAAGCCCCATCTAGTACAGAAGAGAAGCAGAGGTCTCCGGGGTTTTGGTGGGAGTAGGACCGGTGGTTTGGACAAATATTCCTTGATTTTGTCAAAGGCTTTCTAGCATTCTTCAGTCCAGCTTGTTGCAGCATCTTTTTTTAGCATTCTGAAAATCCGTTCACAGATCATAGTTGATTGTGCTATGAAACGACAAATATAGTGGAGACGCCCTAAGAAACTCATCACATCTTTCTTGCTCTTTGGAGGTGGAAAGTCTTGGATAGCTTTTACCTTTGACGGGCGGTAGGGACTCCGAAGGCACACTTTGTAGGATTCAGTTTCAGAATGTACCTTCGAAGCCAATTAAAGAATTTTCTCAAGTCTGCTATATGATCTGTGCTTCTTCTAGATTTGATGATGACATCATCCACATGCACCTGTATTTCCTTGTGTATCATGTCATGGAAAATTATTGTCATGAACCTCATGTAAGTGGACCCGACATTCTTTAGGCCAAACGGCATCATTTAATATTTCTATATGGATAGATTTTTAGTTATTTAAGCTAATTTTAAGCAAGGGACATTTTCATTCTTATACCATTTTTGAAACTTTATTATCAAATATGTGTATATTAGGTAAATTACCAGCTTAGTCCATATTTTTCGTACAATCTACACATACTCTGACTTTTCCATCTTTCTTCAAAACTGGCACAATGTTGGGTACTCAACTACCATGAGGACTTTAGCTTTGATTTGCTTAGTAACTTCCTCCTTGATTTTCAGGCTCATATCTGGTTTGAACTTTCTGAGTTTCTGCTTTACTGGTGGACACGTTGGATTGGTAGTCAACTTCTGAGCCACTATGGATGTGCTCAAACCGGTTATGTCATCATACGACTATGCGAAGATATCCTTGTATTCCTTTAGAAAACGGATGTATTCTTCCTTCTCTGTTGGCGACAACTGAATGCTGAGGCGGGTCTCTTTAACGGTCTCAACATTTCCGAAATTTACTTCTTTTGTTTCATCCAAGTTGGATTTAGGCTTGTTCTCAAAATTCTCAACTTCTTTGACAATTTCCTCGGGTATTCCTCTGAGTTACTATTCTTATGTTGCGTAGCCTCATTACATGGTCTAAATAGTAAGGTCTTCCTCCTCCTCGTCAACTATCACACTGCAGTCCATGTCTTCATCATCCAAAAATAGATTCCTTAGGTCAGCTAAAGCTTTATATTCTTCAGACCCCTATATCACGTCAGCTTGTTGAAATGTCTGGTGTAAGTGTGATACTTATTTTTCCAGCGGATAATAAGAACCAGATCATGGCGATGACCAACTCTGGTATTCATGACAGGTGTAGTCATACCCAAGCCCAAAAGTTGTGTTTGACGCTTTGGCTGTATCGTTTTGGTGATTCCAAGGCCATTGCCGGGTTCATACCCCGTCAATAATAATATGCTTTCAATATTATTACTCCACTATTTGTCTTTCGCAATTGCATTTACGCGCTCGATGCAATGGTATGTTTCTCCACCCAACTTTCTTCTATTCTCAACAATCGAAATAGTTTGATTGGTATAAATGGTATTACTCCCGTCCCCGTGGATGATTACTTCCTGATGATTCCATTCAAACTTCAAAGCCTGATGTAGACTAGAGGCTACAGCCCCAGTAACATGTATCCAAGGTTGTCCCAATGACAGATTGTATGTGGAGGATATGTCCAATACTTGAGATTCAATGTCAAACCAAGTCGGGTCCATCTACAAACATAGGTTGATCTCCCCAATTGTGGCTCTTTGTTACCCATCAAACGCTTTCATGTTCATAGTTACTGCTAATATTTCATGCAAACCTTTACCCAACCTCTTAAACGTAGTCAATAGACAAATGTTTAGACTTGAAACCCCTTTTATCAAAACCCTGGCGATGAATTTATCCTGAACTTGCACTATAATATGTAGTGCCCTGTTGTGACTCAGTCCTTCTGGTGGCAGCTCGTCTTCGTGAAAAGTGATCTTGTGGCTTTCCAACAATTGTCCCACCATGTTGGCCATTTCTCCACTAGTGATGTTATTGGGTACATAAGCTTCACTCAACACTTTCATCGATGCATTCCTATGCGCCTCGGAATTCTGCAGTAGTAATAGAATGGATATCTGAACAGGGGTTTTGTTCATATGATCAACCATAGAATACTCTCTTGCTTGCACCTTTCTCCAACGATCATCAGGGTCTGTTTCAATGATAGGCTACTTGGGAGCAGACGCGCTCGATGTGATGGTACATTTCTCCACCCATCTTCCTTTTACTCTCGACGAACGGAACAGTCTGATTGGTATAAATGGGATTACTCATGTCTCCATAGATCATCACTTCATGATGATTCCATTCAAACTTTACAGCCTGATGCAGAGTAGAAACTACAGACCAGCGGTATGTATCTAGGGTCGTCCCAACATAAGTTGTAGGTTGTAGATATATCAATCACTTGAAACTCGACATCAAACTAGGTCAAGCCCATCTGTAGGATGAGGTTGATATCTGCAATTGTGGCCTTTTGAGACCCATCAAATTCTTTCACATTCATACTCCCTACTCATATCTCATGTAGATCTTTACCCAGCCTCTTCAGAGTAATCAGCGGACATATGTTGAGACTTGAACCCCCATTTATTTGGACTCTGGCAATGAATTTATCCTCAAATTGCACTATGATATGTAGTGCCTTGTTGTGACTCGATCCTTCCGGCGGCAGCTCGTCTTCATGGAAAGTAATCTTTTGGATTTCCAGTACTTGTCCTACCATACTGGCCACTTCTCCACTGGTGATGTTATTGGGGACATAGGCTTCATTCAATACCTTAATCAGGGCATTCCAGTATGCCTCTGAGTTTTGTATTAATGATAAAATGGATATTTGAGCGGGGGTTTTGTTCAGATGATCAACCACAAAATATTCTCTCGATTGCACCTTTCTCCAAAGGTCATCTGGTCCAATCTCATGACAGGCGGTTTAGAAGAAGCTTCTTTGCTTGTTCCTCCCAAATCCTTGAGTGTATAAACCCTACCGGTTCTGGTCATGCCCTGTGATGTACCTATTTCTTCCATTTTTTCCTTTATTTTCCTTCTTGCCTCCGCAACATAATCCTACGGTATATCATTAGACTTATAAGATGGCGTGGGTGCTAGCATCATGGTGAAGGGTGTTGTTAGTTGA
Organism: Nicotiana noctiflora; assembly: GCA_032618575.1. Lineage (NCBI taxonomy): Eukaryota > Viridiplantae > Streptophyta > Magnoliopsida > Solanales > Solanaceae > Nicotiana > Nicotiana noctiflora. The sequence goes on from JASVEL010002594.1 coordinate 15,393, forward strand.
ACATCAAATGGAGTTAGTGCAGCGATCTCAACTTCAATTAGTGCCCGGGTTTGCAATATAATTGGTGTGAGGGTGACTAGAGATGTTTTAGGATCATGCCCCTCCCGAATGAGTCCAATTGACCCTTATCCCATTATTCATCGGTCTCTATCACATTTACTCCCTTGTCTCTAAGTTTTGGGAGGGGATTGTTATGAACATTAGGTGCAGTCTCTTTTACCTGTATGACTTTAGTGTCAATTACTGTCTGGATCTTATCTTTTAGAGTGCGACATTCATCAATAGTATGCCCATTTATTCCAGAACAGTACACACATGTTTTGTTTGGGTTGAGCCATTAGGAGGCGTTTTCTGTGGCGACAGTGGGAATAGGAGTGACATATCTAGCACCCTTCAGTATTTCATATAGCTGCTTGACAGGCTCAGCAATTAGCTGTATATTGTCTGGGCAGCCTGCGATCAAAATTGGCTCTAGGTTTTTGATAGTTTTGACGGATTGGATGTGAATGGTAAAATGATGGTTGGGGTGTTATAAGTGTGGTAGGTGGTAGCAGATTGAGGATATCTATGAGGTAAAGGTTGGTATGTGGGTGGAGGTGTTTGGTATGTGAGTGGATATTTTTGACCCTAGGCTACCATTACTGCCCCTACTTCTTTCTTTTTTGATATACCCCATGACTGCAAGGCTTTGTTTGTAGCCTGGAGTGCCTCAAAATTTGTTACCATCCCGCTTTTGATGTCTTCCTCGATTCTCTCCCCAAGTTTGATGATATTGGAGAATTTATGGTTTTTAATAACCATCAATCTTTCATAATATTATGGATCTTGTGGTTTAATGAAGAACTTGTTTATTTGTTCCTCATCCAAAGATGGTCTAACCTTGGCTACTCCCTACCTCCAATGAGTAACATACTCACGAAAAGTCTCACTGGGTTTCTTCTTGAGATTCTGGATGTAGAAAACATCTGGTACATTTTCTATGTTGAACCTGAATCGGTCCATGAAATTTGATGCCATGCTTACCCAATTGGACCATTTATTTGGATATTGTATGATATACCAAGACAAAGCATCTCCTGTGAGGCTCCTCATGAACAACTTCATATGAATTTGTTCATCTTTGCCAACTCTTAAAAGTTTGTCACAATATGTTCTTAGATGCACTTTAGGATCACCAGTTCCGTCGAACATTTCGAATTTTGGAAGTTTGGAACCCTCCGGTAATTCTACATCTGGTTGAATGCACAAGTCCTCATAATTCAAACCTTCAATGCCCTTGCCACCTACGATTCTCTAAACTCTGCCAGTGAGATTCTGAAGTTCTTCTATCATATTTTTGATGAGCGGGTACTTCTCGGTGGATTTAGATATTTATAGAGTTTATTGTGGGGTGTGGGGTAAAGTTTCACATATATGGGATTACTTTGGTGGACTCTAGGAATCTAGGCATAATGGTGGTCATTGGTTGAGTTTCAAGGATCATAAGTAGGTTGCGGTGCATTCTGAGGAGTGTGGTAAGTGGTGATTTGTGGGTATTGAGTTGGATGGTGATGATGTTGTTGAGGAGTAGGTACCAGTGGAGGGTTATGGTTTTAAGAAGGTGTGGTGTATTGATGTGGTGTGGGAGGATTTTGCGGATTTTTGTTTAGTGTGTTTTGAGAGGTGCCGGGTTTTGGTTTGTTTTTTGTTGGTTGATATCGGGGGCATTTAGGGTGAGGGAAAGGTTTGCCAAGTTCCAGACCTACTCAAGCTCTCCTTGTAACTCTAGTATTTTTTGTTCCAGGCATAGGACCAAATCGTTTTGTGTTGGAGTATTTCGACCATCCGAAGTTTCAATGTTTTTTGCCTTGTCTTTTCTGATACTGCTTAAATCGTCAATTTTTCCTTTCCCTTTGCTTCTACCTTTTGTAATTTGGTGGAGGAGAAGGTAGAGGACGTCTGGATCTAGTGTGATATGCGAACGATACCAGTATGCATGAACCAACCTTGGGGAATGGGAATAATCAAAAGAAAGAAAAACAAAAGGTAACCAAGTGAGTAAGGGATGTTGAAAGAATGCTTACAATATTGAACATGCTTTGTACCCATAATTGTTACCCTCATCTTTTCACTACTTTAAGTATATCTTTATGCTCATTTGAGGATGAACAAATGTTTAAGTGTAGGATAATGTGACCACCCTGTATGTCATCTTAAGAATAAACGCTAAATCCCCTATTAATTGTCTTCCCCGAGTTTATTCCTACTATTTGAATTTCTGGGATGTTCAGTTTTAAATTTCGGAGAGTTTTGGGACACTTAGTCCCTAAATGAGAGCTTAAGTCTTAAAAATTTGACCATAGTCGGAACAACATGAAGATGGTCTAAGAACAAAAATTTGATGGTTTTGTTAGCTCCGTTAGGTGATTTTGGGCCAAGGGGTATGATCGGATTATGTTTTGGAAGTCCGTAGCTAATTTAGGCTTAAAATTCCAAAAGTTAAATTTTAAAGTTTCTTGTCTAATAGCGAGATTTTGATCCGAGGGTCGGAATAAAATTCTGGCAGTTGAAGTAGTCCCGTAGTGATGAATTTGACGTGTGTACAAAATTGCAAGTCATTCGGACGAGGTTTGATAGACTCTTTGATCAAAAACATATTTTGAGAGTTTTTTGAAGTTCTTAGGCTTGAATCCGATGTTAATTGGTTGATTCGATGTTGTTTGAGGTGATTTGGCAATATTTAGAAGTTTGGATAGTGGTATATGAAATCTCCGCACTTTTGGTTGTGGTCGCGGGTGCCTCGGGATGATTTCAGGTGGTTAATGGGAAGTTGGAAACTTGGATTTTGTAGCTGAAATCCTTTGGATTGCTTTCATAATTGCATCTATGGTTGAGAGGCTGCAAATGGGGCGTCATGACATGTTCACGATTCATGAACTAGGGTCGTGACAGGTAGGTTTTCCATATGAGCAGTACCGTATCTGCGGATGGGGAGTCGCAGATGCAAAAGCTGGTCTTAAGTGAAAGGTCGCATGTATGACCATTTGGTCCGCAAAAGCGGGACCGCAGATGCGGTAGTAGCTGGGCAGAAATAGAAAATTTCAAGGGTTTAGTTTCAAAAGTTAAAAAGTTGATTTGGAGAAAGGGATATATTGAGAGGAAATTGAAAAATAGATCAGTGGGTAACAATTCCTAATCCCTTTCTAGTTATATTCTTATAATCTAATCTTAGCTTTATCATTTAACTTTGGATTGGAGATGAAAATTAAGAAAAAAAATAGAAGAAAGTTCTTAGACCTAGATTTCGAGTTTTGATTGGGAATTTGACATTGGATTTATATAATTTTGTTATCTATGAACTCATGAGAGTGTGAGGATTCTAGAAATGAAAATTTTACACAATTCCGAGACGTGGGCCCGAGGGGAGTTTTGGTCATTTTACCTAATTTCGCGTATTAGCTTAGAATTTCTTTGTGGAATCAGTTACTTGAAGTTTTATTTACATTATGAAATTGAATTGAATAGATTTGGGCCATTTGGAGTCGAGTACTCGTAGCAAGAGCGTGGTTTTGGGTTGATTTTAAGCCGGTTCGAGATAAGTGTCTTGCCTAACCTTGTGTGGGATAACTCCCTTTAAAATTTAGTATTGCTGATATTTGAAATGCCTTGTATGTGAGGTGACGAATGCATACTTGTGCTAATTGTTGAAAATTCATTTTCATTAAGTAACTATAATTGTGATTCGTTTTCCTATTTATACTACTTGTCATTTAAACTTGTTGCTAGCTTAGGAAAGCATGTTTAAGTGACTTAATTGCTTTATTTGCTCAAACTGCCTTACCTGAATTCTCTGCAGCATGCTAAGATAGAATTACCTATTTGCCTTAATATGGAATTTGCCATTTTTGAATATTTTCCTTTTGCTACTATGATATTTGCCATTTTTGAATATCTTCCTGTTGCTGCTGTGTATTTACATTGGGACTACTGATGTGGAATTATTGTAGCTCCCCCTTGTCTGTTTATTTGGGACTACGGATGTGGGATTCCGGTAGACCCCCTGCATAATTATATTTGGGATAACCGGTTCGATTCCCAATAGATCCCCCTACACTTTTACTTTGGGACTGCGGGTTAGATTCCCGATAGATCCCCCAGCACATTGATGAATGGACTACGGAACGGTATCTCGGGAGATCCTTTGGATTGGCACATAAGTTGGACTTTGGGACTGTATCCCGGGAGATCCACTGGATAGTGAGAAAAGGGCTACAGGACGGTATCATGGGAGAACCTCATTGTTATCATTGGTATTCAGCTGTATTTGCTTTGTGTTTATTCCGTTCTTCTGTAATTGTTATTACCTTGTTGACCTATCTTATCTCATTGTTGTACTTCTTATTTCTGTCCGATCTTTTTCATGCTATTAATTATTATTATATTTTACCTTAGTAGGGCCCTGACCTTCCTCGTCACCTCTACTCAAGCTTACCATTCTTGAGACGAAGCGATTCTACGAGACTTCAAGGTATATCTACCATGTCCGCAGACCAATGAGTCCCTTTCTATTCCTGCATTTTGTATTTAGCCCATCTGTACTTTCTGTTCTTATTAGACATTACTAGAGCTATGTAGTGTTTTTCTCAGCTCGGATTCGTGAGTTTCCGAATTTTAGGATAGTGTATCAGATTTATTGAGGAGTTGTGTGTATATGCCGAGCAGCATTTAAATATTGTTTCCTTCGGTTATTTTTTTGGCTTTTGACTATTTATTCCACAAGTTTAGTTTATTTTCCGTATTGTTAGGCTTACCTAGTCGTAGAGACTAGGTGCCGTCACGATAGTTCACGGAGGGCAAACTAGGGTCGTGACAAACATGTAATTAGAAGGATTATTCACATTTTTCCGGTTTAATAGAGTCTTGTAGATCGGTACGGAGACGTCTGTACTTATCCAAGATAATCTATGTAACTGTTAGGAAAATTCCACTTCATTTGATTTCCTTGTCGTGCGAGATTTTGATATCACAATTCGAAATTTCTGTCTTCTATTATTTCACAGATTGTGAGAATATGTGCTACTAGAGATGATCATGCAGCTGCACCCTCTGCTAGATCAGTCAGAGGTAGGGGAATAGGGAGATTTGGAAACGGTGCAGCAAGAGCACCCGCGCGAGCTACCACCAAGGAGCCATCAGCAGTTCCATCCGGAAGTCTAGGCACCTGATACGTCTACTGCTACTACTACTCAAGCATTTCAAGATACTCTTGGACAATTCATAAGCATGTACACGACTCTGGCTCAGCCAGGGTTTCTTCCTCTTGCTGCAGCCACATCTCAAGTTGGGGGAGGAGCACAAACTCTTACCTCCCGCAGTCTTGAGCAGCGAGTCCCATAGATTATTCATGTACATCATTCTGGTACAACCCATAGTCCCAGATCAGCCCAAGGATAGGGCGGCAACTTCCGAGGATGAGCAACTGAGGCTTGAGAGGTTCAAGAGGTACAAGCCTCATATATTCAGCAGTCTAGCATCATATGATGCTCTAGGATTTCTTGATGAGTATTATCGCATTCTCTGTGTCATGGGTATCTTAGGATAGAGCAGGGTGCGGGGTTTCCTTCACTACTTTCCAGCTTCGAGTAGTCGCCTATCAGTGGTGGCGTGCTTATGAGTTAAATAGTCCGGATGAGCCAGCTTCCCTGACTTGGGCTAAGTTTTCAAATATGTTTACGAGGGAGTATGTCTCCCAGAATCTTAGGTACGCCTGGCGTGTGGAGTTTGAGTGACAGCGCCAGGGTACTATGACTATCTCGGAGTATGTTATCAGTTACATTGACATGCACCAGTGTTGCGACCAAAACACTCACGCAAGTGTACGTGATCGACAAGTAATATAGTAGTATCAGGTCTAACATGGCTCATGAGTTGGATATAGATATTTCTTATCAACATGTGGTGAGTATTGCTAGGAGGATTGAGGTTACGCATGCTAGGGAGAGAAAGAGAAGGGAGGCTAAGAGGTCTCGAAAGTCGGGCCATTATTCTGGTGCCCGTGCCCCAGTTGTAGGTCGTCATGGTAAGGGTTATATGAGTCACCTGTTCATTCAGCCTCTTCCAGTAGCCAGTGGTATTCCAGTGCATCCCAGACATCACGAGCCTTATTATGCATCTCCGATATCTGATGTGCCTCATGCATGGGGTGCTTTTAGTGGTCAGTCCAGCAAACTTGTCCCGAGTCAGTCATAACTGCTATATCCTCCTAGATCTTGTTTTGAGTGTGGTGACACATGCCATATGGTGAGGGATTTCCCTAGACTTGGGAGGAGTGCGCCACCATAGACTTCTCAGCCACAGCTGGCTCCTCAGGGTTCTCAGGCCATGATCGCAGCTCCGGTTGCTACCCCACCTGCATAGTTGGCTAGGGGCGGAGGTCGGGGAGATAGAGGTTGCCCTCGAGAGAGGGGCCAATCCAGATAATATTGTATTCCTACTCGCACTAAGATTGGTACCTTCCGATTCTATCATCACAGGTACTATACCGGTTTGTCACAGAGATGCATTGGTTCTATTCGATCCAGGCTCCACTTATTCTTATGTGTCTTCTTATTTTTCTCCGCATTTGGGTGTACCTCGGGATTCTTTGAGTTCCCCTGTTTACTTTTCTACTCATGTGGGAGATCCTCTTTTGTGGACCGCATTTATCGGTCATGTTTGGTTGCTCTTAGTGGTTTTGAGAAGAGCCGATTTATTGTTACTCAGCATGGTAGACTTTGATATTATCTTAGGCATGGACTGATTGTCTCCCCATTATGATATTCTTGATTGTCATGCCAAAACTGTGACGCTGGCTAGGCCAGGTATACCTCATATTGAGTGGAGGGGTGCTTTAGATCACACTCCAGTAGAGTTATTTCTTTCATTAAAGTTCAATGTATGGTTTAGAAGGGATGTGATGTGTATCTAGCTTATATGACAGATGTCAGTATTGATACCCCTTCAGCTGAATCAGTCCCAGTAGTACATGATTTTTCTGATGTGTTTCCAGCTGACCTTTTGGGCATGCCACCCGAGAGAGATATTGATTTTTGCATTGATCTGTTGCCGGACACTCAGCCATTTCTATTCCTCCGTATCGTATGGATCTTCATGAGTTGAAGAAGTTGAAGGATCAATTATATGAATTGCTTGATAAGGGTTTTATTCGGTGCAGTGTCTCATCATGGGGAGCTCCTATCTTATTTGTGAAGAAGAAGGATGGTTCTATGCGTATGTGCATTGATTATCTCTAGTTGAACAAGGTTACAATGAAGAATCGTTATCCTTTGCCTCGTATTGATGATCTGTTTGACCAACTTCAGGGTGCACATGTGTTTTCTAAGATTGACTTGCTCTCAAGGTACCATCAGTTGAAGACTCGAGAGTAAGATATCCTTAAGACTACCTTTAGGACTCGGTATGGTCATTACGAGTTCCTTGTTATATTATTTCAGCTGACCAATGCCCAAGCATCCTTCATACATTTGATGCACGGTATATTGCAGCCATATCTTGACTCATTCGTCATTGTCTTTATTGATGACATTCTGGTATACTCATGAAGTCGGGAAGATAATGAGCAGCACCTGAGGACAATGCTTCAAACTTTGAGAGAAAAGAAGTTATATGTTATGTTCTCGAAATGTGAGTTTTGGTTGGATTCTGTGGCATTCTTGGGTCATGTTGTATCAGGTGAAGGGATCGGGGTGGATCCGAATAAAGTGGAAGCGATGTAGAGTTGGACCAGAGCGTCCTCAACTACTGAGATCTAAAGTTTTTTTGGTTGGCGAGTTATTACCTTGATTTGTTAAGGGATTCTCATATATTGCAGCACCTATGACCAGGTTTACCTAAAAGGGTACTCCGTTCAAGTGGATAGAGGAGCGTGAAAGAGCTTTCAAAAGTTCAAGACAACTTTGACTACAGCCCCTATATTGATATTGCCTACAAGTTTGAGGTATTATACTGTCTATTGTGATACCTCTAGGATTGGCCTTGGAACGGTATTGATGAAGGACTGTAAGGTGATTTCTTACGCTACCAGACAATCGAAGGTACATGAGAAGAATTATCCTATCCATGATCTCGAGTTAGCTACTATTGTTCACGCCTTGAAGATCTGGCATCATTATTTATATAAAGTGTCATGTGAGGTTTATACAGACCATCGCAGCTTGCAGCATTTGTTCAAGTAGAGGGGTCTTAATTTGAGGTAGAGCAAGTGGCTTGAGTTACTATAGGATTATGACATTACCATTCTTTATCATACAGGCAAGGAAAATGTGGTTGCGAATGCCTTGAGTAGGAAGGCGGAGAGTATGGGTAGCTTGGCATTCATTCCAGCTGAGATGAGACCATTAACTTTGGACGTTCAGTCTTTAGCTAATAGACTTGTGAGATTAGATATTTTAAAGCCCAGTCGGGTTCTTGCATGGTTTCTCAATCTTCCTTATTTGATCGTATTAGGGAGCAACAGTATGATGACCCTTATTTGATTGTCCTCAAGGACAAGGTTCAGCTTGGTGATGCCAGAGATGTGACCATTGGCGAGGACGGAGTATTGAGGATGCAGAGTTAGGTTTGTATACCCAATGTTGATGGGCTTTGGGTGCTGATTCTAGAAGAGGCCAACGGTTCGCAGTATTTCATTCATTCGGGTGCTGTGAAGATGTACTAGGATTTGAGGTAGCACTATTGGTGGAGGTGGATGAAGAAAGATATAGTTGGGTTTGTAGCTTGGTGCCTCAATTGTCAGCAGGTGAAGTATGAGTACCATATGTCGGGTGGGTGTAAGATAGAGATTCCAAAGTGGAAGTGGGAGTGGGTCACCACATATTTCGTAGTTCGGCTCACACACACTTTGAGGAAGTTCGATGCTATTTGGGTGATTGTGGATTGGCTGACCAAGTCCTCGTACTTCATTCCTGTGTGTACTACCTATCAGATCGGTAGGCTGTGATTTACCTAAGATGGAGTGCCAATTTCCATTATTTCAGATGAAGGCAGTATCATTTCTGATCGGGGTACGTAGTTTACATCACACTTCTGGAGGGCCGTACAACATGAGTTAGGTACTCGGGTGTAGTTTAGCACAATATTTCACCCTCAGACGGATAGACAGTTCGAGTGCACTATTGAAATTTTAGAGGATATGCTCTGTGCGCTGTGATGGAGTTAGGAGGTTCTTGGGATCAGTTCTTGCCCCTTACAGAATTTGCCTACAATAATAGTTATCAGTTCAAAATTAGGATGGAACCGTATGAGGCTCTATATGGTAGGCGGTGTTGGTCCCCACTGGGTTGGTTCTAGCCGGGTGAGGCCAGATTATTGGGTACGGACATGGTTTAGGATACCTTGGAGAAGGTTAAGGTGATTCAGGATAGACATCGCATAGCCCACCCAGTCCAAACAGAAGGGCTATGTTGACAAGAAGGTTCGTGATGTTTCATATATTGTTTTAGAGCGGGTTCTACTTTGGCTTTCGCCTATGAAAGGCATTATGGGGTTTGGGAAGAAAGGAAAGTTGAGTCCGAGGTTTATTAGCCCTTTTGAGATCTTGAGGTGAGTTGGGGAGGTTGCTTATGATCTTGCCTTACCTCCCAGTTTGGCCGAAGTTCATCCGGTATTTCATGTTTCAATGCTCCGGAGGTATCACTGTGACTCGTCGCACGTGTTGGATTTCAGCTCAATTAAGTTGGACAAGGATTTATCTTATGTTGAGGAGCCAGTGGCTATATTGGATAGACATATCAGAAAGTTGAGGTCAACGAGCATTGCTTTAATAAAGGTTCAATGGCCGGGTCAGTCGGCCGAGGAGGCGAGTTGGGACACCGAGCAGGATATATGCAGCCAGTACCCTCATTTTTTTTCTACTTCAGGTATGTTCTTTATGCTCGTTCGAGGACAAACGAATGTTTAAGTGTAGGAGGATATAACGACCCGGCTGGTCATTTTTGGAATTTTTGCCCCAATCCTCCATTAACTGCTTTCCCTAAGTTCATTTCTGCTATTTTGGCTTGCTGGGACGTTCGGTATTGGGATTCGGAGTGTTCTAGGACACTTAGTCCCTAAATGAGAGCTTAAGTTTTAAAAATGATCTATAGTTGGAACAGTGTGAAGACGGGCTTGGAACGGAAATTCGATGGTTCTGTGAGCTCTGATAGGTGATTTTGGGGTTAGGGGCGTGTTCGAAATGTATTTTAAAATTTGTAGCTAAATTAGGCTTGAATTGGCGAAGTTAGTAGTTTGGCGATTTCCTTTTGATATGTGATACAAGGTTCAAAACAGAATTTCGAGGGTTTCTGTAGCTTTGTTAGGTGATTTGGGATATGTATGCAAAATTTCAGGTCATTCGAACGTGTTTTGGTTAGGTTTTTGATCGAATGCGTGTTTTGGAGGTTTTAGAAGAACTTAGGGTTGAATTTGATGTATTTTGATAGTTTTTGCGTTGTTTGAGGAATTTTGATGATTGGAAAGCGTGGGCAGTTCGCAAGTATGGATGCAGTTGAGATATCCTGGGTACGCAGGTGCGTAGGAGAGGTCGCAACTCTAAGTCCGCAGATGTGGATAGGTGCCCGCAGAAGCGGAAGTGAGGAGGTCAGCGGTCGTATATGCGAGGTCTTTTTTGCACCTGCGTAGTTGTAAATGCGAATATGGAGAGTAAATGCGAAGTTGGGGGATTTAATGATTTTTCGCAGGTGCGAAAGGCCTGGGAAGAAAGTATAAATAGTACACTACGCGAATTTTGGTTCATTTCCACCATTTTCAAGTCGGTTTTTTGAGCTTTTGGAGTGGTGATTTTGGGAGGATTTTGAAGAGTAAATCAATGGGTAATGATTCATAGTCCCTTTCTAGTTGTATCCCATAATCTACTCTTAGTTTTGTCATTTAATTTCGGATTTTGGATGAAAATTGGGGGGAAATTTGGAGAACTTTCTTAGACCTAAATTTCATGTTTTGATTGGGAATTTTGACATTGGATTTAGATAATATTGATATGGTTAGACTCGTGAGTATGTGAGGATTCTGAAAATATAAATTTTACCCCATTTCGAGATGTGGGCCCAAGGGTAATTTTGGTTATTTTACCTAATTTTGCGTATTAGCTTAGAATTTCTTTGTAGAGCCACTTACTTGAAGTGTTATTTACATTATGAAATTGAATAGAATAGATTTGGGCCATTTAGAGTCGTGTACTTGTGGAAATGACATGTGGTCTCGGGTTGATTATTGAGCCGGCTCGAGGTAAGTGGTTTGTCTAACCTTGTGTGGGAACATTCCCCTTATGATTGACATTGTGATAATTAAAATGCCTTGTATGTGAGGTGATGAGTGCGTACTTGTGCTAATTTTTTAAAATCCTATTTTTCATTAAAATAGCCTTAAATTGTGTCCTTTCTTGCTTACACTACTTGCAATTTAAGCATGTTGTTAGCTTAGGAAAACATGTCTAATTGCCTTAATTGCTTTATTTGCTCAAACTGCCTTATTTGTATTATGTGTAGCATGATACGTTAAAAATACCTATTTTACCTTGGTGTGAAATTTGAATTGAATTGAGTATTCTTCGTGTTGCTGCTGGTTGTTTACATTGGGACTACGGATGTGGGATCTCGGTAGATCCCCATTGTTTGTTTATTTGGGACTAATAATTCGGGATTCTGGTAGATTCCCCCTTTTTTTATTTGGGACTACGGATGTGGGAATTTGGTAGATCCCCCTGTACAGTCATATGGAACTATAGGATTGCACATGGTAGATTCCCCCTGTACTAGGTATTGTTTATTTGGGACTACATATCGGGATTCTGGTAGATCGCTACGCACTGATAGTTGGACTACGGGACAGGATCCCGAGAGATCCTTTATATATATATATATATTTAATTATAACACAATACCAGTCCCCAAATGGACAACCCAAGAAGAATATATGAGTTTAAGAACTCCAATAATAATAATACTGAGTTGAGTTGTACTCTTTTCCGTGATTATCTTATCTCTGTTATAGTTGTTGTTGCTCTTTCGGTTCTATGTTATTCTTACTATTGGATCCAGTTATACTGTCTCATTTTACACTGTTATACCTTATAATTCATTTAACCTTAGTAGGGTCCTGACTTTCCTCATCACTACCCAACCGAGGTTAGGCTTGGCACTAACTGAGTACCGTTATGGTGTACTCATGCCCTTTCTATGCATGTTTTCATGTGCAGATCTAGGTACTTCCACTCAGTGTTATCACGATTTAGGCGAGGCACTTGTAGAGACTCTGAGGTATATCTTCCGCGTCCGCAGACCGGAGAATCCCTTTCTATTCTCTCTTTAAGTACTAGCCCTTCTATATTTTTCTTTGTTAGACATTCTGGAGTTAGATACTTGTAGACGTTCAAAAGCTGCGGTTTCATGAGATTCCGGGTTTTGGGAAATATTGTTAGTTTATAGAGTTGTATTGTATATGCCGAGAGGCATCTTAAACACTATTTCACTTTGTTATTTCCGTTTTTAATTACTTCTTTCCAAAAATTGTTTATTTTACGCATTGTTAGGCTTACCTAGTCATAGAGACTAGGTGACGTCATGATAGTTCATGGAGGGAGAACTGGGGTCGTGACAAAAAATTAATCGAATCTTCAATAAAATGATAATAATAAGAATGTTACTAATGGCATTTTCCTAAATCTAAACTAAAGTTGAGAGCAGTAAAACAACATTCCCTAAATCTACTTGGTCCTAGAAGGACCTTCCACGTGCTTTTTCTCTGTTGACTCCATCAATTAGATTTCCCAAGCTGCACATATCCAGCAATACATAAGCCTTTGCTAGGAGCCCTCCTTCATTGCCTTCTATGTTTTGACAGCCTGAAACCCTCTCTCTAATGTTCCCTTCAAGTTCCATCAGCCCTTGCTCCAGATATTCCAATCTCCCTGTTGATTTAGTTGCAATTACCCTCCATTCATTGATTGATTCCATATCCAATTTGTGTTGTTCTAGAGGCCTAGCTTCAGATACAAAGACCCTGTTACGTAAACTCCTGTACTTGACCTGTGCTTCAGCGGCGTCATCTATGATCCTATTTTTCAGATTAACTCTCGGCTTGTCATCTCCTGCTATGTCATCCACTATCTACGATAGTTAGAAGTACACATGACTGGCGTGATACCTATCTGGCTTAATAGTATCCTTTTCCACAATGAACTTCTGATTCCACATATGCTATGCCTCAAACTTGAAGGAATAACGTCTCCTTTAAAATCTGCTTTGTATTGGACCATGTTGGAAACCCGAGGTATAAACTATTTTTTTCCTGCTTATCTCATTACCCTTATAAGAGCATAAAGATAGATTTCCCTTAACCTGATCAATACCAGATGTGTAGGCTTTCTCGACTTGAAGATGAGCTCACCGCTAGTAAACCATTCGAACATCCAATGTACCTGTTCGTTTGTCAGATTGCTGAAGAAACGTACCCAACTCACAATATTTCTAGGTTGCGCAAACATGTCTGGGATGAATGTCATTTTCTTGGGATGGTGATAAGCTATATAGTCGTGCAATGGCCGACGTAGAAGCTCTTGGCTTTATTCTCCCCTATGAAAATTCTCTAACAACCAAACTTGTAGTAACATATTAAAACCCTTACAGTGCCCGAATCCCTATTTACACCGATCTAAAGTGCGGTACATTTCAGCTAAGATCATGGAGATAATAGTATAGTTTTGTCCCTTGATTCCTTCCATTAGAGTTCTAGGCGAGTATGGATCCTTCCCCCTTTCATTGGAAATATTAATAACCCCAAGAAGCAGACAATGAACACATAAATCCGATGATGCGTCCAACCCAAAAAAGTAATGCAGTGGTCCTCATGATAGAGACAATATGACTTACTTTGCGCATAACACTCATAAAGTAATTCAAATGGGATGTACGACTTCTTCAAACAAAGGAATTCATCAATTTTCTTGATACCTAGCATTTTCAGAAAACCACGATGGGTGTGATTCTCTAGTGCCAATAATCCTGGACTGTTCCCTGGCATCTTATAGAAACCTCCTAGTTCCTCTAAGAGATGAGTAATTTTCATGTCACCAAAGTGGTAGACAACCCTTTTCTCATCCCAAAACATACTAGCAGCCTCAATCAATGTTCTATTTGGTCGGATGTCTAATAAGGATGGCAAATAACCAAGGACCCTTCTCACATGATTCTTGTTGCTAGGCGCAAGATTTTTCCACCAATCAAGCAGCAGAGGTGGGATGTTTTGCATCATGCTGAACCTGGAAACTCTGTGCTTCATTTTCTACAAACAAATCGAGTGAGCCCTCTCCCCCTCTAGAATCAACCATTTACAGACTAATGATCAATATATTGGCATATTTTCACCAAGTAATGCACATAATGTGACAATGTCGTTGAGATTGTAGAAATTCCGTCGTAATTTGGACAAGGCTTATCTTAGCGGGATATCACGCTGACAACGTTAACATGATGAATGTACATTTGATATTGGAGTAAGGTTTATATAACGGCCTATAATAGTACTCTAAAGTAGAACACTTAACAGGGAAAGGCACATGACAGTCGACTGTACCGCTGATCGACTAGTCTATAACAAATATGCATTTTCAATTTAAAAGGGTAATTTTAGAAGAGCGCAGACACTCATCAAGCGTTGCTATGTTAATAGTTGTCATGTGTGGATTATGATGTTGAGAATGCTTTATGAAGGAGATAATAGCACATTGCCAAGTATTTGCATGATAAATATATAAAAACGGTAAATACAGTAGTAAGGTAAAACATGAAAAACACAAAATAAAGACAACAGAGAATGTTAGTTCGTGGAGTAGTTGTGGAAATGTGATAAACAAACAGGGGATTCGGGATAGGAATGACATGATGTAAAGCAAATGAAAAGCAAATATAATAAATGAGGGTAGATGGATAATAGGATGTGCAAGTTATAATAAATTTAAGCAAATAAAGGCGGAAAAGGGAAGGGATGTGCATGTTATAGCAAAACTTAACAAATAAAGATGGTAACACAAAGAAACTAATCCACATAAGCCAAGTTGATTATGGTTAGAGCCTAAAAGTAAAGTCCCTAGTAGAGTCACCATACTGTCGTGCCCCTTTTTCTCATGAAAGCGGGTTTTGACGTAGTGACAACTCCTTTTGGAATGGGAGATAGAGTTCTAAAGGAGAATAGTCGCCACCTAATGATTTTATAAGGTGTGTTAGGGCAACTACTATGCAAATAATTCTGTTTCACGAGTCAACATCACGAAAGATCAGGTAAGGGCTCAAATTACCTCAAAGAAAAGGTGTTAGGCACTCTTCAAGGTCCACAATTGTGGGTCCCGATAGGACTTAAGATCATGTGGATTACAATTAAACTAGGTGATCAAATAAATAAAGGGAATTCATAAGGCAATGAATTCTGTTACAACATTATTAGTACAAGTCTTATTACGATTTAATTATTTAATCTAATAAACACACATAAAGTGAAAGGGGATGGGGGGCTTAGTTTTTTAGCCTAAAGGATCACCCAGTGCAACATAAATAATACTTTGCAACTCCCTATTATTCAGCGGGGGCACAAACTATCATCTCATGCTACCAGATTATAATGTTAAAGTTGTTACCTAAAAATGCTCTAATTCAATTCTAAGTCGTGCCCCATGCGTGTACTACCCATCCTATATCTATGGTCTAAGAGGTGTTGGACCTCTATTTGGGTGGTTCTAGACCTCACTTACGTCGCTTAGAAATGTTAAAACTAGGCGACATACAAAAATACAATGGACTTACATATAGGTACTTAAGGCTCAAGTTTGCCTCCATACTTAAGCAACAAATACACGCAAGACTAATTTCATGCTAGGCAATTCGTAAGTAAGAACCTTAAGCCCTATAGACATGCTTTCTATGTGAAAATGCGTCAAAACATACAAGAAGTTTTAGAGGCTGAGAGTTGCTCACATACATGATTATATATGTTGATTATATGGTTTATAGTTTTCCTTTTATTAAATCTGTTATGCCTATGCGACTCATGCACTAAGGAGTAATGAAAAACAATTGGGGAGGAGCTCACAATTACTTAAGCTTACTGACAGCAACATGAACAAGTAATAAATGTAACACGACCCAAATACCGTAGTGGTCGTGATGGCGTCTCTCATAAAGACAAGGCCAGCCAACTAACATGACTTGTCACTTTTATAAATAGTTAAGCATAAATGGACAGTAAAAATATGACTTAATAATATTAATTAACGAAATTACAACCCAACACAACCCTAATTTGGGTGTCACAAGTGACGAGCATCTATCACAATGTAAATCCACTACAAGGCCTAAAATATACAAAACCAGAATAATGAACAAAAGAGATGAACATGGTGCTGCGAACGCTAGTAGTAACCTCCTAAACTCATGTAACTGTGCCTCTAATAAGCCAAATCCCGCTTCCGAGTGAATAGATACCTGCATCTGCACACGAGGTGCAGGGTGTAAAGTGAGTACTCCAACTCAATAAGTAATAAAGATAAATAACAACTAAGCATTAACAAATTACGTAAAGCAAACCATCATGATGTATAGAAGCAGGGTACAATCCTTGAGAAAATAGTAAGGGTGTGAAATCTTTGGAAATATCTTGGATTAGTTTAAAGCTCTTTTGAAAATGATCTTTTCAATAGTTACAAAAATTATTTTTCAAAGAGGTAGTGCTGATAAGTACAAAACAATCTGCCTCTCGGGCATATATACCACAATATAACAGGTAAAAAGGAATATAAATATGCAAGATGTGCACATAAAAGTTTGCCCTCGGGTAATATCTCAAAATAGTACCAGCCCTCCGGGCTCACTTTCAGAAACACTCCCAGCCCACAGGCTCTCTCTCTCTCTCTCTCTCTCTCTCTCTCTCTCTCTCTCTCTCTCTCTCTCTCTCTCTCTCTCTCTCTCATATCACTCTCAGCACAGTATCATAAAGTAACAGCTATGATATGCAGCCCGATCCACATATCGATGTGGTGTGCATTCCGATCCATATCTCGCTACGGCGTGCACCCCATTCCATATCTCGCTCTGACATGCAACTCGATCCATATGGGTACCCGTGCTCACTGTGGAGGTGCAGACCCCGGAGGGGCCCCATATGACCAAGTGCAATATCAAGCAACCTCGTGGCATATAAAATAAGGCCTAAAAGCCTTCTCACATCACACTCGAGATGTGGAAGCTCCTCACATAACACTCATGGCCTGAAAGCCTCATCACATAACACTTGAGGCCTGAAAGCCTCCTCACATCATGCTCAAGGCCTGAAAACCTCACTCAGTCCAGAAACATCATAAGCCTCTCAGGCATCAATGAAGTAATAGTGCTCATCCCAAACAATAGTGTAAAGTATCAATAATATTTCAAAATTTAGTTAGAACGACTGAGTTTACAAAACAATGTAATTGTTAGGACTGAGTTTAAATAATGTATCAAAATAGTGGGGTAACAGTGATAACAAGCCCAGAAGGATTCAAATAGTTGGCATTAAGACCAAAACATGGTAATAAGACCAAATCATGATGATAAACAAAATATTTCAGTCAAATACGCGGTAAAATATCAAACATGATGGACCAAGTGACAATCCCCAATGGTGCTCTACCCTACACTCGCTATCTGGCGTGCAAGTCACCTTAATATAGCAATACAATATGCAGTTCGGGGTTTCAAACCCTTAGGATATCATTTACAATAATTACTCACCTCAAGCCGGCTAAAATCCTAGCTCGCTATGCCCTTGACTCTCAAATCGGCCTCCTCGCATGTCGAATCTGATCAAAACTACAATGAATACATCAAAACAGGCTAAGGGAACATAACCTAATCAAAAAAAATTGAAAATAGCAAAAATCTCGAAATTGGCAAAACTCGAGCCCCAGGCCCACTTCTCAAAACTCAAAACTTTTTATATCAACGGGTTCCTTATCTCGCCATGAGTCTATATATATCAAGAACTCCCAAATACGAGTTCAAATGACCCACCAAAATGTAATTTGAAATATCAAAACCCAAGCCCTAGTTCTTCCCATTTTTTGCTAAGTTTTCATGAATTTATAGGTTGATTCTACAATTAAATAATGTATTTAGGTCATAGAACTCACCTCTAAACAATCCCACTCGAAATCCCCTTCATTTCCCATCCAAAGGTTCTCAAGGATGTTCAAAAAATGGTGGAAATTAACTTCGACTCGCAGAGGAAATGTGATTAAAATTGTTCTGCCCAGGTGACCTTTTACTCTATGCAAACATGAGGGCTATTGCATATGATCTCGGATCAGAGTTTTTATAATTCGGTTAGCTTCGGGTAATGATTTATGACTTAGGAGTGTGATCAGAATATATTTTGGAGGTCCGGGTTACCTGTCCTAGACGGACCCAACCCATGTGTTGAGTCCCCTCAGTCAGATATGATGCAAATAATCGTCCTAATTCTAGGCTCAATATCCTGATTTTTCATAGGTTCTAGACTGTGCACCCGAGCGGACAACTCGGATTGAGGAGGGGGCTACATACCGGGGAACATCAACATCAGAGTTGTCGGGATTGCAGTACTCTCCTTACACGGGACAACAATACTTTGACACCAATGATAGTGGCCGATATCTTTCGTGCTCTCACAGCCTGCAAAGCGGGGGAAGATTTCTTTGAGGGGTGTAATATACTACTTCAGATGTGGATGATCGAGCATTTATGTCACCACCCTCAGGTTTTTAGTTATAGATCATCTGAAAGGACTTGTATCGAAGAATTCTACATAAGGACATCCGGGTTACCTATCCTAGACGGACCCAACCCTTGTGTTGAGTCCCCTATGTCAGATATGATGCAAATAATCGTCCTAATTCTAGGCTCAATATCCTGGTTTTTCATAGGTTCTAGACTGTGCACCCGAGCGGACAACTCGGATCGAGGATGGGGCTATGTAGACCCGCGGGATCGTCCGACTTAGTAACTTTTCCGGCATCTTTTCTTATTTTTGGTATTGACACTAACAGAAAAGGGAGTCTCAACCAGTAAACACATTCCCGGAGGTAAGAAGAGAAGGGTTTTCGGCATAATTTTATATACAATTCACGTAATATCAAAGCGGTAAACATATAGCACATCGATCAAAGCATATAATGAAATCAGATATAAACAAAACAACAATTTAACTGAGCTCAAATTATTAAACCCTAAACCGAAGTTCTGGGTTTCTTGTCCCCAGCAGAGTCGCCAGAGCTGTCACACCTCCTTTTTTTTCCTACCGCTCAATTACTACTACATCCCGGGAAGGGATATAATAATAAAAGAGAAGGAATTATTCTAATTAAAGGACAGTCGGAACGTGATTTATTTATTAAGTTTCAGAGTCTCCACTTGGGAAAATAATGGTGTCCGAAGTCACTAGTTGAATCCCGAACCGAGGAAGTTATCACTCTGTTAACAGTCTGCAAACCAGAAATCCGGATAAGGAATTCTATTAACCCGAGAGAAGGTGTTAGGCTCTCCCAGATTCCGTGGTTCTAGCACGGTCGCTCAACTGTTGTTTTTGTTTTTTTTCTTATTTCTTCATATGTTTTGCTTTTATATGCTTTTATTAGTGTTCCGTTTTATCATTTTTAAAATAATTACAACGTCGCAAAAATGCATTTCGAGTCACACCATACCAGTACGCCTGTGACTTTTAATACTCTTCAACTTCGTTGAAATTTGGATTTGGGTCACATAAATGTGCACCCGTATTAGGAATGTATATTTAATTATGCTTAAAGGCCTACTCTTGTTAATATTCGGGAAAGATCGTGAAATTATCTAAACGATCCTTCCAAGTCTACAATTTAAGTTATTATTTCGGGGCCCCGTGCACTTCATATTTATAACAAGGATAATCCCTTATTTTTTAAAGGTCAATCCTATTTGTGCACTATATTTTCTATTTTTGTTTTTTCTTCCTAATATATGACTATTTTTGTATTAATTTCGGACAATTAATATTGAACTTCAGGCCATTATTCATTATTGGGTCTGGACTTCAGACTGCCTAACAGTTCATAGTCAAATACAACTGGGCCTCTGGAGCCCAGCATATATTTCTGTTCCTATTCGAAGGCATGAATGCCATTTCTATTCGATCAAGGCCTGATTTCCGTTGAGGCCCAAATCGTTCACATTTAAAGCAACACAGGAACTAATTATCATTTTAACAGCACTTATGAATGTAACAATTAATAGTTTCTACAAACGCCAATTTGCATTTAGTCACTACTGATTTCAATATTTAACAATTAATTAAGAATTCTAACACACTAGTTTATATCAATGTTATTATTCAACAAGCAGAATCTGATATTCAAATCACTATTATGACACTGGTTGCAGAATTAAATTTTTTTATCACTTTATTTTTAACTGAAGAAAACAGTATTCTAATTTTAACTAAGCATGCTTGAACTACTATTATCAAATTGCAGAGTCTAAAAGCAAATTTGTAGCTAAATCATTTTAAGTAAGGATAAACAGTAATACAATTTGAAATTCAAAACTACTTATACTTTTCCAATTAATTGATTCAAATTCAAAACTGGATTAGCAGAGCGTCCGGGTGTTAATTCTTCACATATAATTCATAATAGTTATAAATCCAGGCGATTTAACTAAGTTTTAACCAGTTTAAAACATAGATTTAAGTAATCATTTTTGCCTAGCTTATTTAACCTACCGTTTTTATCACTAGCACTACTACTAAATTCAAAGTATACTTATCTAGTCAATTACTTTTACAGCCAAATCCTAAATGAATTACAAAGATCTAGGCACTCAAAATTACATAACGAATAGAACAGATACACAATGAATAACTAGAACATGATTAACATTTTTATTTCTTCAATCAGCAGCTCAATTACAGCTCCAGGACATAGTAGTGTACCTGATTCAAAAGAAAATCAATGAGTTCTAGGTTTTTGAGAAGAAGGAAAAATCAGAAATAGCAATGGCGATAAGCAACAACGAACAGGAGTAATTAACACAACAAATCTCACAACTCGACAGGCAACCAGCAAATAACTCGAGCAAATAGAAATCCAAGCTAAGTTAAAGTAAACACGACAGAGGAACAACCAGCAAAGATTCCAGAAATAGTACTCGAATTGTATACTAAGTAGAAGACCAGTAGAGTTCTGAAATTTCAGAACCCTTTTGAGTGATTTTCGATTCTAAAAATGTGTACTAGAAAATTGAATCCCTAAAGTCTCTGAAGGTTGGAACTTCTTTTTCAGGCTTGAGATAGCCTATTTATAGAATAAATTTGGAAGGGAATTTTGAATTAGTTATTTCTATTTCCCACCCTAGCTCTTTTTCAATTAAATCAATTAAGTATAGCAGAATTCTAACGAAAATACACTTGAACCCTTGCAAGAAGGTTCTAGGCTATTCCTTATTGTTCTATTGGGCGGATTTTACCTAGTTGC
Source organism: Nicotiana noctiflora (assembly GCA_032618575.1). Taxonomy (NCBI): domain Eukaryota; kingdom Viridiplantae; phylum Streptophyta; class Magnoliopsida; order Solanales; family Solanaceae; genus Nicotiana; species Nicotiana noctiflora. The sequence continues at coordinate 36,934 of JASVEL010002594.1, forward strand.
CCTCACTCGCTAAGGTTTATTTGTCACGACCCTAGTTCACCAATTGTGAACATGTCGTGATGGCACCCAGTCCCCACGACTAGGTAAGCCTAACACGTTGCGGAATATACAAGTTATAAATATTTAAATAAGAAACAACGGAAAATAGCATAAAAGATATGTAATCCGTGCCGCTTGGCACATACATCCATCACACAATGAATAAAACACTACCAAGATCCGGAACCCCACGGTAACACAGACTAAAAGAGAAAATACAACTGTGGCTCTATGTGTAAAGAGTATCTAACAACGAAATGAAGAAAAATGTCAACTAGTACTACTAGAATAGAAGGAAAGCCTCCGGATCGGCGGACGTAGCAGATCATACCTCGAGGTCTCCAGAAAAGCTGCGGAAATCACCTAGCACGAGCCTGCTGTGATGTACCTGGATCTGCACAACAAAAGTGTGCAGAAGAGTAGCATGAGTACACCACGGCGGTACTCAGTAAGTGCCAAGCCTAACCTCGATGGAGTAGTGACGAGGAAGGTCAGGGCCCTACTGAGAAATAATAATATAATGATAATAACAATAATAAGCAGTTTAAATGATAATAATTTCCGAAATTAACAACAATAAATGATTACCGCAATCGTCTACAATTAAGCTAACAACAAATAGTCAACTCAATAAAACCAGTCCAGGACCTGTGGGAATCGAACCCACAGTCCCATTGACAGTACCTCTGGGTCTCCGGGAATCGAACCCGCAGCCCATGTCTCAATAAATAATCAATAACTCAGGATCTCCGGGAATCGAACCCGCAGTCCCTACCAATAACTCAGGATCTCGGGAATCGAACCCGTAGTCCCTACCAATAACTCAGGATCTCGGGAATCGAACCCGTAGTCCATATTTCAATAATCTCGGGATCTCGGGAATCGAACCCGTAGTCCACATTTCAATAATCTCAGGATCTCGGGAATCGAACCCGTAGTCCACATTTCAATAATCTCAGGATCTCGGGAATCGAACCCGTAGTCCACATTTCAATAATCTCAGGATCTCGGGAATCGAACCCGTAGTCCATAACCACAGCAAGTAAAGGAATACACAGAGAGAAGTATAATATACTTAACGATAACTTCGCCGATGAACAGCGCCAGCGATTACCAAGAAAACTCAAGTAAATCAATTAAGCAACTGGACAGTTAGATTCTATCTAATCATGCTTTCTAACTATTACCGGTAGGAATATCGAATTTAACAACTAAGAATAGGAATATCACTAATTGAACATTTTGAGTAAAGTATGTGTTCAACAACCAGCGCATATACACGCTCGTCACCTCGCGTACAAGGCATTTAAAGTATCACAATAATATCCTAGGGGTGAAAGTCCCCCACACGAGGTTAGACAAGCCACTTACTGAGTACCGCCGTGGTGTACTCATGCTACTCTTATGCACACTTTTGTTGTGCAGATCCAGGTACATCAGAGCAGGCTCGTGCTAGGTGATTTCCGCAGCTTTTCTGGAGACCTCGAGGTATGATCTGCTACGTCCGCGGATCCGGAGGCTTTCCTTCTATTCTAGTAGTACTAGTTGACATTTTTCTTCATTTCGTTGTTAGATACTCTTTACACATAGAGCCACGGTTGTATTTTCTCTTTTAGTCTGTGTTACCGTGGGGTTCCGGATCTTGGTAGTGTTTTATTCATTGTGTGATGGATGTATGTGCCAAGCGGCACGGATTACATATCTTTTATGCTATTTTCCGTTGTTTCTTATTTAAATATTTATAACTTGTATATTCCGCAACGTGTTAGGCTTACCTAGTCGTGGGGACCGGGTGCCATCACGACATGTTCACAATTGGTGAACTAGGGTCGTGACAAGTTGGTATCAGAGCTCTAGGTTCATAGGAGTCACGGGACACGGACCGGTTACTTAGAGTCTCGCTGATCGATACGGAGACGTTCTGTATTTATCTACGAGTGGCTAGGTAGCTGTTTAGGAAACTCTTCATTTCTTTTGGATTCCTTGTCGTGCGACATTTTTGACATCAAAAATCTAAACTACTGCTTTCTATTCTCTCACGAGATGGTGAGGACACGATCTACTCGCGATGATCGGGTACCCCCCCCTGTTGCTGCCGTCGGAGGCCGGGGCCGAGGTAGAGGGACGAGGACGCGCCCGAGGTGCAGCCACGGCACCCTCGCGCGCTGCCGGCCGAGGTGCCACGGGTAGACCGAGGCTGGAGCGCGAGCACACGGTACACCGACTACAGGCTGCTATTACTCCGGCACTACGGGAGACCACGGCTCAGTTCACGAGTATGTATACCACTTTAGCCCGGGCAGGGCCTGCTTCCTCTTGTTGCGGCTACATCTCGGGCCGGGGGAGGGGCCCGGACTCCCGCGGCCGTTACACGGAGCGGCGTGTGCCGGTGGGACGGGTTCCGGATATTTTGGTTATGCCTCCTGCTCCCCCCCGGCACGGCCCGGAGGTGGACCAGCTGCCTCCGAGGACGAGCAGCGTAAATTGGAGAGGTTCAAGAAATATGACCCTCCAGTGTTTAGTGGTTTGGCTTCAGATGATGCATTGGGTTTTCTGGAGGAGTGTCATCGTATTCTTCGTACTATGGGGATTGTGGAGACCAGCGGGGTTTCCTTCACTACGTTTCAGTTTCGTGGGACCGCTTATGATTGGTGGCGCACGTATGAGTTGGATAGTCCGGAGGAGTCCGCTTCGTTGACCTGGACGCAGTTTTCAAATCTGTTTTTGACGGAGTTTGTTCCCCAGAGCCTTAGGGATTCTTGGCGCTCGGAGTTTGAGCGGTTGCGACAGGGCTCCATGTCAGTATCGGAGTATGCTATCAGTTTCACCCGCCTAGCCAGGCATGCACCGGCTTTGGTAGCCACGGTTCGGGAGCGAGTGCGGAGATTTATTGAGGGCCTTGTTCCGCCTATCCGATCCGGCATGGCCAGAGAGCTTGAGACAGATATATCTTATCAGCAGGCAGTTAGCATTGCCAAGAGGATCGAGAGTATGCTCCCTAGAGAGCGGAGAGAGAGAGAGGCCAAGAGGTCTCGTGAGTCGGGCCATTTCTCTGGTGCCCGCACTTCATCGGCCGGTCGTTTTGGCAGGGGTTATTCCGGTCGACCAGTTCACTCGGCATTGCCCGCAGCCGGTAGTACTCCAGGTCTTCCAGCACCTCAGGAGCCTTATTATGCTCCCCCAGTTTCCAGTGCACCTCCTGCGCGGGGTCCTTCCAGGGGTCAGACTAGTGGGGGTGAGGCCGGTCAGTCACAGCCGCCGCGTCCTCCCAGAGCTTGTTTTGAGTGCGGGGATACTCGCCACCTGGTTAGGGAGTGCCCCGGGCGCAGGAGAGGAGCCCCTCATCAGTCATCACAGCATCCGCGTGGTTCTCAGGGCCAGCAGGCTATCATTCCAGCCCCAGCTGCCACTCCACCTGCCCAGCCATCCAGGGGCGGGGGTCAGGGTTCCAGAGGCCGCCCTCGAGAGGGGGGACAGGCCATATTCTATGCTATTCTTGATCGCGCTGCGGCTGTTGCATCTGACTCCGTTATCACAGGTATTATTATGGTTAGTCACAGGGAGGCATCGGTTCTATTCGACCCTGGTTCCACTTTTTCATATGTGTCTTCTTACTTTGCTTCTCATCCGGGTGTGCCTCGGGATTCTTTGAGTGCCCCCATTTATGTTTCCACTCCGGTGGGTGATTCTTTGGTCTGTGGACCGCGTATATCGGTCGTGTTTGGTTACCATTTGTGATTTTGAGACCAGAGCGGATCTATTGCTGCTTGGGATGGTCGATTTTGATATTATTCTGGGCATGGACTGGTTGTCGCCCTATTATGCTATTCTTGATTGTCACACCAAGACCGTGACGCTGGCTATGCCGGGCATTCCACGTATTGAGTGGAGTGGTACTCTAGATCACACCCCTAGCCGTGCTATTTCTTTTCTCAGAGCTCAGCGTATGGTTGAGAAGGGGTGTGCTGATTATCTAGCCTATGTGCGGGACGTCAGTATTGACACTCCCTCTATTGATTCTGTTCATGTGGTACGTGACTTTGCTGATGTATTTCCAGCTGATCTTCCGGGCATGCCGCCCGACAGAGATATTGACTTTGCTATTGACTTGTTGCCGGGCACTCGGCCCATTTCTATTCCACCGTACCGTATGGCTCCTCCTGAGTTAAAGGAGTTGAAGGATCAGTTACAGGAGTTATTGGGCATGGGTTTTATTCGACCCAATGTTTCGCCTTGGGGCGCTCCTGTATTGTTTGTGAAGAAAAAGGACGGTTCTATGCGTATGTGTATTGACTATCGTCAGCTGAATAAGGTTACAGTGAAGAACCGGTATCCTTTGCCCCGTATTGATGATTTATTTGACCAGTTACAGGGCGCACGGGTGTTTTCTAAGATTGATTTGCGCTCTGGGTATCACCAGCTGAAGATTCGGGAGCCAGATATCCCGAAGACTGCCTTCGGGACCCGGTATGGTCACTATGAGTTCCTCGTGATGTCTTTTGGGTTGACTAATGCTCCAGCAGCATTTATGCATTTGATGCACAGTGTGTTCAGGCCTTATCTGGACTCGTTCGTGATTGTCTTCATTGATGATATTCTAGTATATTCCCGGAGTCGGGAAGAGCACGAGCAACATTTGAGGATAGTGCTTCAGATTCTGAGGGAGAAGCAGCTATATGCCAAGTTCTCTAAATGTGAATTCTGGTTGAGTTTAGTGGCATTTTTGGGCCACGTGGTGTCGAGTAATGGTATTCGAGTAGATCCGAGGAAGGTGGAGGCTATGTAGAGTTGGCCCAGACCCTCATCCGCTATTGAGATTCGCAGTTTCCTTGGTTTGGCGGGCTATTACCGTCGTTTCGTAGAGGGTTCTCTTCGATTGCAGCACCTATGACTAGATTGACCCAAAAGGGTGCCCCTTTTCAGTGGACAGACGAGTGTGAGGCGAGCTTTCGGAAGCTCAAGACAGCTTTGACTTCGGCCCCTATATTGATGTTGCCTACGGGTTCGGGGTCCTATACTGTATATTGTGATGCCTCACGAGTTGGACTCGGTGCGGTATTGATGCGGGACGGTAGGGTGATTGCCTACGCGTCGAGACAGCTGAAGGTGCATGAGAAGAATTACCCTGTTCATGATTTGGAGCTAGTTGCCATTGTTCACGCCTTGAAAATTTGGCGTCATTATTTATATGGGGTTCCTTGTGAGATCTACACCGATCACCGGAGCTTGCAGCACTTGCTTAAGCAGAAGGACCTGAATATGCATCAGAGGAGATGGTTGGAACTACTGAAGGACTATGATATTACTATTCTCTATCATCCGGGCAAGGCTAATGTGGTTGCTGATGCCTTGAGTCGTCGGGCAGAGAGTTTGGGGAGTTTAGCATATCTACCAACTTCGGAGAGGCCTATGGCGATGGATGTTCAGGCTTTGGCCAGGCAGTTTGTTAGACTGGATCTTTCGGAGCCCAGCCGGGTTCTAGCTTGTGTGGTTTCTCGGTCTTCTCTATTTGACCGCATCAGGGAGCGTCAGTTCGACGACCCTCATTTGCTTGTCCTTTAGGATAGAGTTCGGCGTGGTGATGCTCGAGACGTTACCATCGGGGATGATGGGGTCATGAGAATGTAGGGGCGTATTTGTGTGCCCAATGTAGATGGTCTTCGAGAGCTAATTCTAGCAGAGGCCCATAGCTCGCGTTATTCCATCCATCCGGGTGCCGCGAAGATGTATCGGGACTTGAAACAGCATTACTGGTGGAGGCGGATGAAAAGGGATATAGTTGATTATGTTTCCAGATGCCTCAACTGCCAGCAGGTGAAGTATGAGCATCAGCGTCCGGGTGGATTGATGCAGCAGATTGAGATTCCCGAGTGGAAATGGGAGCGCATTACCATGGACTTTGTATCCGGACTTCCACGGACGGTTAGGAAGTTTGATTCTATTTGGGTCATTGTGGATCGGCTGACCAAGTCCGCCCATTTTATACCGGTGAGCACTACATATTCATCGGAGCGACTGGCGGGGATCTATATCAGGGAGGTAGTTCGGCTGCATGGTATTCCAGTTTCCATCATTTCAGATAGAGGCACTCAGTTCACTTCACGGTTCTGGAGAGCCGTACAGCAGGAGTTAGGTACTCGGGTGGAGCTGAGCACAGCGTTTCATCCCCAGACTGATGGTCAGTCCGAGCGCACTATTCAGATTTTGGAGGATATGCTCCGTGCGTGCGTGATTGAGTTTGGAGGTTCATGGGATCACTTCTTGCCACTGGCGGAGTTTGCTTATAACAACAGCTACCAGTCTAGTATTCGGATGGCACCGTACGAGGCCCTATATGGTAGGAGGTGCAGGTCTCCCGTGGGTTGGTTTGAGCCGGGCGAGGCCAGGTTACTAGGTACTGATATGGTTCAGGAGGCTATGGACAAGGTCAAGGTGATTCAGGACAGACTTCGTGCGGCCCAGTCTAGACAAAAGAGTTATGCGGACAAGAAGGTTCGCGATGTGGCTTTTATGGTTGGCGAGCGGGTTCTGCTTCGAGTCTCGCCCATGAAGGGCGTTATGAGGTTTGGGAAGAAAGGGAAGCTGAGTCCTAGATTTATTGGCCCTTTTGAGATTTTGAGGCGTGTTGGGGAGGTTGCTTATGAGTTGGCCTTACCTCCCGGCCTAGCCGGAGTTCACCCCGTATTTCATGTCTCCATGCTCCGGAGATACCATGGTGACCCGTCGCATGTGTTGGATTTCACATCTGTTCAGCTAGACAAAGATCTGTCTTATGTTGAGGAGCCAGTAGCCATTCTAGACAGGCAAGTTAGAAAGCTAAGGTCAAAGAACATCGCTTCGGTAAAGGTTCAGTGGCGGGGCCAGCCGGTCGAGGAGGCGACTTGGGAGACCGAGCAGGATATGCGCAGCCAGTACCCTCATCTTTTCACTACTCCGGGTATGTTTTCTATGCTCGTTCGAGGACGAACGAATCTTTAAGTGTGGGAAGATGTAACGACCCGACCGGTCGTTTTAGAAAATTACGCCCCAATCCCTAATTTAACTGTTTCCCTAAGTTCATTTCTGCTATTGTGGTTTGCCGGGAGAGTCGGTTCTGAAAATTTGAGCATTTTGGGACACTTAGTCCCTAAATAAGAGCTTTAAAGCTAGAAAATGGCCCGTAGCCGGAATAGTGTTAAGACGATCTCGGAACGGAAATCCGATGGTTCCATTAGCTCCGTTAGGTGATTTCGGGGTTGGGAGCGCGTTCGGAATGTATTTTGGAGGTCCGTAGCTCAATTAGGCTTGAAATGCCGAAGGTTGAAATTTTGGCGAATCCGAACGATAGGTGAGATTTTGATCCGGGGGTCGGAATGGAATTCCGACAATTTCCGTAGCTTCGTTATGTGAATTTGGATATGTCCGCAAAGTTTCAGGTCATTCGGACGTCGTTTGGTCGAGTTTTAGATCGAATGTGCAATTCGGAAAGTTTTAAGAAATTTAGGCTTGAATTCGATGTGAATTATGGGTTTTGATGTTGTTAGACGTGTTTTTATGATTTGAACGAGTTCATATCGTGTTTTGGAGTATGTTGGTGGTTTTCGGTGGGGTCCCGGGAGCCTCGGGATGAATTCGGGGGTCCAAACGGACCATTTTGTGCCAAAAGGCACTGCTGTTCTGCTGCAATAACTGCAGAACAATTTTGCTCTCCGCGATCGCGGAGATTGCCATGCGATCGCATAAGGGAGAAATCCTGAGCTCTGCGATCGCGAAGTAAAGCCTGCGATCGCGTAAGTCTGGAGGTCGACCGGTCGTTTTAGAAAATTTCGCCCCAATCCCTAATTTAATTGTTCCCCCAAGTTCATTTCTGCTATTGTGGGTTGCCGGGAGAGTCGGTTCTAAAAATTTGAGCATTTTGGGACACTTAGTCCCTAAATAAGAGCTTTGAAGCTAGAAAATGGCCCGTAGCCGGAACAGTGTTAAGACGATCTCGGAACGGAAATCCGATGGTTCCATTAGTTCCGTTAGGTGATTTCGGGGTTGGGAGCGCTTTCGGAATGTATTTTGGAGGTCCGTAGCTCAATTAGGCTTGAAATGCCGAAGGTTGATATTTTGGCGAATTCGAACGATAGGTGAGATTTTGATCCGGGGGTCGGAATGGAATTCCGACAATTTTTGTAGCTTCGTTATGTGAATTTGGATATGTCCGCAAAGTTTCAGGTCATTCGGACGTCGTTTGGTCGAGTTTTAGATCGAATGTGCAATTCGGAAAGTTTTAAGAAATTTAGGCTTGAATTCGATGTGAATTATGGGTTTTGATGTTGTTAGACGTGTTTTTATGATTTGAACGAGTTCATATCATGTTTTGGAGTATGTTGGTGGTTTTCGTTGGGGTCCCGAGAGCCTCGGGATGAATTCGGGGGTCCAAACGGACCATTTTGTGCCAAAAGGCACTGCTGTTCTGCTGCAATAACTGCAGAACAATTTTGCTCTCCGCGATCGCGGAGATTGCCATGCGATCGCGTAAAGGAGAAATCCTGAGCTCTGCGATCGCGAAGTAACGCCTGCGATCGCGTAAGTCTGGAGGTTGAACCAGTGCGATCGCGAGGGGTTTCATGCGATCGCGTAGGGTATTGGTCGGAAGCAGTGCGATCGCGTGAGGGAGTATGCGATCGCGTAGGGTAGTTGGGGAGCCGGACGAGGTTGTTCTTCGCGATCGCGTTAGTACGTTTGCGATCGCGTAGTACTGATGAGTTGTTCACTGCGATCGCGTCCAGGGTCACGCGATCGCGTAGAGGAAAAATTAGGCCGCCCATATTTTGTGCATCGCGATCGCAAGCCCGGTGCTGCGATCGCGTAGAGTAAAATGGCCTGGCAGTGACTTTAAGTCCAGAACATTTCGGTCGCGGCCTAACACACCAAAACCGCCATTGTTGAGCTCCAAGAGAGGATTTTGAAGGGGAAACGCTGGGATATCATCGGGAAATCATCGGGGGTAAGTTTCTTGACCTTAATTCGTTGGTTTATCATGAAATCCGTGATTATTTCACTGAAATTGGGAGATTAAAGGTGGGTTTGAGCCCTAGGCCTAAATGTTAGAAAATCTCTGATTTGAGTGGGCAAATGGAGTCCGATTTTGGTAAATTTTATATGCCTAGACTCGTATTGAGATAAGGAACCCGAAAATATAATTTTCGTGATTTTTCGATAAGCGTACCGAAAGTCGGGTTTTGGCAACTTGTGGGTTTTGGTGTATTTTGAGTTATTTTGATTGGGTAATGCCCAATTGGCCTATTTTGATGTGATTCTATTGATTTTTATCAGATACTACACTTGTGGAGTCCGACATTCGCGGCAAGAGGGTTATTTCTTAGCGGTTTTGTACCGGAATTGAGGTAAGTGGCTTGTCTAACCTCGTGTGGGGGACTTTCACCCCTACGATATTATTGTGATACTTTAAATGCCTTGTACGCGAGGTGACGAGCGTGTACATGCCGCTGGTTGTTGAACACATACTTTACTCAAAATGTTCAATTAGTGATATTCCTGTTCTTAGTTGTTAAATTCGATATTCCTACCGGTAATAGTTAGAAAGCATGATTAGATAGAATCTAACTGTCCAGTTGCTTAATTGATTTACTTGAGTTTTCTTGGTAATCGCTGGCGCTGTTCATCGGCGAAGTTATCGTTAAGTATATTATACTTCTCTCTGTGTATTCCTTTACTTGCTGTGGTTATGGACTACGGGTTCGATTCCCGAGATCCCGAGATTATTGAAATGTGGACTACGGGTTCGATTCCCGAGATCCTAAGATTATTGAAATGTGGACTACGGGTTCGATTCCCGAGATCCTGAGATTATTGAAATATGGACTACGGGTTCAATTCCCGAGATCCTGAGATTATTGAAATATGGACTACGGGTTCAATTCCCGAGATCCTGAGATTATTGAAATGTGGACTACGGGTTCGATTCCCGAGATCCTGACTTATTGATAGGGACTGCGGGTTCGATTCCCGGAGATCCTGAGTTATTGAGATATTATTGAGACATGGGCTGCGGGTTCGATTCCCGGAGACCCAGAGGTACTGAGAATGGGACTGTGGGTTCAATTCCCACAGGTCCTGGACTGGTTTTATTGAGTTGACTATTTGTTGTTAGCTTAATTGTAGACGATTGCAGTAATCATTTATTGTTGTTAATTTCGGAAATTATTATCATTTAAACTGCTTATTATTGTTATTATCATTATATTATTGTTCTCTCGGTAGGGCCCTGACCTTCCTCGTCACTACTCCATCGAGGTTAGGCTTGGCACTTACCGAGTACCGCCGTGGTGTACTCATGCTACTCTTCTGCACACTTTTGTTGTGCAGATCCAGGTACATCAGGATAGGCTCGTACTAGGTGATTTCGCAGCTTTTTGGGAGACCTCGAGGTATGATCCGCTACGTCCGCGGATCCGGAGGCTTTCCTTCTATTCTGATAGTATTAGTTGACATTTTCCTTCATTTCGTTGTTAGATACTCTTTACACATAGAGCCACAGTTGTATTTTCTCTTTTAGTCTGTGTTACCGTGGGGTTCCGGATCTTGGTAGTGTTTTATTCATTGTGTGATGGATGTATGTGCCAAGCGGCACGGATTACATATCTTTTATGCTATTTTCCGTTGTTTCTTATTTAAATATTTATAACTTGTATATTCCGCAACGTGTTAGGCTTACCTAGTCGTGGGGACTGGGTGCCATCACGACATGTTCACAATTGGTGAACTAGGGTCGTGACATTATTACACATTTACCTTTTAACATTGCTTAATCTACCCCTTATTGTTCATGTATTTTCAGTAAAACCAAGCATTAAAGTCATTTATACCTCATTACCTCTATATAATCTACAGAAATACCAATTCCCTTTCCCTTTTTACCCTTTACACTCAATGCTATTTACCCGACCTACTATTAGACCTGCCAAGACTTGGGTAATTGAATATATTTAAAATATAACCCCTGAGACTCGTTTTAAGTTTTAGCCAGTTTCAAACTAGGTAACCGTTTCAGGATTAACCATCATACAAAGATAGCCACAAATAGACTTTACAAAGTTGAAGACTCACACTAGGTTGCAAATATAACCACAATAGAAATTTTACACATATAACCTAAATATGCATAAGCACTCAGAAGTTCAGAAGAAACAAACATGTAAATCATATTGCATATGTAGCCAGTTTTATGTAGTCTTGCACAAATAGCCCTAATTACGACTAACTTTAAAATTAATAAGAACTCAGAGAGACAAATTGATAACGATTGAATTCCAACTAATCAAAACCTTAGTCGAAACAGGATCTATTGAACAATAACATAAAATAACTAATAGCATATGATTTACAGGTAGATATATCCAGAACTAAATATACTTAGTTGATTTAAAGCATGCACATGTAATAAGCTCAAGTCTTTTCACCAATATGAACACAGAAGAGCAAAGTATAGCACAGAGGTGGATTCAGGGCATTTAATCAATTTTAGACATGTACAAAGATTTTTAAACACGCAAAGATCCAAGTTTAAACAAATAAGAACACAAAACACTGAACAAATGGAGGTTCAGGGTACTTAGCTTTAGGGTTTCGTCTTTTTCCATTCTTTTTCCTTTTCTTTCTTTCTTTCTTTCTCTTTTTTTTTCTTGATTTTCCAGCATTTCAGAGACTTGGAGTCTCTTAGATGACAGATCTCCCAAACAAACTCTTGAAAGTCTGGTTTGGGTGTGAGAGGGGTATTCAGAGACCATGAGTGTGGTTTTTGAATGGATTTTTTTTGGGTGGTCGCCGGAGTAGGGTTTCGGCGACACATTTTCTAATATTCGAGGAGTTTGGGGTATATTCGAGGTGTGGGACTATTATGGGGTGAAAGATCGTCTGAAGGTAGTTCTGGAATGTTAAGGTGGAGTGTTGATTCATAGTTTGGTGGTCCCCGGCTAGGGTTCCGGTGACAGAAGTTTCAAGATTAGGAGACTGGTGGGTTTTGGGGTGAGGTTAACAGGGATAAGGGTGTTAGAAGGTGGAAAAGGGTGTTCAGAAGGGTGGCCTGAGCCGGAGAAGGTGACTAAAGAGTGACCACCGGTAGGGTTCAGGATTACGAGCTGCCTAAGTCTATGAAAAAGACTGGTGTATGAATCACCCAAGGGAGTAAATGTTTTCTTCTTTTGCATCCTATCATTCCTGACTCCGGGATTAGGACTGTTGGTTATTAGTCGTTGGATTGGTTGAGATGAACGGCCAAGATCATATGGCCTTCAAAACGACGACGTATGTTTAATGGATCCTTATTCCCATCCGTTGGATTAATCAGATAGACGACTGAGATTTAATTGCTAGACTACGTCGTTTGGCTTAATTGAGACACTGGTCTCATCCGTTTGATTTAATGAGATGGATGGTTGAGATTTAATTCCTCAACGATGTCGTTTCATGTACAAGGCCACCGCCTTATTTGGTCCATTCGATTCAAATCATCAACGGCCCAGATCTTGTGGTGTTATACGGTGTCGTTTGGTCTTATATAAGACTGGCCGGTTCAATTAGTTTGGGCCTGGTCTGTATTGTATTATTTGGGCTATGAATTTCCTGTATTTGGCCCAATTTTGGTATTTCAAATTATATTTTGTATTTTTGTTATTTCTGAATTGTATTTATTTAATTTTATGTATTTTCCCTTGTATTTTAGACTTATTTTCCTTGTGTATTTATATTAATGTATTTTCTTTGATTTTCAAATTTTTTTTTGTATTTTTTCCTTGATTTTTTCCAATTTCCTAGTATTTACCTTATATTTTTTGTGATATTTTTCCAATTAATTTCCTTTTGTATTTTATTTCAAATTTCTTTCAATTAAAACAAACACTCATATTCTTTATACACTAATCAAACTAATTGCAATCAAAAATCTTTTTCGGGAGCCTGGACTTCAATTCTTCTTGAATCAATAAGCTCCTATATTGCAGTTTTTAGATGCCAACACTTTTCGGTGTCGTGTCCTGGAGCTCCCGAACAGTACTCACAACTAATAGACTGGTCTAGGTTCCTTGGCAGTGGATTAAGGATTTTGGATTCAATGCGGTTCAGGAGTCTAAGCTGCCTCAGTCTATGAAACAGACTGGTGTATGAATCACCCAAGGGAGTAAATGTTTTCTTCTTTTGCATCCTATCATTCCTGACTCCGGGATTAGGACGAAAACCTATTCGACTAGAATGTTTATATGTTTTTGGTGGTGGATATGAGTTCTGAGTGTGGTAGGTATTATGAGGTGCTGGTGCTCGCCATGGAGAAGGCGGTGGTGGGTGTGAGCACGAGATTTTTGCCCTAAGCAATAAAATTCCAAAATTAAAATAAATAATATTTTTGTTTGCAATTATGTGCTTTGATTGAATAAAGTGAATTTTGTGTGTTTAAACAATTAGAATGAAAATTAGGAAAAATAAGGTTAAGTATAAAATATCACAATAAAGGAATTAAAAGAAAATTAGCAGAAATACAAGTATATTCCGGAAAATAAGGAAAAATAGAAACAAATGTCAAAAAATATCAGAAAAATTAGAGAAAATAGGAAATTAAAAGAATTTAAATAATTGAAAAAGAATATAAAAAGAAAAAATAAAATACAACAAGAAAATATATGAAAAATAATTAACATCAGGAAAATACACAAAAAATATGTAATAGTGCCAAATGTACAGGCCCAAATACATTGGCCCAGGTAATTGTAAGAGACCAGACCATTTTGTTATGTAATGAGTAATCTGAGCCGTCCATCTACACAATCCAACGGTTGATCTTTAATAAGATATTTTAATTAAATTGGTATAGTTTTTGAAGAATAATCTGGGTCGTCCGTCTATTTAATCTAATGAAGATGAGATAGTCTCCATTTAAAATTAGACGGCACCGTTTCAAGACATAAAATCCTGGCCGTCAATCACAAACAATCCAAAGGCCAGGATTAATATTTCATCAAGGGTATAAATAGGCTTGGTCTCTTCAAAGACCAGCCATTATCTTCTCAACCCAAACCCTAGCCGCCCCTTATCTTCTTCTTCATCCTCTCATCTCTCTCACCGGCCATGGAGACTGGCCACCATTCATGGCAGTCTTCGGCCACTTTTGAACCCAAAACCACCCCTTTCTTGCTTCTCTACACCCAACCCCCATGAAAACCCAGAAAAAACCCAAAAGCCCCTAGTTTCTTGAAAATCTGGCCACCGGAGTTCTTCTCCGGTGACCACCACCTTTGACATTGACCTTCAAACCAACACCCCAGAACCGCCTTACCTCGATCTTTAACCCCATGAACACCCTTCCCTTCAAATGTCCTTCAAACTCCTCAAATCTAAGAAAATACGTCGCCGGAGCCCTAACTCCGGCAGACTTAACAACCCCACACCAAAAAGACCCTTTGTTTTGTCTCTCAAACCTAGTTCCTTCATCAAACACTCAATAAAAGACTTCGAAACTGAAGACTGAAGTCTGAAAGAAAAGAAAACTGAAAAAAAAGAAAAGAAGAAAAGAAAAGAAAAGAACAAAAAGAAAATAGAAACAACGGGGGAGCTCATCAGACCAATCCTGCTAAGCTACGTCCCCTATCCTTATTTTGATTCTGTTTGAGCATGATTTTTTGTGTTAGTTCTGCTTTTCCTTATTTTCTTTAATTAGTTAGTTGCATGTTAGATTAGCTTATTCTTTGAATAATTTCTTGTCAAACCTTTTTTTTTAATAACATGCTTTATTAGACTCTTTGACAAAACTGTCTATTACACTTGATTAAATATGCTCGAGCCTTTTAGGATTTTTGTGAGTTTGAACATGAAAATATTCTGAATATATCTTTTATGTCAAATCTGTTATGCTACGCCTGAATCTGAGTTGTGAAGTTGTTTAATTGAAATTCAACCATATTCAAATTTCTCTCTAAGTTTTGGTTAGATGATAAATGATTATGATTTGTGGCTATGTGTGCAAATTGAAATGAAAGGCTATGTTTGACATAAGTTCATTTTATTAGACTACAATTAAGCCTATTATGCTCTTAGGGGATATTGGTTATAGCTGTTTTAGATAAGTAATTGAATAACTGACTAACTTTGAAAGCATGAAAAGTAGTTTAATTAGGTTAAAATTGAAAATGACATAAAAAGGGTTATAATTGAAATAACAATAGAGTGGTTAGTGTTGAAATTGGCCAACTCTGTAAAATTCTAAGGCTTAAACTCAATTGGCTAGTTCTGAAACTAGTTAACTTTGTAATAATGACCATAAATCTCAAACTGGCTAAATCTGCAAGTCTTAAACTAATTCTATGAAGCCATTGAACAATAATGACTAATTTTGCAAAGCCAAGTCCAAAATACTAGATTGGCTAAAACTGTAAGAGTTTAATCCTTAATAAATAAGTAGGCTAGTCCTACAAATTAACTCTGATAGGTAATAATGAAATGAATACCTCTTAAAAGAGGTTAAAATTGAAAGGAAAACCAAGACCCAAATCTGGCTAAGTCTTAAAGACTTATAGAATAGTGGCCAGAAGTTAAATAAAGGCTTAAAAGCTGTATACCAGACCTTGGATAGGTCGGGTAAATAGCAATTAATAATGGGGGCATAAAGGGAATGAAAAATGGCATAATTGTGGATTTAATAGAGCTAAATCAGACATTTAGGCCTAGTATTTCTGCAATATTGCACAAAACAAAGGGTATAATAGACCCAACAAAAAGGCATATTAGTTAATAACCTTAGCAAGTGAGGGAACATTGGTATATCACCCCAAATATAAGCCAATAGAACCTTCCAGCAGATGGTGGAAGGCATTTTTGAATCTGAAATAGGTATTAAAAGTGTAATAAACAAAAGAATTAAGGGGAGGGAACTAAGAATAACTTTTTGAAATTCCCACCCCTCCCAAAATTTCATCATTTTTATCTATAAATAGGCTTGAATAATGCCTGAATAAGGGCGGGATTTTTATGAATTCAGAGAATACATTCTGAAAAACTAAAAATATCATATACTAGGAGAAATGTTTGGGTTTAGTCGAAGCATTATTCTGAAATCTGTAGAATTCCTTTATCATCTCTTGGTTTTGCTGGGTTTTCTACTGGTTTTCTTCTATTGTGCTACTGGGTTATTGCTTTGCTGAACCTGGAACTCTTATTCGATTGTTGAATTCAACTGTGTTGCTGTGTTCATTCATCTCAACTGTAGTTGTTTTGCTGCTGTGATCAATCTGCTTATTCTCTCATCTTCATTCCCTTAGACTCATGAGGTTGTTCCATTGCTAAATCAGGTACACAGCTGAAACTTCAACATGTAACAGCAGTTGAATTTGATGTGGATGAATAAATAGAGATGATTTTTTGAGAATTGTTTCTGCATCTACTTTTGTCTTTAGAATATAAGTAGTTAAATCTGTAATTCGATAGGAATTTGTTGTATAAGTAATCTATGTGAAGCACGAACATATGTTCGAAATGATGTAATATAGTAGTAAGTATGATTAGATGTAGTGATAGAAGTCATAATCACCTAGTTAACCAAAATAGGCTAATAATTAATCTGACTCATTTAATCTAAAAATAAGTTCGTAACAGGTAGGCTAATAAAAACATTAGCATGTGGGGTAATTAGTTTAATTAAATATCTGTTAGTCTGACCCAGACGGCTTAATAGCGATTACAGTGGTATGGGTAAAACTGGTAGCCAAATATGAAGTCGCTAATCAAATACTTAATAGAATGAGTTACATATTTAGCTTAGCGTTCGATATAATTAATTCTCTAAAAGTTACAAGTAGTCATGATTAGTGTATTGTCAAGTAGTTTCGTATAGTTGAGTAACATCCTATCATTTTAGCAAATAAATAACCTATTTCAGTAGTTTAAATTAGTTGTTGAACTATAAAAGCAAAAGTAGTCTGTTAATTGGATTTCATTCATATTAGATAGTTAAAATTTGAAACTGGCACTGTAATTTTGTAATATTGCTTCTCTTCATTGAATAAATATAATTCGAATTTGTTCTCTACTAGTTCTGAATATTTGTGTATATGATGAATTTTAATTTCCATTTCTCCTTTTCAATTACGTTTGGTTTGGGCTTAATAGATAGCGAAGGCCCACATCTATACCGATGCACAATTGGGCTTCTGATAGACAACTTCCGTGTGTTCTGGGTTTTTGAGACCCAGTCATATAAATTAGCATACTAAGTATGAGCCCAAAGAGTCCAGGCCCAGTAATATAAAGAATGAGTCCTGGACTTGTATTATGAAAATTAATTGACTAAGGAAAAACCAAGTGATAGAAAATATAGTTGTATATTAGTATTGGACTATAACAATTGAGTGGGACGAGCCTCGCATGAAAACAAAATAACGGGGCCCCCATATAAACAAATAATTATATAATAGACTTGGGAAGGTTGATAGCTAATTCCACAACCTTTCCAAAAGATTAAAAAGCCGATAGACGATGTAGGCGCAATTCTAAAAATATACTTTCCCTAATACTAGTGCACATTTGATGTGACTCAAATCATAAATCTCGGCGAAGCCAAAGCGTGTTAAAAGTCACATGCATACTGGTTGCGGTGTGACGCGAAATACATTTTCGCAACGTCGCAATTCATAAAATATTCAAAGCGAAACATGTACACATTGTTTAATTAAGCATATAATAAATCAATTGAAATCAAGAACGGCAGTTGAGCGACCATACTAAAACCACGGAATCCGGGAATGCCTAACACCTACTCTCGGGTTAACAGAATTCCTTATCCGGATTTCTTGTTGCACGAATTGTTAAACAGAGTCAACTTCCTCGGATTCAGGATTAATTGGTGACTTGGGACACCATTATTTTCCCAAGTGGCGACGCTGAAATTTTAAATAAAATTCTGAACCGATTGTTCTTTATTTGGAAAAACTCCTTCCTCGTTGTTATTATATCCTCTCTTGGGGTATTTATAATATCGAGGTATACCTTATTCTCCTAGTCGAGAAAATAAAAAAGGTAGTGAAAAGGGAGGTGTGACAGCTCTGTCGACTCTGCTGGGGAAAAGCAACCCAAAACTTCGGTTTAGAGTTTAAGAATTCGAGCTCGATAGAATTGCCGCTCTTGATGTTATTTGACTTCATGATATGCTTTGATCAACGTGTTACGTGTTTTTATCGCTTTGATATTACGTGGATTGTATATATAAAATTGTGCCGAAAACCCTTCTCTTCTCTACCTCTGGGGATGTGCTTACTGGTTGAGACTCCCCTTTCTGTTAAGTTATACCCAAAAGAAGAAATAGAGGCCGGATAAGTTTCAAAGCCGAACGACCCCGCAGCCCTCGGTACGTAGCCCCCTCCTTGAACGGAGTTGTCCCCTCGGGTACACGGTCTAGCACGATATGAAACCATAAGATATTTAACATAGGTCTAGGGCAATTATTTGCATCATAACTCACTTTGGGGACTCAACACAGGGGTTGGGTCCATCTAGGATAGGTAACCCGGTAATTAAAGACCGAGCATATTATATGTTGCATTTTAATTGTCTTGGATCATTTTGCGGACCGTCCTATTCCCGAAAAGGCAAAAGAAAGAGAAAAATCCGAAAAAGAGCATTGAGATATTAGCAAATATTGTCGAGAATTTGAAAAGAAAATCTGAAAATAGTAGAAACATTGTTGTTAAAATAATTGGTCACATAATCTGACCGAACTACGCAGGTTTGATTCTCGCCATTAGGTGGGATACGTAGGCAACCCTTGACGGGTCCAACCACCCTTTTAGAAAATCACCATAAAATATTGAATTTTAGTTTTAAATAATCGATGTGATTGCTATTTTTGGAAATAGACGAATGTTCCGAAATGATGCCGGAAGGCTGTTTTGGCAAAAATGGCCACTTCGAAATCATGTCTTTCCCTGCAAAAAATTAAAGCCTGAAAAGGCTAATTCTTTCAAAAAAAAATGAAAATTGTCTTTGAAAAATATTTTTTCTTTTTCTGAATAAAATCGCCTTTAATAAATGTGTAAGATAAGCACAGTACAGAGTGAACCATTCACCTTAATTAATAAAGTCCCTTTGGAGTTGAGACTATGGTGGAACGATATGGGTCAAGAAGGACAAGATTGGGTTAAACGCTATCTAAAGGACCTTATGGGATTGATGGACATAATCCCCCATGGTGATATAATCCGGGCACTTGTCACTTGTTGGGATCCCGCACATAATGTTCTACACTTCTCAAACTTCGAGCTCACTCCTACCTTAGAGGAAATTTCTTACTATATCGGGAAAGATGAGGTTCCCCTGAAAGAAAAATACCCGGTAGCTCCGAGGGAGATACCAATACACAGATTCCTCGATTCTTTGAAAATTTCCAGGAACGTCCATAATGAAGACTTGGCTAATGGATTTTGTTCTTTAAAATTCATCTACAGCAGATATGGTCATATCGGGGGATTCAATGACCCTACGAACAAGCTCTGCAGTAAATCCAACCGAGTCAAGTGGGAAGAGCATAGGCGATTTGCCTTTATAGTGGCATTCCTCGGATTAGTCATATTTCCGAGAAAAGATGTAAACATTGATACAAGGGTCGTTGGGGTAGCCAGTACTCTTCTTGTGCAAGATAATAGCACACTGGCGCCAATGATTATAGCTGATATCTTCCGCGCCCTCACATCTTGTAAAACAGGGCATGACTTCTTTGATGGTTGCAATTTGATTCTCCGGATTTGGTTGATAGAACATTTGTGTCGTCATCCTCCATTCTCGAGTTATGGGTCATTTAAGAAGACGTGCATTGAAGAGTCTTATATGAGAACAAAAGAAGTTAAGTTGCCGGAGGGAGCAAACGGTTAGATTTCATACTTGCAATCATTGACCGCTAGCCAAATTGATTGGGCATACGGATGGTTGCTCCTCGATGAGGTGATGTACATGACAACAGAAGGGTCGCATTTCTTGATCATGGGTCTTAAAAGCATTCAGCCTTATGAACCGCATAGAGTACGACGACAGCTTGGGAGATATCAAGTTATATCAAAAGACGGGGACTTCAGCTTACAAGTAGTAGAGATTAGTCCGGACAGACAATTCCCGAAAGCAAAGATTCGACAGATTTGGATTGAATGCCAAAGCTTGAAGGTAGACACTTGTGTGGGAAACCGAGCTCAGAAAGAAGTTTTGCCAGGGTATGCTGCATGGTATCGGCGGGATGTCGAGCATGATAGACCAATGAAAAGGCCTCACATTTAAGATTTGGCCGAGCAGTCTAAGGAGCATAGAGATTGGGTGGTCAGTGAAAATGAGTATAGAGGCAAGATAAGCTTGCTAGAGAAATAATTTCGAGATCTCAAATTTGAGAGCCGTTTACAAGCGGCATCTGATGAAGGAGAAAAGAAGCAGCTGAGAAAAGAGAATGAAATCTTAAAGGCTCAAATTGCATAGATGAAAATTGCAACTAAAACCCCAGTTCGCCTAGCCCGAGATGAAAAATTGATTGAAAATCTTCGGCGCAAAGTGAATGACTACAACTTCGATCTTGATAAAGTAGAAAAGGAGTTAGTCGGGGTTTGGAGGCAACTGGCCAGAAATTCCGAGGAAAAAGCTAGAATGGTTCAGCAATTACAAGATGATCATAAGGTTGAGATAGCTCGATTGAGAAAGAAAGTCATTACAGCCGAAGTCAAAAGTAGCAAGATAATCAAAGAGTTTGAAGTAGAAAGAGAACATTGTTACATGGCTATGGCTCAGATAGAATTTGAGCTACAACATCTACAAAAGGAGAACCAACAAACCTTAGACGCTCGCGCCAACCAAATCAGCAGACTGCTTCAGGAAAAAGGGGTCATCCGAGAAAGAATCGTCAATATTGCTCAGTATATCACCAGAAAATGCCAATTGTGTGAAGATATGTCCCAGGCAACATTCACATCAGCATTAAAGTTCTTTGTAAAGCAAGTAATGTCTGACCTAGATAAACTCCAAAGTGGATTAGCATATAGGCCCGTGGCAAGATCGAACGACGTCTCTCGGGCACTAGGAGCATTAATGTATTCGTAGGGCATGCATTTTGTATTCCTTTTTACATTTGTAGTACAACATCATTTGTAGTCAATGTTTTTGAGTATCAATGAAAAATTCAAAAAAAAAGTGTTGCTATCATTCTTTTTCCATTTTAATACCAATTGTCTGGGCGATAGGCAAATATGTAGGAACGGAAAAACAAAATTGAAAATGAAAATGAAAAGAATATATATATGGAAAAGAAGAAAACAAGAAAAAAAAAGATGAATAGAAAAGCAATGAAAAACAGAGGTGAAAATAAAATGGTGGTTCAAAGAGGAATAAATGCCGGAATGATGGATAATGATCAATGGCAAAAGTTGTGATTTTAATCATTACATTTTACCCCTTATGAGCTAACTATTAACGAGTTTTGTTATTGATGAGTATGAGATTCTCAACTGGCAACTGGCATTCTGGCACATCATCATTACAATACACGTTCAAAAGCTATGTCTAAGGCTGTGACACAGGAGATTGAACCTGCCATCATGGACCCAGTACAGGAAGAAGAGGTTGTAGATATTGCGGGTATGAAAGAGGAGATGTATAAGCTAAGGCAGCAAATGTGGGAGATGTACCAAGCCTGGTCCAGGGGTCAACCTTTACCCACCTATCCAGCCAATCCAGCATATGTCCCTCCCGCAAATCCTAATCCTGAACTACCTACCATGAACTCATCCTCCACGTACCCAAATTACCAACACTACTATGCCATAACTTCACAGGCACCGCCACCACTATCCAAACAAGTTCCACCACAACCACGTCAGGTCGCCCCGGTATATGTGGCACCACCACCTGCCGCTCTGTACAAATCATCGAGTGAACCAGTGTTCCATGTTCAAGACACTCATTATTATCCACCAGAGCCAACATTCAGGCAGCATGACTCCTATATTGCACTTATGGATATGACTGAAGAAAAGCCTATCAGAAACTTGGAGCAAGAAGAGATGGCACGGAAGATGAGAAGTCTAGAACAATCTTTCCGTAACATACAAGGGCTAGGAGGCCAAGTGAGAGTTGCATATAAAGAGTTATGTTTGTTTACAGAAGTGCATCTTCCAGTTGGATTCAAGCTACCTAAGTTCGATATGTACAGTGGACATGGGGATACGATAGCCCATCTAAGGGGTTACTGTAGCAAAATGCGTGGTGCAGGGGGAAGAGATAAACTGTTGATGGCTTATTTTAGCCAGAGTCTGAGTGGTTCTGCACTAGAGTGGTATACCCGTCAGGACCACACCAGATGGTTCATATAGGATGATCTGGCTGAGGCATTCACTAACCACTTCCAATACAATTTGGAGATAATTCCAGACAGGCTGTCGCTAACAAAAATGGAGAAGAAACCCGGGGAAAGTTTCCGGGAGTACAGGTTGAGATGGAGGGAACAAGCTGCACGGGTGGACCTTCCCACGAAGGAAACAAAAATGGTGGTCTGCTTTCTACAGGCCTTAGAGCCTACTTACTATGGTCATCTGGTATCAGCTATTGGGAAAACTTTTAATGAAGTGGTGAAAATGGGAAGTTTCGTAGAAGAGGGATTGAAAACCAATAAAATCATGAGCTTTTCGGCTATTAAGGCCACGAATCAGGCGATACAAATCGGAACTAGGGGATCTATCGGTAAAAAGAAGAAGGAGGAGGTCGCAGTTGTTGAAAGTAGACCATGGTCTCGGAGCTAAAATACATACTATCACCCACCTCGTCCATACCAACCATACCCACCAGTACCCTACAACCCACCTCTACCATATTATCCACCCACCACTCCACACTTTTCCGTCCCACATGCTCAATATTACCTACCGCCTCCATATGTATGGCGAGCCCAAACTCCACAAAATGTCTACCACACACAAAATACCTACCCACCTTCTAGAATATATAAAAATCAAAATAGACCCAGCTTCCACCAAGATCCGAAAGTAAGAGGAAACAAAGCCCAAACAAAGAAAACATTCACTCCATTAGGGGAGTCATACACCAGTCTTTATCATTGCATGAGAGGGCTGGGGATGCTAAGCCCAACTGAGCCAAAACTTCCAAACCCACCACCCAGAAACCTTGCCCAACCAGTCTGATGTGAATATTGTTCTGGGGCGCCGGGACATGATACTGAAAAGTGTTGGCACTTGAAATCCGCCATATAGGAGCTCATTGATACCAGAAGGATCGAGGTGCAGGATCCAAAAACTCCCAATATTACATAGAATCCATTGCCAGCCCATCATGAGACGCACATGATAGAGTTGGAACAGGGAGAGAGCAATAAAAAACCTTCCCAATTAGTGATGATGAAAAAAGCCAATAGCAAAGTGGAAAGAGAGGTTGAGAAAGAGAAAACGAGAGCCGAGTTGCCAATGAAGAAGCCATCCGTGGTCAAGGCTATGAAAATAGTAGTGTCGGGAGCTAAGCCATTATTGACAGTGAAGATAGCGTATGTGGAACCTGTAGTCATCAAACAGGTGGTGCAAATACCAGTTGTAAACCCTAAAGCCATACCGTTGAACTATAACAAAGTCACAGTGACGTACAATGGGAAGGAGGTTACAGGAGAATTCAATGAAACACACGGCCTAACTCGTTCCGGGCGATGCTTTGCCCCAGAAGAGTTGTGGAAAACAAAAGTGGTGAAGGAGAATCCTAATCAGGTGAAGAAAGCAGTTACTGAAGAAGAAGCTCAAGACTATTCGATAGTAGAGTAGTTGAGAAAGACGTCTGCGCAGATTTTATTGCCATTATTGTTAATTCATTCTGAAGAGCACATGAAGGCGTTAATGAAAATTTTTAACGAAGCACATGTGCCCGAGAAAATTTCAGTCTGCCATTTTGAGAAAATCACGAATAAAATCTTTGAGACGAACAAGATAACATTCTTAGATAATGAATTGCCACTTGAAGCGACGGAGCATAACAAAGCACTTTATCTCATAGTCAAGTGCGAAGAATCTGTGGTTACCCGTGTTCTGGTGGACAACGGGTCAAGTGCAAACATTTGTCCACTCTCAACCCTGGGAAAACTAAAGATCAATCCTGATAGAATCCGTCGAAATAGTGTATGTGTAGGGGGCTTTGACGGAGGAGGCAATAATACTCTAGGGGGCATTGTGCTGGAAGTTACCATCGGACCGGTGGACTTCACCATGGAGTTCCAAGTGCTAGATGTCGCTATTTCTTACAATCTGTTATTGGGACATCCGTGGATCCACACGGCGAAAGCTATACCATCTTCTCTGCACCAGATGGTAAAATTTGAATGGGAACAGCAGGAAATCATAGTGCATAGAGATGATGATGTCTGTAACACCATAACGCCATTTGAAGAAACTGAGGGGGACAAAGGCCCGTGGGTATATCAAGTGATGGATGTTGTAGAAGTTAACAGAATATCCGAAGGGGAGAGCATACAAATTCCTACAGTGGCTCCTACAGTAGTAATGGTGGCTAAAGAAATGATCAAAAATGGGTTTGCACCGGGAAAAGGTTTGGGAATAACTCTACAAGGGATAACAAAACCAGTCCATTTGCCAAGAAATAATGATACCTTCGGCCTGGGTTTTAAGTCTACTTATGCCGACATCCAAAGGGCCAAAATAATGAAGAAGAAAAGTTGGACCCTCTCAAAACCAATTCCAAAATTATCCGACACCTTCACTAGGCCTGGTACACAAAGACATTTGGCAACTGCTATGCCAAGTTATGCTGAAATAAGGCCGGATGCGGAGCTTCTAGCAAGGTTTGAGATGCTGTTTGAGAATGTAAACATGTTGGATATGGGATAGGAACTAGTAGGATGGATGTTCAGTTCGTGGGATCCAGCACTGCACTTAATAATTGTGAAACTACTCCTCTTCCGATCAGGAGGGAGTTGTAGTAGTTGGCCTTAAAATTTTTCATTTTTCCCAAAGCTGTTCTATTTTGTAATCCCACACCCCATTGAAAACAAATGTATCCAACCTCTGTTATCTTTTTGAAAAAATCAATGAAATACAATTTCTTTCTTTCCTCACTTTTGCCTTACTTAATTTTTCTTCTTTTTATACAGTTCAATATTTGCTGAGTCCAATGATATGTCATGTATGAAGGATTCCCGGTCCAGTCTTGATAATCGAATAGTTATACAGGAAATTGAAAATGAGTATGAAGTAGAATATGAAGATGAGGAAATACCGGAGGAAATCAGTAAAGATTTGAATCAATATGAGGAAAAACCCAAATCGAACTTAAATGAGACAGAATATATTAAGATGGGGAGTGAAGATAATGTCCGGGAAATAAAGATCAGTGTACATTTAGAGGCTTCCCTCAGAGAAGATCTAATCAAGTTATTACATGAATACAAGGACATATTTGCTTGGTCCTATGATGACATGCCCGAACTCAGTACTGATCTGGTGGTACATAAATTGCCCATTTGTCCGGAATGCCGGCCGGTATCCTAATGGATGAAGAAGACGTAGAAACGACAGCCTTTATCACGCCTTGGGGAACATATTGTTATAGTGTGATGCTGTTTGGGTTGAAGAATGCAGGGCTACATATGTGAGGGCGATGCCCACTATGTTTCATGATATGATGCACCGAGAGATAGAAGTGTATATGGACGATGTCATCATTAAGTCCAAAATGCAATGTGATCATGTTAATGATTTGAGGAAGTTTTTTCAGAGGCTTCGAAGATATAATCTCAAGCTTAATCCAGCAAAGTGCGCTTTCGGGGTACCTTCAGGAAAGTTACTGGGGTTTATAGTAAGCCGGCATGGTATTGAATTGGACCATCGAAGATAAAAGCAATCCAGAATTTGCCTCCGCCGAAGAAGAAGAAGGAAGTGATGAGTTTATTAGGCAGGTTGAATTATATCAGTATGTTCATTGCTCAGCTGACGTCAACATGTGAGCCTATTTTCAAATTGTTGAAGAAAGATGCTGTAGTAAATTGGACTGATGAATGCCAAGAAGCCTTTGATAAGATTAAATAATATTTGGCCAATCCTCCAGTGTTAGTTCCTCTAGAACTGGGAAGACCTTTGATCTTGTATTTGATAGTGCTAGACAACCTTTTTGGCTGCGTACTGGGGCAGCATGATGAGACTGGAAAGAAAGAGCGGGCGATATATTACCTCAGTAAAAATTTCACATCTTATGAGGTAAAATACACTCAGTTGGAAAGAACGTGTTGTGCATTAACCTGGGTTGCTCAGAAACTGAAACACTACCTGTCAGCTTATACCACATATTTGATATCACGGTTGGATCCATTGAAATATATATTTCAGAAGCCCATGCCTACAGGAAGACTTGATAAATGGCAGATTTTGCTCACAGAATTTGACATCATGTATGTAACAATATACGGCAATGCAAGTGCAACCAGTTGCAGATCATTTAGCAGAGAATCCAGTGGATGATGAATATGAGCCATTAAAGAGATATTTTCCAGATGAGGAGGCAATGAATGTTGAAGAAGTGGAGCAAAATGACAAGCCAGGTTGGAGAATGTACTTTGACGGAGCCGTCAACGGTAAAGGAGTAGGAATTGGAGTAGTACTTATTTCAGAAACGGGTCAACATTATCCCGTTACCGCTCATCTTCAATTTTTCTGCACCAACAATATGGTCGAATATGAAACATGTATATTGGGATTGAGGATGGCAATAGATATGGGTGTTTAAGAGATTTTGGTTATGGGTGACTCGGATCTCTTGATACATCAGATTCAGGGAGAATGGGAGATAAGAGATTTGAAGTTGATACCTTATCGGCATTGTCTACATGAACTGTCCCAGAGATATCAATCTATAGAGTTCAAACACATCCCAAGAATGCACAATGAAGTAGCAGATGCTTTGGCCACATTATCCTCCATGTTGCATCATCCGGATAAAGCTTATGTAGATCCACTTCAGATACAGGTGTATGACCAAAATGCTTATTGTTTTGCTGTAGAAGAAGAACTACATGGAGAACCGTGGTATCATGATATCAAAGAATACTTGAAGACAGGAAAGTACCCAGAACAAGCCACTGGATATCAGAAGAGGGCTATAAGACGATTGGCAAATGGATTTTTCCTCAGTGGAGGGATTGTATATAAAAGAACACCAGACTTAGGATTGTTGAGATGCGTGGAGGCGCAACAAGCTGACACGATTATGACTGAGGTACATGCGGGAGCTTGCGGACCTCATATGAGAGAATACATTATAGAAAAGAAGATAGTGAGAGCGGGATATTATTGGCTCACCATGGAATGGGATTGTATTAGATACGTGAGAAAATGCCATCAATGTCAGGTACATGGAGATTTGATTCACTCTCCACCCATTGAATTGCATATAATGTCTGCACCTTGGCCGTTCGTTGCCAGGGGCATGGATGTTATCGGACCAATACAACCTGCAGCCTCTAATGGACATAGATTTATCTTGGTCGCGATTGATTATTTTACCACATGGGTGGAGGCAAAGACGTTTAAGGCTGTGACAAAGAAGGCCGTGGTGGATTTTGTGCATGAAAATATCATATGCCGCTTCGGAATTCCTAAAGTAATTATCACAGATAATGGCGCAAATCTGAACAGTCACCTCATGGCAGAAGCATGTCAAATATTTAAAATCCTGCATCGTAACACTACACCTTACAGACCAAAGGCAAATGGAGCAGTAGAAACTGCAAATAAAATATAAAGAAGATTCTCAGGAAAATGGTGGAAGAGTCAAGGCAATGGCATGAGAAGTTACCTTCTGCTCTTATGGGTTATCACACAACCGTACGTACTTCGATTGGTGACACACCCTATTCATTGGTGTATGGAATAGAGGTTGTTATATCCACGGAAATTGAGATACCATCCCTTTGAATCATAGCTGAAGCTGAGATCGATGATGATGAATGGGTAAAAGCTCGTTTGGAACAATTAAATCTGATTGATGAAAAGAGGTTAGCAGCGGTTTGCCATGGGCAATTATATCAGCAGAGAATGGCTAAAGCATACAATAAGAAGGTACGTCCTAGGAAATTTGAAGTGGGACAGTTGGTACTGAGGCGTATTCTGCCGCATTGGGCTGAAGCGAAAGGCAAATTTTCACCAAACTAGCAAGGACCGTTCATGGTATCACGGGTGTTGTCCAATGGATCCCTATATCTGACAGATGTGGAAGGAAACTGCGCAGAGACTGCTATCAACTCAGATGCAGTCAAGAGATAATATGTATGATTCCTTTTCATTTGTATAATTGTATTTGTTATGATTTTGGAATTGAAATTATGAAGGCATGTTATTCTCTATCCAAACACTATTATCCATTGACATCCCCATTGAGCCTTATTTGATCTATTCTTTCATACCCCTATCTCGGAATTTCTCATGATACAAGAGAAAAAGTAGAAAAATGAAAAAATGAAAAAAAGAAAGAAAGATGCAAATGCAAACAAAAGCAAATTGCAAAGAAAAGAAAAAAACAAAAGAAAATTGGGAAAAAGTCAAACGAAACAATGAATTATTGACGTGGTTTGAACTACGTCTGACTTGATCCCGAAAGGGTACGTAGGCAGCCTCACTGAGGTTCAGTCACAATAAAGGAAAAAATTCAAAAATCCCCCACATATTGAAACTGGGGCAGAAGTTATGTTTTATAATTTCGACAGTTGTAAATATTTTTGAACCCTCTTAAATTTTGAGCCTTTATATCCTTCTTTCTAAACCTATCCAAAAGCCATATTACGTTCTAAAGAAAGACCTTCTAATCAATTTCAAGAAAATTACAATGCAATGAGAATAAAGAAAAACAGGGCATGGGCAATATCGGCAATTCAGAAAAAAAAAAGACAAAAAGAAAAAAATATATATGAAAAAATGAGAGAGTCTCATCGGTGAAAACCATAACCGGCACCGTGAGGCGATTGTGAGGCTGAGAGAATAAAAATGAGAGAGTATTATCTGTGAAAACCTTAACCGGCACTGTAAGGCGATGGTGAGTTTTGAGGAAAATAAATGAGAGAGTCTTATCGGTGAAAACCTTAAACAGGCACCATAAGGCGACTGTGAGGACTATTTTGAGAAAAAGGAAAATAGCAAAAATAAGATTGGTTTGGGTTGAAATAAATTTGGAGTTGAGGTAATGACAATTCGATTAGACAGACTGGGTCGGAGTTTAAATATATGGTATGGTTAGAGGAATCAGCCAACATACCCATAAGTCCTATCACTACTCCAAACCACCCTTTTTCTTTAAATTCATTTTATTTATGCATTTCATTGATTGAAAAACCAATTTTCCCATTGAAGTTTGACTACTAACTCCTTATAATAAGAGTGGAAATGACGCTGGGTCGAAAAAAAAAAAAAAGAGAAAAAAAAAGGGAAATAAAGAAGGACAGCGATCAGAGCCAAAGAAAAAAAAGAAAGAGAGAGAAACAAAGGAAATACAAAAGGAGTTTACAAAGGAAATCCAGCGAAAGGCTGCATAGCGGATGAAAAAGCAAAAAGAGGAAGGCAATAGAACCAGAAGCAGCAAAATGTCAGTTGCCAGCAAATTTACAACTAATAAGATTGTTCTTTGATGTAGACAGAAATAACAAGATTCAATTATCACTAATCACTTTAAAGTGAATGTGACCAATGTGGAAAAAGAAAAACACAAAAATAAGTATAGCAATAAAAGGAATAATCCGTAGAGGAGGACTCACTCAATCAAGCAAGAAAATATCAAAAACAACAAGAAGGTATCATCTTTTCAAAATTCATACCCCAGTTATCAAACTGAGGGGATACTTTTCTGCATTGCATTTCATGCATCAGGCGCACACCTGGATAACAAGGGAATACTTTTCTGCATTTGTATTTAATGCATCAAGCACAAAGGAATACTTTTCTGCATTGCATTTCATGCATCAGGCGCCCACCTGGATAACAAGGGAATACTTTTCTGCATTTTCATTTCATGCATCAGGCACCCACCTGGATAACAAGGCAATACTTTTCTGCATTTGCATTTCATGCATCAGGCGCCACCTGGATAACAGGGAATACTTTTCTGCATTCGCATTTCATGCATCAGGCGCCCACCTGGATAACAAGGGAATATTTTTCTGCATTCGCATTTCATGCATCAAGAGCCCACCTGGATAACAAGGGAATACTTTTCTGCATTCGCATTTCATGCATCAACGCCCATCTGGAAAACAAGGGAATACATTTCTGCAAAATTTAATTTCTGTTCAGGCGCCCACCTGTATAACAAGGGAATACATTTATGCAAATTTTAATTTCTGTTTAGGCGCCCACCTGTATAACAAGGGAATACATTTCTGCAAATTTTAATTTCTGTTTAGGCGCCTACCTGTTTAACAAGGGAATACATTTCTGCAAATTTTCATTTTTGTTCAGGTGCCCAACTGTATAACAAGGGAATACATTTCTGCAATTTTTAATTTCTGTAGTTTGTTTTGGCTAACATTGAGTAACACCGTAACATGAGAAAAGCCCACACTGGGGCAGAGGAAAAGTTTTTGTTGTTTTTGTTTTGTTTTAAGCATGAATATGAAAACAGGGAGTACCATTGGAAGTCACACCAAAAGGATAGAAAGCAAGAGAAAGAAAATCAACAAAAAAAAAAAGAAATATGATAGCATGGAAAATCAAGGAAAAGAGACAAGGAAGAATAAGAAGACAAGAAGTAGATAGGAACCATTGTAATTTGCGGGATTATAGCTTAGAATAGCTTCTTCATTTTACATTTTATCCCTGTTGTAATAAGGAGTAAGTCAGTGGTCATAGCAATAGCAATAGCAATGCAGCAAAGTCTTAGTAGTTTTAAACTGCCAGACCTTCCCGAACTACACTGACATGATTGCTGTTTAGCCAAGGATATGAAGGCAGCCTCTGAGGCACGGTGCGGTCAAAAGGTTTTCAAAATGCTTCTCACGGAATATGCTAGTGGGCAAAAATCTCTCATTACTGGTCACTTGTCTTTGCACTGAAACTCTTCGTGTTCCTGAGCAAAGAGGGGCAGCTGTGAGCACGTGATTTTTGCCCTAAGCAATAAAATTCCAAAATTAAACTAAATAATATTTTTGTTTGCAATTATGCGTTTTGATTGAATAAAGTGAATTTGTGTGTTTAAACAACTAGAATGAAAATTAGGAAAAATTAAAAATAAGGTTAAGTATAAAATATCACAATAAAGGAATTAAAAGAAAATTATCAAAAATACAAGTATATTCTGGAAAATAAGGAAAAATAGCAAAAAATGTCAAAAAATATCAGAAAAATTAGAGAAAATAGGAAATAAAAAGAATTTAAATAATTGAAAAAGAATATAAAAAGAGAAAATAAAATACAACAAGAAAATATACAAAAAATAATTAAAATCAGGAAAATACACAAAAAATACGTAACTGGGCCAAATGTACAGGCCCAAATACATTGGCCCAGGTAATTGTAAGAGACCAGACCATTTTGTTATGTAATGAGTAGTCTGATCCGTCCATCTACAAAATCCAACGGTTGATCTTTAATTTGAGATTTTAAATAAATTGGTATAGTTTTGAAGAATAATATGGGCCGTCCATCTATTTAATCTAAAGGAGATGAGATAGTCTCCATTTAAAATTAGACGGCACCGTTTCAAGACATAAAATCCTGGCCGTCAATCACAGACAATCCAAAGGCCAGGATTAATCTTTCATCAAGGGTATAAATAGGCTTGGTCTCTTTAGAGACCAGCCATTATCTTCTCAACCCAAACCCTAGCCGCCACTTGTCCTCTTCTTCATCCTCTCATCTCTCACCGGCCATGGACACTGGCTACCGGTCATGACAATCTCCGGCCACTTCTGAACCCCAAACCACCCTTTTCTTGCTTCTCTACACCCAAACCCAAAAGCCCCAAGTTTCTTTAAAATTCGGCCACCGGAGTTCTTCTCCGGTGACCACCACCTTTGACACTGACCTTCAAACCAACACCCCAGAACCGCCTTACCTCGATCTTTAACCCAACGAACCCCCTTTCCTTTGAATGTCCTTCAAACTACTCGAATCTAAGAAAATAAGTCGCCGGAACCCTAACTTCGGCAGACTTAACAACCCCGTACCAAAAAGACCCCATTTTTTGTCTCTGAAACCTATTTCCTTCATCACACACTCAATAAAAGACTTCGAGACTGAAGACTGAAGTCTGAAAGAAAAGAAAACTGAAAAAAAAAAAGAAGAAAAGAAAAGAAAAGAACAAAAAGAAAATAGAAACAACGGGGAAGCTCAGGAGACCAATCCCGCTAAGCTAAGTCCCCTGTCCTTATTTTGATTCTATTTGAGCATGATTTTATGTGTTAGTTCTGTTTTTCCTTAATTTCTTTAATTAATTAGTTCCATGTTAGATTAGCTTATTCTTTGAATAATTTCTTGTCAAACATGTTTTTTAATAGCATGCTTTATTAGACACTTTGACAAAACTTTCTATTACACTTGATTAAATATGCTCGAGCCTTTTATGGTTTTTGTGAGTTTGAACATGAAAATATTCTGAATATATCTTTTATGTCAAATCTGTTATGCCAGGCCTGAATCTGAGTTGTGAAGTTGTTTAATTGAAGTTCAACCATATTCAAATATCTCTCTGAGTTTTGGTTAGATGATAAATGATTCTGATTTGTGGCTATGTGTGCAAATTGTTATGAAAGGCTATGTTCGTGATATGTTCATGTTATTAGACTACAATTAAGCCTATTATGCTCTTAGGGGATATTCGTTATAGCTGTTTTAGATAAGTAATTGAATAACTGACTAACATTGAAAGAATGAAAAGTAGTTTAATTAGGTTAAAATTGAAAATGACATAAAAAGGGTTATAATTGAAATAACAATAGAGTGGTCAGTCTTGAAATTGGCCAACTCTGTAAACTTCTAAGGCTTAAACCAATTGGCTTGTTCTGAAACTAGTTAACTTTGTAATAATGACCATAAATCTCAAACTGGCTAAATCTAGAAGTCTTAAACTATTTCTAAGAAGCCATTGAACAATAGTGACTAATTTTGCAAAGCCAAGTCCAAAATACTAGATTGGCTAAAACTGTAAGAGTTTAATCCTTAATAAATAAGTAGGCTAGTCCTACAAATTAACTCTGATAGGTAATAATGAAATGAATACCTCTTAAAAGAGGTTAAAATTGAAAGGAAAACCAAGACCCAAATCTGGCTAAGTCTTAAAGACTTATAGAATAGTGGCCAGAAGTTAAATAAAGGCTTAAAAGCTGTATACCAGACCTTGGATAGGTCGGGTAAATAGCAATTAACAATGGGGGCATAAAGGGAATGAAAAATGGCATAATTGTGAATTTAATAAGAGCCTATGAAGATAAATCAGACATTTAGGCCTAGTATTTCTATAATATTGCACAAAACAAAGGGTATAATAGACCCAACAAAAAGATATATTAGTTAATAACCTTAGCAAGTGAGGGTACATTAGTAAATCACCCCAAATAGAAGCCGATAGAACCTTCCAGCAGATGCTGGAAGGCATTTTTGAATCTGAAATAGGTATTAAAAGTATAATAAACAAAAGAAGTAAGGGGAGGGAACTAAGAATAACTTTTTCAACTCCCCCTCCCCCCAAAATTTCATCATTTTTATCTATAAAGCCTGAATTATTAATCTGACTCATTTAATCTAAAAATAAGTTCGTAACAGGTAGACTAATAACAACATTAGCATGTGGGGTAATTAGTTTAATTAAATATCTGTTAGTCTGATCTAGACGGTTTAATAGCGATTACAGTGGTATGGGTAAAACTGGTAGCCAAATATGAAGTCGCTAATCAAATACTTAATAGAATGAGTTACATATTTAGCTTAGCGTTCGATATAATTAATTCTCTGAAAGTTACAAGTAGTCATGATTAGTGTATTGTCAAGTAGTTCCGTATAGTTGAGTAATATCCTGTC
Organism: Nicotiana noctiflora; assembly: GCA_032618575.1. Taxonomy (NCBI): domain Eukaryota; kingdom Viridiplantae; phylum Streptophyta; class Magnoliopsida; order Solanales; family Solanaceae; genus Nicotiana; species Nicotiana noctiflora. Next base: position 71,025 of record JASVEL010002594.1, read on the forward strand.
GTTCTCGCTAATAAATAACCTGTTTCAGTAGTTTGAATTAGTTGTTGAAATATAAAAGCAAAAGTAGTCTGTTAATTAGATTTCATTAACATTAGATAGTTAAGATTTGAAACTGGCACTGTAATTTTGTAATATTGCTTCTCTTCATTGAATAAATATAATTCGAATTTGTTCTCTACTAGTTCTGAATATTTGTGTATATGATGAATTTTAATTTCCATTTCTCTTTTTCAATTACGTTTGGTTTGGGCCTAATAGATAGCGAAGGCCCAGATCTATACCAATGCACAATTGGGCTTCTGATAGACAACTTCTATGTGTTCTAGGTTTTTGAGACACAGTCACATGAATTAACATACTGAGTATGAGCCCAAAGAACCCAGGCCCAGTAATATAAAGAATAAGGCCTGGACTTGTATTCTGAAAATTAATTGACTAAGGTAAAACCATGTGATAGAAAATATAGTTGTATATTAGGATTGGACTATAAAAACTGAGTGGGACGAGCCTCACATGAAAACAAAATAGCGGGGCCCCCATATATACGAATAATTATAATAGACTCGGGAAGGTTGATAGCTAATTTCACAACCTTTCCAAAAGATTAAAAAGCCGCGCGATTCTAAAAATATACTTTCCCTAATACGAGGGTACTTTTGATGTGATTCAAATCATAAATCTCGGCGAAGCCGAAGCGTGATAAAAGTCACAGGCGTACTGGTTGCGGTGTGACTCGAAATACATTTTCGCAATGTCGCAATTCGTAAAATATTCAAAGCGGAACATGTACACATTTTTTAAAAAATCATATAATAAATCAATTGAAATCAAGAACGACAGTTGAGCGACTGTGCTAAAACCACAGAATCCGGGAATGCCTAACGCCTTTTCCCGGGTTAACAAAATTCCTTATCCGGATTTCTTGTTGCGCGGACTGTTAAACAGAGTCAACTTCCTTGGATTCGAAATTAACCGGTGACTTGGGATACCATTATTTTCCCAAGTGGCGACTCTGAAATTTTAAATAAAATCTCAAATCGATTGTCCTTTATTTGGAAAAACTCCTTCCTCGTTGTTATTATATCATCTCTCGGGGTATTTGTAATATCGAGGTATACCTTATTCTCCTAGTCAGGAAAATAAAAAAGATAGTAAAAAAGGAGGTGTGACAGTGGGTAGGATTGAGCATGATGTACACAAAATTGTGGAACAGGGGGATGGTAGTAGTGTTGTGGTGGGCCATATGGTGCTGGCAAGTAGGGTTGATGATGTGGGCGAGGTTGATGGTAGTATGGATTAGGATTCCTGGACCACGATCTCCCTTCTACAACTGCCACCTCTTCTTTCTTCTTTTTTCGAAGGGCTTCACCGGTGCCTATTTGAATTGCCTGGGTCATAGCTTTTATTGCTTAATAGCTCATAATCTTGTTTGATCTTAACCCTTCCTCAACCATGCTCCCTATCATAACTACTTCATTAAATGTTTTCCCGACGACTGATACTAAATGCCAATAGTATGTTGGTTCCAAAGCTTGTAGAAAATAGTCTACCATCTCTCCTTCTTTTATAGGTCGGTCTACCGAGCAACTTGTTCTCTCCACCTGAAGCTGTATTCCCAAAAACTTTCTCCCAGCTTCTTTTCTATCTTTGTCAATGATAGTCTATCCGGAAAAATGTCACGACCCGAATTTTCCCCCGTTATCAGGATCGAGATGGCGCCTACTCGTGGTAGCTAGGAAAGCCAATTCATTCAACATTTTTCTGTTTATACCATCATTTTTATACTCATACTTAATAACAAAAAATAATTACGCAATTTCATAAATGCGAAACTCTTTCTAAATAGAGATGAATAATAATAATGTAAAACAACTAGTAAAATCCTCTACCCAAGATGTGGAGTCAGCAACTCACGAACTACTAAGAAATACTACACAATAATGGTCTGAAAGAAAATAATGAATGTCTCTCTGTCTCGGAACAATGAGACCACAACAATAAGCATAAATAAATAGAAGAGACGCCGAGCCTGCGGACGCCTGCAAGCTACCTCGGACAACAAGTACTCTACTGTTGCTGCTGCTCCTGCTCGAAACCTGGACCTGTGCAAAAACGCATAGAAGTGCAGTATCAGCACCAGCACAATCCGACCCCATGTGCTGGTAAGTTCCTGGCCTATCCCCGCGAAGTAGTGACAAGCCTAGGACCAGACACTCACATAAAACTGTGCAGTTCTATATATGTACATACCACAAAATAACAGAGTTATCAAGTAACACAATTAACAAAGAAGTATCATACTGGGGAAAACACAATCAGCAACATATAATAAATTAGAAAAGAGAATCAGAGTATAATAAAAACATCTATCATCAAAACAAGAAAATTTCAAATTATTGGATGGCATCACCCTTCGTGCTTTTACTCTCATCCTCACATCCATGGCACGGCATGATCCTTCGTGCATGGTTCAAATAACAACGGCACGAAATGTTCCTTCGTGCATAATCAATATCAGAAGGCACGACATGATCCTTCGTGCATAATCAATAACAGGGCACGACATTATCCTTCGTGCATAATCAATAAACAAGGCATGGCATTACCCTTCGTGCATAATCAATAAACAAGGCACGACATTACCCTTCGTGCATAATCAATAAACAAGGCACGACATCACCCTTCGTGCATTATCACTCTTCCTCGCCCAAAAGACAATCACAGTTAAGGGAAAAAAATGAAAACAATTAACATGAACCGTCCCAACAAGGGACACAATAATCAACTTCACAATAAAGTCCTGGCAAGGGAAAACAATATTCAACTTCACAATAAAGTCCCAGCAAGGGAAAGCAATAATCAACTTCACAACCCGACACGGATTCAAGATTATGTCTTAAAGTATCCCATAATATATGTCAACAAATGACTCACGGTCATGCTAGACGCCAGTGTATGGATGCTCGTCACCACAGCCCATACACCGCACTCGATCTCATAGCAATTAGCTCATTAATCATATTCCCTCAAGCTAGGATAGATCAAACACTTACCTCGAAGGCTTATAGTCCACTCAATCCTCAAGCAATGCTTTTCCTTTCGAATTTGGCTCTAAATCAATCATATCAATATACAAGTTATTTAATATCATCAATTCTACTCAACAAACCAGCCCAATTGCCTAATTAAAGTATTTTTAACATGCTGTCCAAAAATTATAAAACTGACCCTAGACCCACTTGGTCAAAAATTCCAAAAATCATACTAACGGATTCCTCGTCTCTCCATGAGTCAGTACATATAAAGAACACCAAAATCGGAGTCTGTTTGACCCCTCAAATCGACCCATAAAGGTCTCATAATTCTTGTTTCCCAAAATCCTATTTTTCTACTGTTTTCATGAATTAAAGAATGCGATTGTGGTTTATAATCAAATCACTTACCTCTATGATACCTACTGATTTTATCTCTTAAAAATTGCCTCAGACGCTTCTTCCCGTTTAAAAACTGGAAGAAAACTCGACTTGCTTATTATAGGTACACTGTTCACGCGTTTTACTGCTCCCAATGGATTCCTTGTGAAATTCTAATGAATTTAGGCTTTTTAATCACTCAATTTAACCTTATAATGAAGGAGATATGTAGGTTTTAAGATTTACAAATAGTGAAGGTTTTTAATACGCCGTCAGGGGCAGTTTCGTCATTAACTTGAAAATCTGGGCAACCTTAGTAAAATGGCCATAAAATCCTCATACGATGTCCAAATTCGATGATTCTTTTTGTTACAGGTCCGTAATTACGATAAGAATCTAATGCTTCATTCAAAATAGTAATCAGAGCTCATTTATTCAATATGATATCATTTATGCTTGAAGAAACGACGTCGAAGCATAAGAAAACGAGCATAAAGCAACCCAAACCTATCCAAAACTCACCGAGCCCTCGGGGCTCCAAACCAAGTATGTAAACTGACTCAAAAATGTCATACAAACTTGCTCGAGCGATCAAATCGCTAAAATAACATCAAATTCAATGAATTAAACCCCAAGATCATCACTTTTTATTTCAAAGTTTATAAACCTTAACATTAGCCTTTATAGGTCCGAAACACGTCAAACGACGTCTGTTTTCGACCAAACTTTACATGAAGTGCTTAAACAATATATAAGACTTGTACCGAACGTCGAAACCAAAATACGAGCCTAATACCATTGTCTTTTAATCAATTATCATTTCCATTTTCCTTAATAATTTTAGAAATATAATTTAATAGAAAAATTCTTTTACTCAGGTTTTAGACCTCGAATTTTGACTCCGGGCACATGCCCGAGTCCCATATTTTTCTACGGACCTTCCGGGACAGTCCGATATCGGGTCCGGGTCCGTTTACCAAAAATGTTTACCAAAGTCAACTATTATCATATTAATATAAAATTCTTCAAATTATTCACGAAATTCACATATTTCAACAACAACAAAAAAATCCTGGCTTCGCGCCCGAGCTGTGCATGCAAATTGAGGCAATATAAAACAAGGTTTTCAAGGCCCCAAAAGAATGGAACATATGAGGAAAATAGGTGATGACCCTTTGGGTCGTCACATCCTCCACCTCTAAGACAACCGTTCGTCCTCGAACGGACAAAAGAAGGAAGTACCTTAGTCGGGGAACAAATGTGGATAACGGCTCCGAAGGGGCTCCTTCAGCCCAAGCGCAATATAATCATAACATTCAATGCGGCGTGCAGCCTGACCCATACTCAATCATATCATATGCTGCAGTGTGCACCCCGATCCATACTTAATCATAACATTCGCTGTGGCGTGCAGCCCGATCCGTACTCAGTCCACAGTATGCATATAAGTCCCGTGCTAATTCAATTAATTTCCTAGTTTCCAATTTGTTAAGAAGAATATACTTTGGATATTTAACTTCAAGAAAATGACTTAGCATTTCATAACGGTGATTAAGCACAAGACTGAGATCAATGATTATATAGAGCATGCTATCACAATGATATTCATCCTCAGAGGATGCTATAGATTCGTACAAGGGCCCAGACACGGCAATAAGCCCAGATATATTTAACACATGGTGTGTATCAATCGCTAATATAGAAATATTCTTGTTCGGGATAGACCAAGTCACAATCTCCCATCATAAGCAATCCTTCACCTGCCATGGGATGCGAGTCACGCCCTTCATAGGCGATACCGAGAGCATACCTGCTCACCAACCACGAACTCTACATCTCAGACCTTACGGCCTGCATAACTTTTACCTAGACTGAGTCGAATGCAGCCTCTTGAGTGAATAAGAGACTGCTACTAAAATGAAATGCGCTGACTTGGTCAACCTATCAACAATGACCCAAATAGTATCAAACTTCTTCCGAGTCAACGGAAGTCCAGTAACGGAATCCATTGAAATCCTCTCCCAATTCCACCAGGGAAGCTCAATTCTCTAAAACACACAACCAGGTCTCTGATGTTCCTATTTGACATGCTGACAATTCAAACACCGAGCGACATACGCAACAATGTCCTTTTTCATCCTACGCCACCAATAATGTTGCCGCAAGTCCTGATACATCTTTGTGGCACCCCGATGAATAAAATACTGAGAACTATGGGCCTCCGCTAAGATCAACTCTCAAATCCTATGAACATTAGGCACGCAAACTCACCCCTGAAATCTCAACACCCCGTCATCACCGGAGGTTAACTTCATAGCACTTCCCCGCTGCACCATGTCTCTCAAGACACACAAATGGGGATCATCAAACTGTTGTTCACGGATATGCTCTAATAGAGAAGAACGAGCAACCATGCAAGCCAACACTCTGCTAGGCTCAGAAATATCTAATCTCATAAATCGATTAGCTAAGGCCGGAACATCTAAGCAAGCGGTCTCTGGTTGACTGGAATGAAAGCAAGAGTATACATGCTGGCAGACTTTCTACTCAACGCATCAGCCACCACATTGGCCTTACCTGGGTGATATAAGATAGTAACATCAAAACTTTTAGCAACTCTAGCCATCTCCTCTGCTGCACATTTAACTCCTTCTGCTTGAACAAGTACTGAAGACTCTTGTGATCCGTGTATATTTGTAACGACCCGGTCGGTCGTTTTAGAAAATTATGCCCCGATCCCCAATTTAACTGCTTCCCTAAGTTCATTTGTGCTATTGTGGTTTGTCGGGAGAGTCGGTTCTAAAATTTGGAACATTTTGGGACACTTAGTCCCTAAATGAGAGCTTTGAAGTTAGAAAATGGCCCATAGTCGGAACCATGTCAAGATGACCTCGGAACGGAAATCCGATGGTTCCATTAGCTCCGTTAGGTGATTCTGGGGTTGGGGACGCATCCGGAATGTATTTTGGAGGTCCGTAGCTCAATTAGGCTTGAAATGCCGAAGTTGAAAATTTTGACGAATCTGAATGATAGGTGAGATTTTGATCCAGGGGTCGGAATGGGATTCTGACAATTTTTGTAGCTTTGTTATGTGATTTTGGATATGTACGCAAATTTTCAAGTCATTCAGACATCGTTTGGTCGGATTTTTGATAGCATGTAGGTTTCAGAAGTTTTGGATGAAACTTAGGCTTGAATTCGCTTTGATTTGGTGATTTTCATGTTTATGGACGTGTTTTTATGATGGGAACAAGTTCGTATGATGTTTTGGAGTAGGTTGGTATTTTTCGTTGAGGTCCCGGGGGCCTCGAGATGATTTCGGATGCCCAACGGGTCATTTTTGGAAGTTTTTGAACTGTTGTTCTGGTATCTGGTATTGTTCTTCGCGTTCACGAGGGTCCTATCGCGTTCGCGAAGAAGAATTTGGCCTCTAAGACTTTGTTCTTTGCGTTCGCGATAAAGGTATCGCGTTCGCGAAGAAGGATTTTCCATCAGGGACTTTGCTCTGCGCGTTCGCGAACAGTCCCTCTCGTTTGCAAAGAAGGATTTTTCTGTCGCACAGATCCTACTTCGGAAGCTCATATCTTTTTATCTTCAACGAATTCTGAGGTTATTCAAAAACGAAAGTTGTAGCTCTTTGAATATAGTTTTCAGAAACATATTACAATAGTAATTTGGAGTTGTGTATAAAACGTTATAACCGTTGCAATAGAGGCTGTCCGAGCAAAGTTGGAAAAAAGTATTTTTGGGAGTTTGTTCTTTGCGAACGCGAGAGAAGGACCGCGAACGCGAAGAACAAATATCTGGGCAGCAGAATAAAGTCCAAACTTTGTCCCATTTGAAATTTTTGACGATTTGGAGCTCGGGTAAGGCGATATTTCGGGAGATTTCTGGAGAAATCAAAACGATAAGTACTCTTAACTCAATTTTGGTTGTATAACTCGAATCTATTGCAAGTTTTAGTCTTTAATTTGAGAATTTTTGTTAAAAAAAGTAGAAAACCCTCTTGGATAGAATCAAGGATTTGATGGGCCATTTGTGGTCCGATTTGGGTATTCTTGGTATGGTTAGACTCGTGTTGAGATAAGAAATCCAAAAATATAACTTTCGTAATTTTTTGAGAAGCGTACCAAAAGTCGGGTTTTGGCAACTTTGTGGTTTTGGTGTAATTCGATTGTTTTGATTGGGTAATGCCCAATTGGCCTATTTTGATGTGATTCCATTGGTTTTTATCAGATACTACACCTGTGGAGGCCGACATTCGCGGCAAGAGAGTTGTCTCTTAGCGGTTTTGTACCGAAGTCGAGGTAAGTGGCTTGTCTAACCTCGTGTGGGGGAACTTTCACCCCCAGGATATTATGTGATAGTTTAAATGCCTTGTACGCGAGGTGACGGGCGTGTACATGCGCTGGTTGTTGTGACACACACTTACTTGAATTTTCCGATTAGTGATATCCTGCTCTTAGCTAATAAAAGTGTTACTTTTACCCGGTATTAGTTAGAAAAGCATGATTAGCTAGGATTCAACATGTCTAATTGCCTAGTTGACTTACTTGAACTTCTTGATAAATTGTTGGCACTAGTTTTGGTGAAGTTCTAGTTAAACATATTATATTCTCTCTATGTGTTTCTTTATTTGATGTGTTAGTGGACTGCGGGTTCAATTCCCGGAGATCCCAGGGCTGTGTGTTCGATTCCTAGAGACCCGGAGTGATATTGTTTGTGGACTGCGGGTTCGATTCCCAGAGATCCTGAGTTATTGAGATATGGACTGCGGGTTCGATTCCTGGAGATCCTGAGTTATTGAGATATGGACTGCGGGTTCGATTCTCGGAGATCCCGAGTTATTGAGATATGGACTGCGGGTTCGATTCCCGGAGATCCTGAGTTATTGGTAGGGACTGTGGGTTCGATTCCCGGAGATCCCGAGCTATTGATATATTATTGAGACATGGGCTGCGGGTTCGATTCCCGGAGACCCAGGGGTACTGTTGATGGGACTGTGGGTTCAATTCCCACAGGTGCTGGACTTGTTAATTGAGTTTGTTACTTGTTGTTAGCTTAATTGTAGACGATTCTAGTAATCATTTTTATTGTGGTTATTTGGGAATTATTATCATTTAAACTGCTTATCATTATTATTATTATTATTTTGTAATTATTTTCCCTCAGTAGGGCCCTGACCTTCCTCGTCACTACTCCATCGAGGTTAGGCTTGGCACTTACTGAGTACCGCTGTGGTGTACTCATGCTACTCTTCTGCACACTTTTGTTGTGCAGATCCAGGTACATCAGGACAAGCTCATACTAGGTGATTCAGCAGCACTTCGGGAGACCTCGAGGTATGATCTGCTACGTCTGCGGATCCGGAGGCCCTCCTTCTATTCTGATAGTATTAGTAGATGTTTTCCTTCATTTCATTGTTAGATACTCTTTATACATAGAGCCACAGTTGTATACTCTCTTTTATTCTGTGTTGCCCGTAGGAATCCGGGTCTTGGTTGTGTTTTATATAGTGTGTTTGATGGGTGTATGTGCCAAGTGGCACGGATTACATCTCCTTTTTATATTATTTTCCGCTATTTCTTATTTAGTGCTCATAAACTGGTATATTTCGCAACGTGTTAGGCTTACCTAGTCGTGGGGACTGGGTGCCGCCATGACATGTTCACGATTGGTGAACTAGGGTCGTGACAAGTTGGTATCAGAGCTCTAGGTTCGTAGGAGTCACGGGACACAGACCGGTTACTTAGATTCTCGCTGATCGATACGGAGACGTCTGTATTTATCTACGAGGGGCTATGTAATTGTTTAGGAAACTCTTCAATTCTTTGAATTCCTTATCGTGCGCCATTTATTCAGTTTGAGCCTATGTCTTATGTTCTTTTGCATCCACTCGTGTATTGAAATTGCGCACTCGGTATCAAGTATGCGCCGACGGTTCGTGACGCTGCAGAGGGATTCAAGGGAGTCAAGAATTTACTCAACCATTGTTACTGCGTGTCATCCATATCGATAATGCAAGAGAATTGAGAGATCTTCAATTGTGAACATGGGGGTGCACTAGGTTCTGGCATTCGGTTGATAAGTATGGTCTTGAGAAGGTTTACTTAACTGCCTAATCGTCACGGTAATGGTAGAATCACAAGGTGGACATAGATCTAAAGATAGTTGGTGGTAATAAAGACTATATGGTTCATATGAGATACCCGTTTAGCGAAGGATTCAACCAGCAGAGATACTGGAGGAAATGAGTTTAACTATCTTAAGAAGGACATGTACCAAACGAATGTCTTGGACTGTCTTATGATGAAGATGTACAAATGATAAAGGCTATTGTCATGGATTAGCAAAATGTATCTTACGGCTTCGTGCCAAGTGAAAGGATTTCACTATCAACAATCAAATTATAGGTCATGTATCATATCAGATTTGGCCTGCGATGTATTTAGGTGCTATTCAAAAAGTTCCTTGAAACTTGCGGATGAGTAAGAGTTGAGACTCGTATGGTATGATGTTGGGACTTTTCATGTTCCTGTGTCTATAATAATTCTACATTTCATTATCAGCAGGGAAGACTTCGGCGAAGGCTACATGGTGCTTTGTAGGTGTGAGAATCACAGTATGTCTTAAGCTGTCGTGGTAAAGAATGCTCGATACATGGAGCGGGAAGATGCTTGGTTGTATTGGGATGAGGTAATACCCTATGGTGTCAGAGTGCTAATAGAGCACATGTGGTTATGTTCGTTGGATCAAGTGAACTGCAGTTGAATAAGAGTAAATGACTTGAGAGAATGGTTCTAATGTGTTCGAGAGTTATGTAATAGTGGCCTTGAGCTAAGTGGGAAAGTCCCACCACTTACGATCGGGTCGCATGGTTAATTAACTGCGTGAATTTTGGGTATTAGCATTAATGGGCTATTGTAGCTACAGAAAAGAACCATGAGTGGTAATTGAGTATATGAATTGTTGAATGCATGTTATGGTTAGCCTTACTAGCTCATGTTAAAACTTGAGGGAAGATTCATGATTTACGCCTCATATAGGTGCAGGTTGCGAAGGAAATGGTTCCACTGGGGGCTTTATCGAGAGGGTATTCATATGTTATAAAATTCAGTAGAGCTGGTTGCGTACTGGGTCAAGTCAGTGCAAGTCAGGACCGGATGGCTCTCAATAGCGGTCCTAGTGAATTCAAGAGGTGAAGTGTGGTCTATAAGTACAGTTGAGAGTAAAGCTTTTGAAGCAACTTATGAAGAAAGGCACAAAATGTTCTATGATGTTTTGACTTGTGGTGTAACATTTGAGAGACAAGAAATGGTCGTCATTTTTGTGATAGCATGGCCTCATGATTTAAGGTTACTCGGGGTGAGTGCGGTTGGAATAATTTAGGTATTGAAGGGAGATATTAACATTTCTAAGGCAATCAAGGATAAACTGGAAGGAAGTAGATTGATTAGCCATAGTTGAGTTGGCATATTGGTATTAGTGATCGGTTCATGCTGCGTGATCGAGTTATGCATATGATTTGTGGCGGTGCATTTGAGGCTTGTCGCCCGTAGTGATTGATGTTATTCTGAAGTATTCTTCTGTTAGGTCCTGTTTTGAGTAGGCGGACCTCGAAAAAGGGTTATGGCAGCTTGGACCACTACTTAGAGATTGGCATATTCGATGGTTATGAGAATTCGCCTGTATGTTGCTACAGTTCTCCTGAAGTGAGTTAAATGGAAAGTCCTATGTGATGAAGTATTAGCCTATCGTCAGTTCAAGAGTTGTGATGGAAATCGTGTCTATCGTATATCGGCACGTGAGGTGCAGTAAGTGGTATGGAATTTGAAGTAAGGACCAAGGTCGTAGTTTGGTCAATGAATGTGATATAAAGAGCTCGGATGAGCAGGAAAGGAGTTTCAGTGTTTTGAGTAAGATGGGTATTAACGTCAGTATCACTTGAGATCGGTGTTTTGTGAGAAAGGCTTTACATCCCGGTTAGGGACTCCTGATCTCTTTTCAGTGTTAGTGCAGCCGGTGGGTTGACTGTGCAGGCCCGTTTAATTATTCGACAGATGGTGGGAGCTGTCCCACAAGAAGATTGTATAGGTGTGACATGTAGTCACTTGATTGGTTAGAAATTTAAACTAGTATGAGGATTTTGGTGATATCATCCATTTGAGAATTTATGCCCGGAAGGAACTCTGCTTATTGGGTTATAGACCTGTGAAATACTATTGACTTAGCTTGGCACGACCAGGATAGACTTAAGGTCGGTGGATAGATTTAAATGTGGAAGTGAGCCTTGCATCGGGCCGTTTATGTTTCTTCCAGCAATGCGCCCTTTATGGAGGGATAGTCGCAGTCTTATTTTCATAGTTAGTTAATTCATGTAAAGATATATTGCGCCGTATGAGTGTGAGACGGCTTGGTAAGTTCCTTATGTGTTGGGGTTCCGCTCAGCGGTGATGTTATATGAGCATGATGGCTCTTAAGACTAAGATCTTATATCGCACCTCAGTTGTGCTTGAGTTTGTAGGCTATAGCGCTATATGTTTCATTGTGTCTGATATCATGCACCTTAGTGTGCTTATGATCGATATCCAGTATTTTGATGTGACAAGCTATTCAGCTCGACATATGACTCCTTGTGTGATTTTTATATTGTTGGAATCGGGTGGCACGCCACCATGGTTATATTGTTGGGATCGGGTGGCATGCCGCCATGGTTATATTGTTGGGATCGGGTTGCACGCCGCAACAGTGTGATGTTTATTTCAGTGTCTATAAATTGCTTTCATGTGTTCTGTTTCCTATTTTCTGAGGAGGTCCATGTTTATGTGAGAGTTGAATAGTTCTCTCTAGTGTTCGCCTTCCTTTGTATCACGTACGAATTAGTGGATTACTAGCACATTGTGTCATCTTGTGGGACTTTTGATTATGTCTGATGTGGCTTATCGCCTGAGCAGTTCGTACTGGGTGAGATGAGATTATGTGATTTGGGGTTAGTGTAAACTAATTATATGAAGTATATTATAGAGAAAAGATCATTCTCTGGTTTAGGACATGGCAATGGATCTTGTCAGGAGTATAGATCCAATGAATTGTTGATTCAGTAGTTGGTTATGAATATCGGCACATCTCTTCCGTCATGTCAGTGTTGTAAAAGTTAGAACAAGACCTATGTAGGTCATGAGGTGCAATGGGAGCATCTGATTCATTGAAATTTGGCTAATTTGATCATAAAATGTTATCGTGGTCCTGTGGATTTTGTGTTGCAAGGTAAGAATCCAGCAAGGTTATGCAGTCATGTTTGAGGATGGCGTTTGAGGAATATTGAGTGATCTCTTGATGAAAACAAGTCTGACACAGAATTCCGGATGTTGGAATTAGGCTCTAAGACTTAATTGTTTGAACAATAGGGAATATCTTCAGATTATATCAAGCTAATGTGCTCAGCTGAGTCCTAGATTTATTGACCCTTTTGAGATTTTGAGGCGTGTTGGGGAGGTTGCTTATGAGTTGGCCTTACCTCCCAGCTTAGCCGGAGTCCACCCCGTATTTCATGTCTCTATGCTCCGGAGATACCATGGTGACCCGTCGCATGTGTTGGATTTCACTTCTGTTCAGCTAGACAAGGATCTGTCTTATGTTGATGAGCCAGTAGCCATTCTAGATAGGCAGGTCAGGAAGCTAAGATCAAAGAATATCGCTTCAGCAAAGGTTCAGTGGCGGGGTCAGCCGATCGAGGAGGCGATTTGGGAGGCCGAGCAGGATATGTGCAGCCAGTACCCTCATCTTTTCACCACTCCAGGTATGCTTTCTATGCTCGTTCGAGGACGAATGAATCTTTTAAGTATGGGATGATGTAACGACCCGGCCGGTCGTTTTAGAAAATTACGCCCCGATCCCCAATTTAACTGCTTCCCTAAGTTCATTTCTGCTATTGTGGTTTGCCGGGAGAGTCGGTTTTGAAATTTAGAACATTTTGGGACACTTAGTCCCTAAATAAGAGCTTTGAAGTTAGAAAATGGTCCATAGTCAGAACCGTGTCAAGACAACATTGAAACAGAAATCCGATGGTTCCATTAGCTCTGTTAGGTGATTTCGGGGTTGGGGATGCGTCTGGAATGTATTTTGGAGGCCCGTAGCTCAATTAGGAATGAAATGCCGAAGTTTGAAATTTTGGCGAATCCGAACGATAGGTGAGATTTTGATCCGGGGTCAAAATGGAATTCCGACAATTTCTGTAGCTTCGTTATGTGATTTTGGATATGTCCGCAAATTTTCAGGTCATTCGGACATCGTTTGGTCGGATTTTTGATAGCATGTAGGTTTCGGAAGTTTTGGATGAAACTTAGGCTTGAATTCGCTTTGATTTGGTGATTTTCATGTTTATGGATGTGTTTTTATGATGGGAACAAGTTCGTATGATGTTTTGGAGTAGGTTGGTATTTTTCGTTGAGGTCCCGGGGGCCTCGGGATGATTTCGGATGCCCAATGGGTCATTTTTGGAAGTTTTTGAACTGCTGTTCTGGTATCTGGTATTGTTCTTCGCGTTCGCGAAGAAGAATTTGGCCTCTAAGACTTTGTTCTTCGTGTTCGCGATGAAGGTATCGCGTTCGCGAAGAAGGATTTTCCATCAGGGACTTTGCTCTGCGCGTTCGCGAACAGTCCCTCGCGTTCGCGAAGAAGGATTTTTCTGTCGCACAGGTCCTACTTCGGAAGCTCATATCGTTTTATCTACAACGAATTTTGAGGTGATTCAAAAATGAAAGTTGTAGAACTGTGAATCTAGTTTTCAGGAACATATTATAATAGTAATTTGAAGTTGTGTGTAAAACGTTATGACCGTTGCAATAGAGGCTGTACGAGCAAAGTTGGAAAATGTATTTTTGGGAGTTTGTTCTTCGCGAACGCGAGAGAAGGACCGCGAACGCGAAGATCAAATACCTGGGCAGCAGAATAAAGTCCAAACTTCGTCCCATTTGCCATTTTTGACGATTTGGAGCTCGGGTAAGGTGATTTTTCGGGAGATTTTTGGAGAAATCAAAAGGGTAAGTACTCTTAACTCAATTTTGGTTGTATAACTCGAATCTATTGCAAGTTTTAGTCTTTAATTTGAGAATTTTTGTTAAAAAGGGTAGAAAACCCTCTTGGATAGAATAAAGGATTTGATGGTCCAATTGTGGTCCGATTTGGGTGTTCTTGGTATGGTTAGACTCGTGTTGAGATAAGGAATCCGAAAATGTAACTTTCGTAATTTTTCGAGAAGCGTACCGAAAGTCGGGTTTTGGCAACTTTGTGGTTTTGGTGTAATTCGATTGTTTTGATTGGGTAATGCCCAATTGGCCTATTTTGATGTGATTCCATTAATTTTTGTCAGATACTACACCTGTGGAGGCCGACATTCGCGGCAAGAGAGTTGTCTCTTAGCGCTTTTGTACCGGAGTCGAGGTAAGTGGCTTGTCTAACCTCGTGTGGGGGAACTTTCACCCCTAGGATATTATGTGATAGTTTAAATGCCTTGTACGCGAGGTGACGGGCATGTACATGCGCTGGTTGTTGTGACACACACTTACTTGAATTATCCGATTAGTGATATTCCTGCTCTTAGCTGATAAAAGTGTTACTTTTACCCGGTATTAGTTAGAAGAGCATTATTAGCTAGGATTCAACATGTCTAATTGCCTAGTTGACTTACTTGAACTTCTTGATGAATTGTTGGCACTAGTTTTGGTGAAGTTGTAGTTAAACATATTATATTCTCTCTGTGTGTTTCTTTATTTGATGTGTTAGTGGACTGCGAGTTCAATTCCCGGAGATCCCAGGACTGTGGGTTCGATTCCCAGAGACCCGGAGTGATATTGTTTGTGGACTGCGGGTTCGATTCCCAAAGATCCTGAGTTATTGAGATATGGAGATATGGACTGCGGGTTTGATTCCCGGAGATATTGAGATATGGTCTGCGGGTTCGATTCCCGGAGATCTTGAGTTATTGAGATATGGACTGCGGGTTCGATTCCCGGAGATCCAAAGTTATTGAGATATGGACTGTGGGTTCGATTCCCGGAGATCCTGAGCTATTGATATATTATTGAGACATGGGCTGCGGGTTCGATTCCCGGAGACCCAAGGGTTTTATTGATGGGACTGTGGGTTCAATTCCCACAGGTCATGTACTTGTTAATTGAGTTTGTTACTTGTTGTTAGCTTAATTGTAGATGGTTGTAGTAATCATTTTTATTGTGGTTATTTTGGAATTATTATCATTTAAACTGCTTATTATTGTTATTATTATTTTGCAATTGTTTTCCCTCAGTAGGGCCCTGACCTTCCTCGTCACTACTCCTTCGAGGTTAGGCTTGGCACTTACTGAGTACCGCTGTGGTGTACTCATGCTACTCTTCTGCACACTTTTGTTGTGCAGATCCAGGTACATCAAGACAGGCTCATACTAGGTGATTCAGCAGCACTTTGGGAGACCTCGAGGTATGATCTGCTACGTCCGCGGATCCGGAGGCCCTCCTTCTATTCCGATAGTATTAGTAGATGTTTTCCTTCATTTCGTTGTTAGATACTCTTTACACATAGAGCCACAGTTGTATACTCTCTTTTAGTCTGTGTTGCCCGTGGGATTCCGGGTCTTGGTGGTGTTTTATACAGTGTGTTTGACGGGTGTATGTGCCAAGTGGCACGGATTACATCTCCTTTTCATATTATTTTCCGCTATTTCTTATTTAATGCTCATAAACTGGTATATTCCGTAACGTGTTAGGCTTACCTAGTCGTGGGGACTGGGTGCCGTCATTACATGTTCACGATTGGTGAACTAGGGCCGTGACAATATCTCACACGCCACACCATATAAATAATGCCTCCAAAATTTTCAAGGCATGAACAACCACTGCTAACTCTAGGTCATGTACCGGATAATTCTTCTCATGGATTTTTAACTGCCACAAAGCATAGGCAAGGACCTTGCCATCCTGTATCAACACTACACCAAGCCCAATACGGGAATCATCACAATAGACTGTATAGGGTCCCATACCTGTGGGCAAAACCCATACCGATACCATGGTCAAGGCTGTCTTAAGCTTCTAAAAGCTCACATCACATTCATCTTCCCATTCGAACTGGACATCTTTCTGGATCAATATGTTCATTGGGTTGAAATAGATGAATACCCCTCCACAAACCGCCAATAATAATATGTTAATCCTAAGAAACTCTGGATCTTTGTGGCTGATGTTAGTCTAGGCCAGTCCTTGACTGCCTTCATCTTCCTTGGATCAACTAGTATACCTTCTCCCGTTACAACATGACCTAGGAATGCAACGTTACTTAACCAGAACTCACACTTTGGAACTGGAGAGCTACTCTAAGATGTTGCGCATGCTCCTTCTGACTGCGGGAGTATATCAATACGTCATCAATAGAGACTATCACGAACAAGTCTAAATAAGGCATGAACACCTCATATGTATGCACGTGACCATGACTCTGGCCATAAAAGGTTTCCCTAATTTATAACATTGCCAATTAACCGTGTGTTATCAAATCCCTTATTCTAAAACTCCCACTTTACTCACAATGAGGTATGGAGACCTTATGATTGCTTTCCCAAATTAATGAGTCATATTTATCCTCACCTGGGTGCTCATCTCAAAGGCTAAAACTCAACGGTTACAAAATAGAAATGGCTAAATATGAATAAAAACTATATAAGAATTGTCATATAATCCTAACGGGCATGACTCTCATTTAAAATGTAATACAAAAATATTAATTTCATAAAAGGAGAATTTTAAACACATAAACTCTTACCACCAGGACCTTGTCCTCATATGATATCCACCGCAGCTTGAAGCTCGATTTAAAAATATTTCACATTATGCAAAAATTTGAGGATCTCATCCTCAACTCTGAATCACAAGTACTTGCACATTGTACCATTTGAAAATTTTCATTTCCTTCCTTTGTTCCTTTTAATAATTGTCTGTCACAGAAAATCACGATATAAAATGAACCCTCATACTGATACAGCATACAATTAACTATTGAAATTAGTTATTCCAAGAAGTATATCAAAACCCACTGTAACAAGTAATATAAAGTCACTCTTAGCCTCATGGATATTTTAGTGACAAACACCTAATAATAGGGATATCTATCCTCATGTAATATCCCAACGTGAGTATTTCCATAAGCAGATTTGATGATTACGATGCTCTCTCATGAGTGGAGCATATTAAGAGGACTTGCCTAAATTTTTCAAAACCAATCAAATTAAGGAGAAATATCCTTCTTATAACTGTCAAAATTGTACATGTGATGACACCATCTGGTGTAGTGACCTCAGTCATACCATAAAAATTATACCAACGGTTGGGTCTCCACCTCTAGGATTCTCACCTCCACCTCTAACATCCTGACCTCTACATCTGGCTAGCCATGTAAGATAAGTATTGACTGCAATGGAGCGTGTAGCCTGAGTGCTTTCCTAAATTACATTTCTCCAAACTACTTCACAACAATTCTTTTGAGGCTCAGTTAACTTATTGCACATGACGACATATTTGGACACAGTCATGGTGACCTGGTATAACTGTTCAGATCGCATATACTACATATTGCAAAGAATCTGGGAGGTGACGTCTTCAGAATATTTTCTTAAAATAGAGTTTAGTGGGTAGTGTTGCGTCGGCCGGCTTGACCTCTTCGTAGGCTTGTCACAAACATTGACGACCAATTTCCTCTTTTGCTATGGTGGCTTAACACTGCTGAGCTACTCCATTTACTCATATACTCTTTGTTATTCTCTGGGGGCGATTCTTACCGCATGCAAAGAACCAACCTTAAATATGTATAAATTATTTGGAGGACCTTTCCATACCATATATATACATTCCAATAATTCACAATATTTGTCCTTTATAACTCCAACAAATCAACCGGATGTCAAGGTCCGTTGAAACCCCACACGATTCATTTGGTGATATCCTGATATAATTGTATCTTCCGTTGGAACCACAATTGGTGTGGTAAATACATTATCTTCCCATTACTTCTGTTTGCCATCCGAAGCACAGTAAAATAAGCCCCTTCGCATTCGACTTTTTCCATGTTCTGTAATACCTCATAGCAACGATCAAGCACAATCCCGTGGATTCTCAAAAGATGCACCGCTGAAGGTGGTAGCGAAGAGTTTGGTGAAACCTATCCGACCTTTGCAAAACTTCTGAAGGCGTAGTTGATCTATCACCAGCCTTCGCCATTGTTTGACTGAAGAAGCGGTACGTGACTTTGTCCATTTGTGGGAAGGCAAGAGTAGAAATTCAATTTAACATTTGAAGAACGAATTCGCACGATAGGAAAGAACAAAGGAGAGATTTTTCCTAACTCATTAGACTCTGAAGAACAAGTACAGATGTCTCCTTACTACCCCTCAGACTCTACTAAGTTTGTTCGTGAGTTGTGAGACCCATGTAACCTAGTGCTCTGATACCAACTTGTCACAACCCTAATTTTCCCCCGTCATCGGGATCGTGATGGCACCTACTCGTGGTAGCTAGGCAAGCCAATTCATTCAACAGTTTCCTATTCATACCCTCATTTTAATACTCATACTTAATAACAAGAAATAATTACTCAATTTGATAAATGCGGAAGTTTTTCTAAATAGAGATGAATAATAATAATGTAAAACAACTGGTAAAATCCTCTACCCAAGATGTGGAGTCACCAACTCACGAACTACTAAGTAATACTACACATAATGGTCTAAAAGAAAATAATAAATGTATGTCTGTCTCGGAACAATGAGACCACAACAATAAGCATAAATAAATAGAAGAGACGCCGAGCCTGCGGACGCCTGCAAGCTACCTCGGACAACAAGTACTCTACTGTTGCTGCTGCTCCTGCTCGAAACCTGGACCTGTGCAAAAACGCATAGAAGTGCAGTATCAGCACAATCCAACCCCATGTGCTGGTAAGTGCCTGGCCTATCCCGGCGAAGTACTGACAAGCCTAGGACCAGACACTCACATAAACCTGTGCAGTTCTATATATGTACATACCACAAAATATTATCAAGTAACACAATTAGCAAAGAAGTATCATACTGGGGGAAACACAATCAGCAACATATAATAAATTAGTAAAGAGAATCAGAGTATAATAAAAACAGCTATCATCAAAACAAGAAAATTTCAAATAGTTGCACGGCATCATCCTTCGTGCTTTTACTCTCATCCTCACATCCATGGCACAACATGATCCTTCGTGCATGGTTCAAATAACAACGACACGGAATGTTCCTTCATGCATAATCAATATCACAAGGCACGTCATGATACTTCGTGCATAATCAATAACAAGGCACAGCATTATCCTTCGTGCATAATCAATAAACAAGGTATGACATTACCCTTCGTGCATAATCAATAAACATGGCACGACATTACCCTTCATCCATAATCAATAAACAAGGCATAGCATCACCCTTCGTGCATTATCACTCTTCCTCACCCAAATAATAATCACAGTTAAGGGAAAAAGAATGAAAACAATTAACATGAACCGTCCCGGCAAGGGACATAATATTCAACTTCACAATAAAGTCCTGGCAAGGGAAAACAATAATCAACTTCACAATAAAGTCCCGGCAAGTTAAATCAATAATCAACTTCACAGCCCGGCAAGGGTTCAAGATTATGTCTTAAAATATCCAATAATATATGTCAACAAACGACCCACGATCATGGTAGATGCCAGTGTATGGATGCTTGTCACCACAGCCCATACACCGCACTCGATCACATAGCAATTAGCACATTAATCCTATTCCCTCAAGCTAGGATAGATCAAACACTTACCTCGAAGGCTTATTGTCCACTCAATCCTCGAGCAATGCTTTTCCTTTCGAATTTGGATCTAAATCAATCGTATCTATATAGAATTTATTTAGTATCACCAATTCTACTGAACAAACCAGCCCAATTGCCTAATTAAAGTATTTTTAACATGCTGTCCAAAAATTGTAAAACTGACCCCGGACCTGCTTGGTCAAAAATTCCGAAAATCATACTAACGGTTTCCTCGTCTCTCCACGTGTCTGTACATATAAAGAACACCAAAATCGGAGTCTGTTTGACCGCTCAAATCGACATCTAAATGTCTCATAATTCCAGGCCCCATTTTTCTATTGTTTTCATGAATTAAAGAATGTGATTGTGGTTTATAATCACCCATAAATAAGTTTTAATAATCAAATCACTTACATCTGTGATACCCACTGATTTTCTCTCTTAAACATTGCCTCAAATGCTTCTTTCTGTTCAAAAATTGGAAGAAAACTTGACCTGCTCATTATAGGTACACTGTTCACGCGTTTTACTGCTCCCAATGGATTCCTTGTGAAATTCTAATGAATTTAGGCTTTTGAATCACTCAATTTGACCTTATAAAGGAGATATGTAGGTTTTAAGATTTACAAATAATGCAGGTTTTTAATACGCAGTCAGGGGCAGTTTTGTCATTAAACTGAAAATCTGGGCAACATTAGTAAAATGGCCATAAAATCCTCATAAGATGTCCAAATTCGATGATTATTTTTGTTACATGTCCGTATTACGATACAGATCTAATGCTTCATTCAAAACAGTAATCAGAGCTCACTTATTCAATATGATATCATTTGTGCTTGAAGAAACGACGTCGAAGCATAATTAAATGAGCATAAAGCAACCCAAACCTATCCAAAACTCACCCGAGCCCTCGGGGCTCCAAACCAAGTATGTAAACTAACTCAAAAATATCATACAAACTTGCTCGAGCGATCAAATCGCTAAAATAACATCAAATTCAATGAATTAAACCGCAAGATCATCACTTTTCATTTCAAAGTTCACAAACCTTAACTTTATCCTTTTAGGTCCGAAACACGTCAAACGACGTCTGTTTTCGACCAAACTTTACACGAAGCGCTTAAACAATATATAAGACTTGTACCGAACGTCGGAACCAAAATGCAAGCCTAATACCATAGTCTTTTAATCAATTTTCATTTTCATTTTCCTTAATAATTTCAGAAAAATAATTTAATAGAAAAATTCTTTTACTCAGGTTTTAGACCTCGAATTTTGACTCAGGGCACATGCCCGACTCCTATATTTTTCTACGGACCTTCCGGGATAGTCCGATATCGGATCCGGGTCCGTTTACCAAAAATGTTAACCAAAGTCAACTATTATCATATTAATATCACAATTCTTCAAATTATTCACAGAATTCACATATTTCAACAAAAAAAAATTCTGACTTCGCGCTCGAGCTGTGCATGCAAATTAAGGCAATATAAAATAAGTTTTTCAAGGCCTCGGAAGAACAGAACAGATGAGGAAAATAGGTGATGACCCTTTGGGTCGTCACAAAAAATCTCCAAGTTATACTGGAAATGATTAGCGAATGCTTGGGCCAGATCATCCCAAATAAACCATCTAGCATGGTCTTGCCTGGTGTACCACTCTAGGGTCGATCCGATAAGACTTTAGCTAAAATAAGCCATGAGCAACTTATCTTTTCCGCCAGCACCACGCATTTTGCTACAGAAGCCCCTCAAATGTGCTAATGGGTCGCTGTGACCATCATATAGATCAAATTTTGGTAGCTTAAAACCTGCTGGTTGTTTTACCTCCGAGAATAGACATAAATCTTTGTAAGCTATGCTCATTTGGCCTCCAGGCCCTGCATGTTTCGAAAGAATTATTCAAGACCTTTCATCTTTCGGATCATCTCTTCCTGTTCAGGAATTTTGGGTGGTTTTTCCTCTTCAGCCATGTCGATGAGAGGAGTATAAGAATCATGTTGTCGAAAATTAGGTTCCGAAGGATAATAATGATTGTCTTGGACATGAAATAATGGTTCACTCGATGATTTGTGTAATGTGGCTGGTAGAGGGGCCATGTATACGGGAGCGACATGTGGTGGTGGTGGTGGAATTTGTTTAGGAGGTGGAGGAGGTGGTGGTTCTTGTGAGTTAGTTGCATAGTAAGGTGGGTATGGGGGGTAAGCAGAGGATGAGTTTACGGTGGGTGGGTCCTGTGCTTGGACCGGTGGAGGAATATAAGCAGGATTGGCTGGGTATGTGGGTAAAGGTTTTTCCTTCTCCCAGGCCTGCTATATCTCGGTCATCTGTTGCTTGAACTTGTACATCTCTTCTTTCATACTGCCCACGTCTACTACCTTATCTTCCCCAGCTGGGTCTACAACTGTAGCCTCAATTTCCTGAGTGATTGCCTTTGTCGTGTCCTTAGAACGAGGGTTGTAATGATGGGTTGCCAGAATGCCAGCTACTAACCACCTGTCTGAACTCAACAACAACAATACTCATTAGCATGTTGGGAGCACATACACAATTTTACTTGGAAATATGCATCATCCCGGCCTTATTTTCTTTATGTTGTCTTTTGTCGTTTTTGCCAATTCTTTTGTTTCGACTTTTTCTTCGTTTCTTTTTCCTTTTCATTACCACCAACGTTCCTCTTTTCTTTTCTTTGGTCGATCCTATGATTTTTCCTACCTCATATGTATATAAAGAAAAAGAACACCAAAGATCACAAATACAAATTTTTGGGATTTTCAAATTTATTAATAACCAACATTGATTAAAAAGATAAACTCTACGATTGTACTACAATCCTCTAATAATGCAGAAAGATGAAAAATACAGACTCAAAATGCATAACCTAAGAATACATTAAAGACCATAGTGCTTGCGGGACGCCGTTCGGTCTTGTCGTGGGCCTATATGCAAGTCCCCTTTGGAGTTTGTCTAAATCACCCATTATTTGCTTCACGAATATCATTGTTGAGGCGAAGAATGTGGTCTAGATCATATCTTCAGATATCTAGCATTTTCGAGTGATATAATGAGCAATGTTGACAATCCTCTCTCTAATTATTCCTTTTTCTTGAAGTAACCTCCATATTTGTTCGGCACGAGCATCTAGGAGTTTGTTGGCTTTTCTCTTGAAGCTGCTGCAATTTTCATTTCTAATCGTGCCAAGGCCGTATAGCAATGTTCTCTTTCCATACTAAAATTTTTCACTTGTTTGCTAATTTTGACCTCATTAGTGACAATCATTTTCCTTAACCGAGCAACTTCGACATTATGCTCTTCCTTCAATTTTTGGATCATACGAGCCCTTTCTTCAGCATTCCTAGCTAATTGCTTATGAACCCCGATCAATTCATTTTTGGCTTTATCCAGGTCAAAACTATAATCGTTCACCTTTCACCGCAAATTCAATCCGTTTTTCATCCCGGGCATTTCGAATAAGGTTTTTAGTTGTTGTTCTCATTATTAGAAATTGAGCTCTTAGGGCCTCATTTTCATTAACCATTTTCTTATCTTCACCCTCATCAGCTGTTATTTGCACGCTATTTTCGAACTTGATGTCTTGAACTTGTTTTTCTAGCATACTTATTTTTGCTCGGTATTCGTTTTCTTTAGCCAACCAATCCCATTGCTCTTTTGACAACTCGGCAAATTTTTGGATGTGATGTCTCTTTGCTGGTCTTTTCATGCTCACAATCTCTTCTATACCACATGGAGTAACCAAGTGACATTTCACCTCTGGCCCGATCCCTTACACAGGTGTCTGATTTTAAACATTGAAACTCATTCCAGATTTGACAGATTTTTACTTCAGGAAATTGCCCGTCCGGACTAATCTCTATTTTTGAGTGTTGAGGTCTCCATCTTTTGGCACTATTTGATATCTTTCGAGTTGTCGTAAAACTCGATATGTAGTATAGGGTTGAATACTTTTAAGCCCTATTAAAAGAAAGTGCGATCATTCTGTCGGCATGTATATAATTTCATTGACGGGTAGCCACCCGAATGTCCATTCTATCTGGCTAGCAGTAAGAGATCAGAAGTTTATGATCCAACCCTTAAACCCTTCCGGTAATTTGACCCCTTTTATCCTCGTGTAGAATTCTTCTATGCAAGTTCTTTCCGAAGATCCATAACTAAGAAATTGAGGATGATGGCACAAGTGCTCGCTCATCCACATTTGTAATAGCAAATTGCATCCCTCGAAGAAATCTACTCCGGCTTTACAAGCTGTAAGGGCACGAAAGATATCGGCTACTATCATAGGCGCCAAAGCACTATTATCCTGCGTGAGGAGAGTACTGATAATTGCGGCAATTCTTATATCGATGTTCCTATCTTTCCTTGGAAATATTATTAAACCCAAAAACACCATGAAAGCAAAACGCTTATGTTCCTCCCATTTTTCCCGATTTGCTTTGCTGCAGAGTTTGTTTGCCTAGTATATAAAGTTCATTGTGCAGAACCCATGGGCCAAATCTTCATTATGAATGCTTCAGGCTATTTTCAAGGAATCCAGAAATCTATGAGCGGTGACAGCTCTTGGAGAAACCGGGTATTTGTCTTTTAGGGGGACCTCGTCTTTTCCAATATAACTAGCAAACACCTCTAGTATTGGAGTAAGCTCGAAGTTCAATAAATTTGGAGCACATTGTGTGCGGGATCCCAGTAGGTGACCAAGGCTCTAATGATGTCTCCCTGAGGTATAATATCAAGAAACCGAGTAAGACCTTTCAAATATTTCTTGACCTCGTCTATTCCGTCTTGACCCAAGTCATTCCACCATAGACGCAACTCCAAAGGGATTTTATTCATTAAAGAAAAAGGTTCATTTTGCATTGTGCTCATCCTGCACATTTATTACAGGTGATTTAATCACATGTTATTTTGACCCAAAAAGACAAAATATATTTTCAAAAATTTCTTTTTTTTTCAAAAACGAAAAGTCCCCTTTTTGCAAATACGGCCTTTCAGCGCTTTAACCGAAGATTTTAAGGTTGTACTTATTATTTTAGGGATAATGACTCAAAAGTGGCCATCTTTTCACAAACATCCCTCATGCGCCCTTTCGAGACATTCGGCTATTTTTGTCAAAATGGCATCACTTTGATTTATTCAAAATTAACATTTTTTGGTTGTTTTTGTAAAAGGGGTGGTTGGACCCATAAAGGGTTGCCTACGTATCTCGCCTAGTGGTGAGAATCAAACAAGCATAGTTTAGTCAAATTATTTTTAGACCGACTATTTTAATTTTAACAAAATTGACTTATTCCAACTATTTTGATAATTTCCTCAAAATTTCGACAGAGTTACGTCAGTATTTAGACATCAGTTTCTTCTAATATTGATAATTTTATCTTTTCTTTCCCTCAATTTTTTAGTCGGTAAGCATAATAGCCCAAGACAAATAAATGCAACATATAATCATGCTCGATTTTCATATTCAGGTCACTTGTCCTAGACGGACCCAACCCATGTGTTGAGTCCCCTAAGTCAGATATGATGCAAATAATCGTCCTAATTCTAGGCTCAATATCCTGGTTTTTATTTGTTCTAGACTGTGTACCTGAGCGGATGACTCGAGTCGATGAGGGGGCTACGTAACAGGGACCCGCGAGATCATCTGGCTTAGTAACTTGTCCGACCTCTTTTCTTATTTTTGGTATTGACACTAATATAAAGGGGAGTCTCAACGAGTAAGCACATCCTCGGAGGTAAGAAGAGAAGGATTTTCGGCACAATTTTTATATATAATTCACATAATATGAAAGCGGTAAACATATAGCACATTGATCGAAAACATATAGTGAAATCAGATATAAACAAAAACAACAATTTAACTAAGCTCGAATTCTTAAACCCTGAATCGAAGTTCTGGGTTTCTTATCCCTAGTAGAGTCGCTAGAGATGTCACACCTTCTTTTTTATACTACTATACCCGCGAGGGTCTAGAGGAGTTTTTTCCAATTTAAGGACAGTCAAAACATGATTATTTATTTGAATTTTTCAGAGTCTCCACTTGAGAATATAATGGTGTGCAAGTCACCAATTTTAATCTAGAACAGAGGAAAGTTTGACTCTGTTGCAGTCTGCGAACTGGAAATCCGGATAAGGAATTCTGTTAACCCGGGAGAAGGTGTTAGGCACTCCCGAATTCCATGGTTCTTGCACGGTCGCTCAACTGTTGTATTTGTTTTTATCTGATTCCAATTATATATTTTTAATTATGTGCATTAGTGTTACGATTCTCAATTTTAAAGAATTTGCAACGTCGTGAAAATGCATTCCTTAACCACATCGTACCAGTACGCATGTGGCTTTAGATAAATTTCGAATTCGTTGGGAGTTGGATTTGGGTCACATAAATGTGCACCCGTACATGAGAATGTATATTAAAATTGTGCCGAAGGTATCTATGTCTTATTACTTTGGGAAAACCGTGAAATTAGCTAGACGGTCCATCCGAGTCTAAAGATTTTATAACGATTATTTGAGGCCCCCGTGCATTCTTCCCTTATAATGAGGCTCATCTCATTATATTTTTTGGAGGTCAAACCTAGGGTGTGCTATGTTTTCTATCACTATTTTTGCCATATATAAGATAGTTAATAGTGCTGTCTAATTGTAATTTGCATTGACAATTTACTCACATCTGGGCCATTACATATTATGGGCCTGGAATTCGGACTAACACAAGGGAAATGCACAGAAGTGCATAGAGCTAATTAAAGCCCAAGTCGTATTTTATGCATCCGTTTTTTCTTAGGCACATAGGCCGTGATGATTGGATCTGGGCCTCTTTACATTATCATGCCCAAATTATTAATGAATCCAAAAACAGGTTAAAGCATTTTATTGAACTAATTGTAGGTAAACAAGTATTGTAACTTTCAATATCAGAACTTAACTAGAAAAATTAACACTGATTTCATTTGTATACTACTGTCTAGTTACCAGATTAATTAGTCTGAGTTTATCAGTCGAAACGTGTACTTATTCAATGCAGAACTACCTTATTGTTCTGTTAATCTGGAAATGCTATACTAGATATACAGTTGACATATTCGAATTAGATCCTGAACTTCTTTCGTATTTTTAATTCATGTTTCGTATCAGGTTTCTGAACTTTAATGTGAGTTATAAATCTAATTTAAACAGCTCAGGATCATAAATGGAATATAAATCTAACTACTTTATGCTTTTCTCATTAACAATTATTGATTCAGAATTTAACTAACAAGAGTTCTTCAATATTTTGTATTACTCTTCTGGTTTAAGAACAGATGAAAATCGACAAGTAATCAACTAGATTCTAACCAGTTTTCAAATTTGTGATCTAGGTGATCATTTTAACTAATCTTTGTAGTATAACTCCTATATTAATATCTAAACTAACTACTCTATAGAATTGTTAGTTTCAGTTGAGAATTTGTACAATACATAGTCCATAATATACATAAAATCCTAACAAATTACATATGTCTATAACATGAATAGAATTGAAAACTCGCAGAAACTATTAATAATTTTATATCTTCACAAAGTTCTATTTACATCTTCGAGGATCGGGAGTGTACCTGGTCAAATTGAAACAAAACAATGAGTTCTAAGGCGTGAATGAAGAAGAAATGCAGGAATCCAAACAATAACCAGCAATAACAACACAATAACACAACAACAGGCTCGAAATCAAAATTCAAACCCTCAACTTCAACGACGGATCTAGAATAGTAGATGAAAACACCAGGACTCAAAGCTTTCTACTCGAATTGCAATCAGAACCAATAAAACGGTAGTAATGCACAAAATTTTAAGTATTTTTAAGCTTATCAAATTTCTGAACCTCTAAAAATATGGCCTGAGGAGGCCTATTTATACATCAAAATGGGAGGAAAATTTGAAATTAATATTCAGATTTCCCACCCCTGCTCTTTCAACTTATTTTCAAGTTAATCCACTTATTTTAACCGTAAATGCACTAGAACCCCGGCTAGAAGGTTCTAGTGGCATCCACATTGTTCTAATTACCCTTAAATATATTTATTACCCTCACTTGCTATTAGTTTCTACCAATTTACCCTTTCAGTATACCCAATATACCATTTATTGTTTGATTAATTACCCAAGAGTTAGGCAGTATTGCCTTTTATACCCTTACCACTTTAGTTTAATTACAAAATACCAATTTATCCCTTCCCCTTTAACCCCTACGTTTTCCTTTTATTTACCCAACTAAGCCTTTATTTAATCAAAACCTTAAAGGTCAAAGTCCAAACTAAATTGCACAAATAGCCAATACTAGACAGTCTTACGAATATAGTCAATTTAAGACTAAGTAACCAATTAAACCTTATTCAATCAAAAGTCTAACTTGCAGAAATAGCCAACGTTAGACGATCTTACAGCTACAGCCAAATTAAGACTAATTACCCAATTAACCCTTTTGTTTAATCAAAATTTCAGAAAAGTAAAAGTCAAAATTGCATTGCAAAAATAGCCAACATTAGACAATCTTACAGATACAGCCAAATTAAGACTAATTACTCAATTAACAAGATTCAGGGGAACAAATTGATAATAGGTTGAATCAAATTAACATAACACTTAATCACTAATTTCGACCTATCAAGTAAGAACCTTATGTGTGGCTACAAAGCATGCGATTTAACTAAAGACCTTATCAGAAAAGAAAACACATAAGCATGAGATTCCAGAGTACAAGATCAGGAAATTACATAGTCACAGTCAAGATTTTCATGGTTAATCATAAACAAAAGTATACTTGAGCATGTAACAGACTCATATTATACTCAGGAAGGCAAAAAACGGACAAAGAATAGAGATATGCACAGTAGAAGGGTTCAGGGTACTTAGCTTTCTTTTGTATCTTTCTTTTTCTTTCTTTCTATCTTCTTTCTTCTTTTTCTTCATTTCTCTTTTCTTTTTCTTGATTTCCAGTACCAGAAGTCCATAAGCCATTTTTCTTGGCTTTTGGACCTTCGAACGTACTCTTTGAGTCTTTTTTTGTAAGAAAGATCTTTGGAACAAATGTAAGGGTGTGATAGGGGTAGTTTTCGGGTTGGGTCTATTCGCCGGAGTAGGGTTCCGGCAAGATACTTTTTAATATTCGATGAGTTTCAGAGATATTTGAAAGAAAATAGGCAGATAGGGTGATATGGGGTGTTGAGGTGGTTCTGGGGTGTTTTTGGAAGGTCATCGGAGAAACTGGCTCCATCGGCTAGGGTTCCGGCAAGCTATTTTCTTATATTTGGGCCAAATGAGGGATTTTTGACAAAAACCAAGAAGAAGAGGTGAAAGAGGAGAAGGAATAGGCTTAGGGGTGTAAAGGGTGAACGGAAAAGGGTGACCTGATTGAATCACCGGTAGGGTTTCGGCGGTGTTTGGGTGGCAGCTCAGGTGGAAGGGAAAGGAAGAAGGAGTAGAGGGCGGCTAGGGTTTGATTAAAAAACAAAGGGGAAAATGAATTGAGAGATACATGGGGGTTTTGATATATTAAATATTGGCAGAGGAATTTCAACTGTTAGATTGGATCAAATGAATGGCCAGGATTCACTTACCATCACACGACATCGTGTGAACTAATAAGGGTCTAATCTTCAACCGTTAGATGAACTAAACAAACGGTCTTTATTGTTTCATATGAACGATGTCGTTTGAATTAATAACGGGCTTGAAATTAAGAACGTTAGATTAATTGATAAACGGCTTGGAGTTAATTGTTTTAGACGACATCGTTTGGGCTATTCAATTGGGGCAGACAGGGTAAACCTTTTGGACCGGTATCTAACCTGTTTTTGGGCTATGAATTGGCCCAATTCCAAATTCAGCCCACATTTGTGTATTTGTTATTTTTATTGTATTGTGTATTGTCTATTTTTTTTTGTATTTTGCATTTGTACTTTGTATTTTTATTTTATATTTTCCTGTATTTATTTCATTCCCCTTTTGTATTCTTGTATTTCCTTTGTATTATTCTATTTACTTTGTATTATACCTTGTATTTTCTTGTATCTTCGTATTATATATTTTTATTTATTTTCTTTTTTTTTTATTTTTGTATTACTCCTGCATTTATTATTCTTTGTATTTTCTTTGTATTTTTCTTTTAATTTTCTGATTTTCTAGAATTAAAGGGTAACTAATTTCTATTTTTGGTATTTTCTAATTAATACAAAAAATGGTATTTTGTTTTGATTTTTTTTGCTTTATTTTCCAAAAATAAATCCTGGTATTTCCACACAATTATCAACAAGTTTCTACACAAAACTTATTTTTGCATATATTTTGGAATAGTTTGTTTGGGGCAAAAATCACGTGCTCACGGCTGGCTAAGTACCAAAAGGCGGAGCAATACATGAAGTTCTTTGAAATGCTGAAACAAATCTAGGTAAATATACCATAGATTGAAGCTTTGAAGGAAACGCCTGGGTATGCAAAAATGATGGAGGACTTAATGTCCCGAAAATTTGATTTCCAAGACTTGGCCACGGTTATTCTTACTCAAACTTGTAATGTTGTGGTGACTAGACTGATTACGGAAAAGTTGTCTGACCTAGGGACTTTACAATTCCATGCACTATTGGTAATTTTGCTTTTGCTAAGGCACTGTCTGATCTAGGGTCCAGCATTAATCTTATGGCATTGGCGATTTATAAGAGGCTGGGTATTGGAAGAGCTAGACCCACCTCTATGTTGTTGCAGCTGGCTGACAGGACTGTGAAATGACCCTCTGGTATCCTGGATGATGTGTTGATTCGGGTAGGGAAATTTGTGTTCCCTACAGATTTCATAATCTTAGAATACAAAGTGGATGAAAAATTCCCATAATTTTGGGAAGACCATTGCTGGCCACGGGGAGAGCTCTAATTGATTGTGAGACTGGAGAGCTCAAGATGAGACTCAATGGCAAAGAAATAACATTCAATGTGCAGAAATCTATGAGGCGGCCAAGTGAATTCGCCAATTGCTCTATTATTGATGTCATGGATGTAATTGTAGAGACTTATGATGAGATGCTTGCGAGTACGTAATTTTTTCCCTATATATGAATTATTCCCAAAAATTCGAGACAAAAGATTTTTTTCTTTATTTTTACAATTTTTGTGAATTTTGTGTTAATTGGTTGCATTTTTATTTGTGCAGGATAATTCATATGAAAATACAAAAATATGCATTCTACATTTAGGATTTAATTTCATATTATAGTATTAATTTTTATTAGAAAAAAATGTAAAGAAAATAACAAAAATGGTATGTTTTGCATTTTTAGTTGAAATTGGTATTAGTTTGCATTTTTCTTTTAATTAGAACTAGGAAATCTAATTTTTAGTGTTAAGTTGATTGTGAGTTTATTTTAGCATTTTTAATAAAATCAAATTATATACAAAATACAAAATAAAATAACAAAAAGAGAAAAGGAAAACAAAATAAAAAAGGGGAAAAACAAATAAAAGAAAAGAAAATGGGTTTATTTTGTTTTGTAAGTAAAATAAAATGAAAACATAGTGAATGAAGAAACTAGGCCCGGTCTGAGATGAGTAAGCCAGCCCAAATATCCACCCGCCTGTTTAGCCCAGACCCACACCCTTTGCCCGGTCCAGACCCTTACCCAACAAATCGTCATTATTTCATCGTCAATCAATCTAGGCCATCTGTTGCCTAGGATCCAATGGCTCCCATTAATTCATGCCCTTTAATTAAAGTGTCTAAAAATTGTCAAAACCCTAGAGACCCACCCCTCTTCCTCATACTCACATGTCCCCGTCGGCCCCGCCTTACGCCGCCGCCGAAAACCGCCTCACGGCAGTGGCAGTCATCTAAATCACCTCAAACTTTCACTAGTTGCTCCCCTCTTCCTAGATTCATCCTCCATTCATTTAAAAACCTAACCAAACGCCTCAAATTTGTGAATCCATAATCCCGCCTCCGCTGCACATGGCGGTGCCGGTATCCAAACATCTCCAAAATAACACCATAGCCTTCCTCGACCTCCTTCACCCCCAATATCCAATCAGATTCTTTTTAACACCATTAAAATAACTTGAATTTTAAACTCACGGGCCGGCAGAACCCTAGGCACACATTGTTTGAGTTTTTGCCTGATTTTTGAAGTCCAGTGTAGGATTCAAGTCACGAAGCAATGTTTCATTTGTTGTTTGAGAAGAATAAATGTTTAAACATTGTTCCGAGATTCGAATCGAGTTCTCGATCTCCATTTCAGCCTTGTATAGATAAGCTTCTTTTTTAATTAGCCTCTTCGTGTCTATTCTTGTTGTTTCAAGTTTTCTTGCAGTAATTAAATATCTAGGTTTTCCTTTAATTAGCAGCAATTGATTCTTCCTTTGGTAGTCGATATTAATTTTCTAATTTTGTTGTGTTCTAGTTTTGTCATTCAAACATTTTCTGTGATTATAG
The DNA here is from genome assembly GCA_032618575.1 of Nicotiana noctiflora. NCBI lineage: Eukaryota > Viridiplantae > Streptophyta > Magnoliopsida > Solanales > Solanaceae > Nicotiana > Nicotiana noctiflora. The sequence continues at coordinate 103,764 of JASVEL010002594.1, forward strand.
GGTTTAGTTGAGCTTTGAATGAATTTCTTTATAAATAATATTGTTCCAATTCTCATTCTGCCCAATTTGATTTTCTGTTTAGTTTGATTAGTTGTTCCATGATCGATTTTAGATATAATTTTATGTGACGACCCGGCCCGTCGTCATGGGAATTATCACCCCGTTATGTTGTAATTATACATTTTATGCTTTTATATCAGTGTTAGAGTCTATCGGGTAAGTTAGGTGTGATTTGGATTGAAAATGAGGCAAATAGCCTTTTTGAAGGAAGCTTGAATATGGAAAGTCAACCTGGAGTTGACTATTTCGTTAGAGTGCTCGGAAATGGATTTTAATGATGTGGTTAGTTCCGGAAGATGAGTTGTGACTTAGGGGAGCGATCGGAATTGAATTTGGAGGTCCGGTGTAGAAATATGCTTGAATTAGCTAAGATTGAATTTTGGCGAAATCCGAACGGCATGTGTTTTGATCCGGGAGTTGGAAAGGAATTCTGACAATTCCTGTAGCTTCGTCATGTGATTTTGGATATGTCCGCAAATGTTCAGGTCATTCGGACGTCGTTTGGTCGGGTTTTTGATTGAATGTTAGTTTCAGAAGTTTTGAAGAAACTTAGGCTTGAATCCGTGTGTAATTGGTGATTTTGATGTTTAGGATGGTGTTTTTATGATTGGAACAAGTTTGTATTGTGTTTTTGAGTATGTTGGTGGTTTTTGTTGGGGTCCCGAGGGCCTCGGGGTGAATCCGGACCATCATCCGGCATTTTGAAACAATGAAAGTCTGCTAGAAAGTTGTAGAAAAATTGCAAAAAATTTAGCCTTCGCGTTCGCGAGGGCAAGGCCCGCGTTTGCGTAGGCTGAGGAAAAATGAGCATCGCGTTCACGTTGCTGGGAGACGCGTTCACATAAGAGGAAGGTTGTGAGCATCGCGTTCGCGTGGGTAGGCTCGCATTCGCGTAAGAGGAAAAAGAGAAGCCACGCATTCGCGTGGACTGAGACGCGTTCGCGTAGAGGAAAAATCCGGGGCTGGGGAGAATGGCCTTCGCGGACGCGTGACTTCATGTCACGTTCGCGATGAAGGAAAGGATAAATGCATCACGTTCGCGTGAGGGACATCACGAACGCTTAGAGTTAAATTCCCAGGCAGCGAATTAAAAACCAGAACAGAACCAGTCGCGGGTTTCACACCCCAAAACACAAATTTTGAGTTCTAGTGAGAGACTCACGGAAAATTGCTGGGAAATCATCGGGTGTTCGTTGGAGGTAAGTTTTGTGGCTTAATTACATCATTTTATCATGAAATCCTTGGTTAATTCTCTGTAAATGGAAGATTAAAGGTGGGTTTGAGCCCTAGGCCTAAAATTGAAGAAAAACACTGATTTGAGTGGGCAAATGGAGTCCAATTTTGGTAAATTTTATATGCCTAGACTCGTATTGAGATGAGGGTTCCGAATATGTGACTTTCATAATTTTTCGAAAAGCATACCAAAAGTCGGGTTTTTGCAACTTTGGGAATTTTGATGTAAATTGAGTTGTTTGACTAGGTATCGTTCCATTGGTCTAATTTGATGTGTATTTACTATATTTGATCAGATTATACATGTGCAGAGATTGATTCTCGTGGCAAGGGCATCGCAGAGTAGTCGTCGCATTGTATTGAGGTGAGTAATAGATGTGGGTGATGACCAGCGGGTTCGAAACCCCGGTATACCACTTTGTGACGCTGTATAGTGGCGAGACACGTACTCCCTTGTAAGTGCGGGGTCTATTGTGATTGGGGACTATGGCTTAGTCCGACCTGTCGGTACTGCGTTATGATATTGGCTATTCTTGAGCCGTCGAACCTCCTTCCCGGATGGTTGCATATTATATTGTGATATTGGCTACTCTTGAGCCGTTGAACCTTCTTCTCGGATGGTTGAGTATACTTATTGGCTGGGAGCCATGTATTGGATCCCGCGAGGATCGTTATCATTGTCTTGTGATATTAACATGCTAGTTTACTACCGGTCTGTAGCTATTACTGTTATCATGTTATTTCCAATCTCTGGAACTTTGATATTACTATTTTCAACTGAAAAATAATAAAAGAGTTTTCAAAACCACTTTTGAGCCTGCGAGGCAGCATTTGCATATTAGTTGACTGGTAGTGCATCGGGCTGCGCGCCGCAGCGGTATATATGTTGGATCGGACTGCACGCTCCAGTAATATTGTGCTTGGGCTGTAGGAGCCCCTCCGAGTCTGAACCCCCATAGTGAGCACGGGTACCCAAATTGGATCGGGCTACGCGCCGTAGCGGTCATTTCATGCATTGCATTGCATTTAGCTACATCTTCTAGCTGTTATACTTTGTTGTGGATATTGTGTTGGTTCTCCACTATTGATATTAAACTGTTATAGGGTATTGGTTACGGCTTTACATAGTGCTTTATTTTGGATTTCTTATCTATGTTGTCTTACCCCTATTTATTATCTCGGAGTCTGGCAGTACTCATTTTACTCGCTGCACCTTGTGTGCAGATCCAGGTACCTCTCAGCAGACCTGATCTGGTAGCCGCTCAGAGGCATTGTGCGGGACAGTCGAGGTAGATGCAGCGTCCGTAGGACCTGACTCCCCTTCTAGCTGTCTTTTCATTTCATGTTGTCATTTCTTTCCGCACTGAGTTTTGTTGTAAACCTTATTACACTTATGTTCTTTAGAGGCTCATGACTCTTGACCCTTATGGGAGTTGGCATGTGTTGGGACTTGGTTCCCCGTTTTGATATATCTATTACTGTTGTTTTATACTTTGATGTGCTTAAATTGGATAAAGAGAGCTTCTAGCTCCGTAATTGTCGTTGATTGGTCGAGCTGTCCTAGCAGTGCGCTGGGCGCCATCACGACCGGGTTTGGGGTCGTGACAAGTTGGTATCAGTGCCTTGGTATACTAGGCCTCATGAGTCTTGAGCCGGTTAGTAGAGTCTTGTGGATTAGTACGGGGACGCCTGTACTTATCCTCGGGAGGCTGCGAACCTTTAGGAAACACTTCACACTTCTTAGAATTCCTATCGTGCGTATTTGATGCAGCTTGAGATATACTTTTTGAAATTCCTTCCGCACGTCTGTGTACGCATCGAGCGCTCAGTAATATAATTGCCTTATGGCTTGTGATTCCCCGATCGAGGGGCGAGACATAATCTCTGTGAGTTCATGTTGGGCCAGTCGGAATGACTTGAAGCTGGACCTTGTTTATGACTTGAGCATTGAGGTGCTGATTTTGTGAGTGGTGACAATATATAATATACTGAGTGTTTGAAACCCCGTAATTGCACTATTCAGTGCTATGTTGAGATGGGACACGCGTCATGTGACGAGCTTGGTGGTATGGTGACTGGGGATTTGGACTTGATCCTTCCCGATTGATAAATTACTGTGTATAGTGACTGAGATTGGGCTTATATCTGTGTATTTGGGTTAGTAGCCATGTTTGGGGCCTTGTGCCGATCTGTAGAGTATTAGGTAAGCTTGATAATGGATGAGCTGTTAGATGTTCGACTCTTATCGTAATCTGTTGTGTAGCCCCGAGCTATGGGCATGGTGAATATTTACCATATCTCTTAATTGGAAGGTAAAATGTCTTATGTGTAGTGGAACGAGTTCAAACTCAGGAAGACTAAAGTGATTATGCTATGTGTATCCTGGTGGAAGGTATTGTGCTAAAATGCTAAATTGAGGAGAAGTAGGTGGGTTGATTCTCACGTGTAATTGAAAGGTATTTGGTATGTGTTATGATTCGAGCAGGTACAACGCATGTTCATGTAACAATTATGATAATATGGTTTGTGTAGTATTGAGACTAATGTTGTCGATATGCATTGTGATGTCTTGTCGAGTTGTGAATGTATTGCTAGGATGGTTTTGGTGATTCTCTGGCAGGTGGATACGCCAATTTACAAAGGAAACTCTGTCAAAATTTTTGGAAAAACAAATTGAGACTTAGAAAAGATTTTTTCACCTAAAGAGTGGGCTTAACTGTTGTATGTTAATGAATACAAGAATTGCAAACGAGTTAATATTTCTGATGATTCAAATCTCCGCCGAAGCTTGTAAATGACTTGAGTTTAATCTAACTAGAACTTTGTGGCATCATTTGAGTAAGAATGCTGTAAGTGGCTAAAAGTGCTTTGATGTATGGCCCCGAGGTAAGTTAGGGAGGTTGTTATTGATTAACTGATTGCACTGTTGTGTACTGTGTTGGCTCTGTCTCGAGGTATGTTGGAAAAATTTTGATTTAACGTTATGGTGCTTCGTAGATGAGAAGAAATACTAGGATGTTTGAACTTATATTGGTAAAGAATGTTCGATGTATGGAAAAGAAAGATAGCTAATTGTATCTGTATGTAATCATGTTCTGCGGTGTCAGAGATCTATCAAAGCACGAGTGGTTCTGTTTAATAAGACAGTTGAATTACTTTTGAATAAGGGTGAATAACGCTCGAGAATTTGTATTATGGTGTTCAAGATTTTGCTTGTAACAGTCAGGTGTCTTAAGATTGTGCATGTGGCTAAAGACAGTGGTTTCGTTACAAGAGATCGAGATTTGAGTTATATTATATGAATGATGGGATTCTATGTAACCATATTGGAAGGTAATGATAATGAATTCAAATCACATAATGTATTGTAGAATGTGGTACTTCTGGGAAACATTGAGAGAGTATTCAGTGGCCTATGTCTTAGACGGTGTGGTCTTATGTATGAGTCTAGTGTGGTGACATGAGTTGATGTATTGTGGAGTACAGTAAAGGCTAATATTAAATTAAAGATGAATTAGAAAGGAAACTGGGTAATTGGAACAACTTGTTAATAAACCGAAATGGTATGAGAAGGAATACGATTAATTCATGGTATATGTATGAAGTAATGAGTCTTGCAGATATTGTGCAACAAAGCTCTTGAGTGCTGGCAGTTGTGCAACTCGATATGGGTATAAGGACTCAGTCCAGGCAGTTTAAGTTATGCAATATAATTGTAATTGGGAGAAAAAGTTTATGTTGTGTTTAACCGTGGTTTGAAAATGAGTGTATTTTTCATGTTGGTATGCAAGGCTTGGTATGTGTAATGAGTTTTCTTTATATGGGATCATGAAAGTCCTTGACTAGTTGAGTGCGCCGATGTTTGCGGCGTAGGAAAGGGATATGAATTTCCATGTTGTCTTAGTGTGGTATGGTATATTCGATGTGTTATGGAAAGTTGATAATGACATATTTAAGGTTTTGAGATCAGTTCATAATATATGGGGAGTCATTAAAATTATTGAGCAGCGCGGATAGCTGCAGGTGATTTAAGAATCGATCTTTCTGGTGATTAAGGAAAAATGGTACAACTATTCTAGTGAATTAGCAGGGAATATGGTCCAAAAGGACAAGGTAATGTAAACTGATAATATCTAGTGGTATGGTGGTATTCTCTTATTGGATCGACTGTAATAATTGAGTCGTTGATGGCATAGTGAAATTCCTGAATGGCTTTTGTGGTATGAATGGACGCTTGATGTACATTATGTATTCGTACGGTGGAGTACAGAATCAGGCATAGTGATTCATGTGTTATATATGTGTTGGAGACTTGAAGTTCTCGATAATCCGCCTATGCAGTAGCTGTATATTGTGTGTATCAGCACCATTTAGTGATTATTAGAAATTGGAAGCCCTAGTGGCTCTCTCTTAACTTGATGTGACGAATTCGGATTATGATACTTGATTGCTGACTGGTTGTCATGGGTCACGTTGGCTAGACTAATGTGATATGGACTATGATGGAATAGCACAAATTGCGTAGCAGAGTGCATCAGAGTATGCTCCAGCGGGGTAGTTGTACCTCAGGACCAACGGATGGCTGGTGGGTATTGCTTTGTCAGTTGGGCCTTCGTGGCGAATATCAGTGCAGAGGTTTTTACCATGGATTCAGTTCCAGTATTGGGGAACTTTGTCGGATGCGTTTCTTGTGGCCGAGCTTGAGGCTATATATGTTTACTATAATGAGCAACTTGACTCGACGTGCATTTCTTTGGCGAGGGTTCTATATGGATCGGGTGGCGCGCCGCCACAGGTATGGTTATTTGGATCGGGTGGCACGCCGCCACGGGTATGGTATCTGGATCGAGTGGCACGCCGCCACGGGTATGTCATTGGAGCGGGTTGCACGCCGCAACAGTGTAATGTGAAAATAAAGTTAGTTATATGTTAAATGGTATACAATACCTCCTGGCTTCTGAGAAAAAGTCCGTATTGAGTATCGCTCGGCGAATGGCTCATTGGTTGTGTCCTTTCAGGATTTGATAGCATACATTAATTGTTTCACTGTGGGTGAGATTGATTGCTTGTGTTCAGACATAAATATGTGCATGGCTGACCGTTTTGAGCTTGGTAAATTGAGGTGTTTCATGAGTAATGGTGCTTGGATAGAATCATTAATTGTGGCAAGGACACGTGATGTTATGACCTCTCGAGGAGGATTCAGATACTCTATTTCTATAATGCAAGACACAATCTGAGTTCTATGTTATGATGGTACAGAGGAATTGTATTACAACTCTTTTGTTTGAGTCAGTTGTCATGATTTGAGTATGTTCAGACGTTTTTATTGGAGCCTGTGTTGTGCTCGTCGTGTCTTAGGCCGATGTTTGAGGTGTCATGTCACCAGTGCGGTGTGTTATAATCAAAATGATCATTGGAGCCAAAATGAGTGTGAGTATATGTGATTTCAGCTGGTTAGAAAGGTAATATCGAGGTTCGGCTCCAAAATCTATTGTGGTATCAGTTAAAAGGGAAATGGATTCATGAATGGGTGACCTGAGAGATGGATTCGATATATCGCGTGTTCGGTTGCCATGGGCAGTATATGAAGGTGTTGGACTAAGACTTTAGCAAATAAGAAAGTTTCTTTCTGCTAGTAATTGGTTATTGTGGCTAGTTGTTGTGATTAGAGACTATCGTCTCGAGTGATAGGGTTGTTGATACATCATATGAGCTCAACCGGAGTAGTGAGTGTGGGTTATTGCAGTGGATTCGAGTGTATCCTGAGTATAGGCATGGGTTTATCATTTAGCATATGATTTCAGAAAGTGCAATGTGGTTTATGGTTTGGATGGTCCGTGAAATTTCAGCTATATGATGTTTTCAGACTTATGTGAGATAGGGTGACGTGTGATCGCCCCGAATATATGCTTGGTAAGGTCATTCATCTATTGGGTTGCTTCTAGTACCACTCTGGTCCACTCGAGGACGAGAATTTGGTTAAGTTGGGGAGAATGTGATGACCCGGCCCGTCGTCACGGGAATTACCACCCCGTTATGTTGTAATTATAAGTTTTATGATTTTATATCAACGTTAGAGTCTATCGGGTGAGTTAGGTGTGATTTGGATTGAAAATGAGGCAAATAGCCTTTTTGAAGGAAGCTTGAATATGGAAAGCCTACCTGGAGTTGACTATTTGGTTAGAGTGCTCGGAATCAGAATCTGATGATTTGATTAGTTCTGGGAGGTGATTTGTGACTTAGGGGAGCGATCGGAATTGAATTTGGAGTTCCGGTGTAAAAATAGGATTGAATTGGCTAAGGTTGAATTTTGGCGAAATCCGAACGGTAGGTAAGATTTTGATCCGGGGGTCGGAATGGAATTCCAACAATTCCTGTAGCTTCGTTATGTGATTTTGGATATGTCCGCAAAATGTCAGGTCATTCGGACGTCGTTTGGTCGGGTTTTTGATTGAATGTTAGTTTCGGAAGTTTTGAAGAAACTTAGGCTTGAATCCGTGTGTAATTGGTGATTTTGATGTTTAGGATGGTGTTTTTATGATTGGAACAAGTTTGTATTGTGTTTTGGAGTATGTTGGTGGTTTTCGTTGGGGTCTCGGGGGCCTCGGGGTGAATCCGGACCATCATCCGGCATTTTGAAACAATGAAAGTCTGCTGGAAAGTTGCAGAAAAATTGCAGAAAATTTAGCCTTCGCGTTCGTGAGGGCAAGGCCCGCGTTCGCGTAGGCTGATGAAAAATGAGCAACGCGTTCGCATTGCTGGGAGACGCATTCGCATAAGAGGAAGGCTGTGAACATCGCATTCGCGTGGGTAGGCTCGCATTCGCGTAAGAGGAAAAAGAGAAGCCACGCGTTCGCGTGGACTGGGACGCGTTCGCGTAGAGGAAAAATTCGGGGCTGGGGAGAATGGCCTTCGCGGACGCATGACTTCATGTCGCGTTCGCGATGAAGGAAAGGATCACTGCATCGCGTTCGCATGAGGGACTTCGCGAACGCGTAGAGTTAAATTCCCAGGCAGTGAATTAAAAACCAGAACAGAACCAGTCGCGGGTTTCACACTCCAAAACACAAATTTTGAGTTCTAGAGAGAGAGACTCACAGGAGATTGTTGGGAAATCATCGGGTGTTCGTCGGAGGTAAGTTTTGTGGCTTAATTACATCATTTTATCATGAAATCCTTGGTTAATTCTCTATAAATGGAAGATTAAAGGTGGGTTTGAGCCCTAGGCCTAAAATTGAAGAAAACACCTATTTGAGTGGGCAAATGGAGTCCGATTTTGGTAAATTTTGTATGCCTAGACTCGTATTGAAATGGGGTTCCGAATATGTGACTTTCGTAATTTTTTGAGAAGCGTACCAAAAATCGGGTTTTGGCAACTTTGGGAATTTTGATGTAAATTGAGTTGTTTTGACTGGGTATGTGGTCTAACTTGATGTGTATTTACTATATTTGATCAGATTCTACACGTGCGGAGCTTGATTCTAATGGCAAGGGCATAACGGAGTAGTCGTCGCGTCGTATTGAGGTGAGCAATAGATATAGGTGATGACCAGCAGGTTCAAAACACCGGTATACCACTTTGTGACGCTGTATAGTGGTGAGAGACGTACTCCCTTGTGAGTGCATGGTCGATTGTGATTGGGGACTATGGCTTGGTCTGACCTGTCGGTACTGCGTGTCGGTACTGCATTATGATATTAGCTATTCTTGAGCCTTCGAACCTCCTTCTCGGATGGTTGCATATTATATTGTGATATTGGCTACTCTTGAGCCGTTGAACCTCCTTCTCGGATGGTTGAGTATACTTATGGGCTGGGAGCCAGTTATTGGATCCTGCGAGGATCGTTATCATTGTCTTGTGACATTGACATGCTAGTTTACTACCAGTCCGTAGCCATTACTGTTATTATGTTATTTCCAATCTCTGGAATTTTGATATTACTGTTTTCAACTGAAAAAATGATAAAAGAGTTTTCAAAACCACTTTTGAGCCTGCGAGGCTGCATTTGCATATTAGCTGACTAGTAGTGGATCGGGCTGCGCGCCGCAGCGGTATATATGTTGGATCGGACTACACGCCGCAGTATTATTGTGCTTGGGTTGTAAAAGCCCCTCCGTAGTCTGAACCCCCATAGTGAGCACGGTTATCCAAATTAGATCGGGCTACGCGCTGTAGCGGTCATTTCATGCCTTGCATTGCATTTAGCTACATCTGCTAGCTGTTATACTTTGTTGTGGATATTGTGTTGGTTCTCCACTGTTGATATTGAACTGTTACAGGGTATTGGATACAGCTTTACATAGTGCTTTATTGTGGATTTCTTATCTACGCTGTCTTACCCATGTTTATTACCACTAAGTCTGGCAGTACTCATTTTACTCGTTGCACCTTGTGTGCAGATCCAGGTACCTCTCAGCAGACCTGATCTGGTAGCCGCTCATGGGCATTGTGCGCGGCAGTCAAGGTAGCTGCAGCGTCCACAGGACCTGACTCCCCTTCTAGCTGTCTTTTCATTTCATGTTGTCATTTCTTTCCGCACTGAGTTTTGTTGTAAACCTTGTTACACTTATGTTCTTTAGAGGCTCATGACTCTTGACCCTTCGTTCTATGGGAGTTGGCATGTGTTGGGACTTGGTTCCCCGTTTTGATATATCTATTACTGTTGTTTTATAATTTGATGTGCTTAAATTGGATAAAGTGAGCTTCTAGCTCCGTAATTGTCGTTAATTGGTCGGGCTGGCCTAGCAGTGCGCTGGGCGCCATCACGATTGGGTTTGGGGTCATGACATTTTATCCAGTTAATGTGATTTTAAGGATTATTTGGTTGTAAGCAATTGGTTTTTGCAGTAATTGATTAACTATAGTTTAAGTAAATGACTTGGATATAGCTATACTAAACTAGTAATTTCAGGGGGCCTTTAGGGGCATTTTGGGCATTGAAAATAGGTTAATTTGTTAGACTAGTAAATTTCAGAATAAGTTAAGGGCTGTAAAGGTAATTCACTGGAGGAATCTGATAAATAACTGAATTGTAGCTACTAGAAATCTCTAGATAAGTCTCAAATGTGAAATTTTGATAGCTTAAGGGTGTAACTTGGAACACAAGTCAAAAAAATAAAGGGTGAAATAAAAATAAGTGAGGGACTAATAAGTAAAAGTTAAAAATCTGAAGGTGCACCTCATTTTGCCTATAAAATGGCATTTCTTTGCCTTCATTTTGCAAGTTTCAACCTCTAACCCCCCCCCCCCTTCCAAAACAAGCTTCTTCTCTAGTTTCAAATATGTTTTGAAATTCAAACCTTCAAAAAATCCAAAAACCATAAAAATCCACAAATATTACTGTTCCAGTAAACCTATAAGAGAATTTTCAACTTTGAGCTACTGATTTGCATTTCCTAGGTGTAATTCTGATAATTGAAAGTTCCAGAAATAGTTTGGTCTAGTTTTGTGTAACTTTGGGTACAATTAAACTGGTTTGCTTGAGATTTGTGGTTTGCTGAAGCATTTGGGAGTATTTCAAGTCTACTTGAATACATTTCCGTTTATTTGTGGTTGTTTGCTTGGATCTGGTTTGGTCTTTAAAATTTCCTGATAAATTGAGTTGGTTTTGGCTGTTGTGAGCTCTTATTACTCGCTGCTGACCTCTTCATCTTTTGCTATATTTCAACTTTCAGGTACCTATTTTTACCATATATAAACTGTGAAGGAATCAATGTAAATTGATGTTGAAGAAGTAAAAATGATGACATGAAGTCGGTCTCTAAAGTTTTCTAATCCATGTTTGGTTAAAAATTCATAGAACAATTATGTTTATTTACTTGTAAATAATTAGAATGTTTTGGACTGTTAACTCTGAATTTAGAGTAGTATCTTTAATATAGTATGATGACCCATCCCATCGTCACGAGAGTTACCACCCCGTTACCCTTTCATTTATGTGTTTCATGTTTCTATATCTATGTTAGAGTCTATTGAGTGAATTGGGATTGATTCTCGTTGAAAATGAGGCATATAGCCTTTTTGAGTGAAGCTTGTTTATGAAAAGTCAACCCGGAGTTGACAATGTGGGTAGAGGGCTCGGAATCGAATTAGGATGATTTGGTTAGTTCTGGGAAGTGATTTGTGATTTAGGGAAGCGATCGGAATTGAATATGAATGTCCGGTGTAGAAATAGGCTTGAATTGGCTAAGTTGAAATTTTTGGCGGAATCCGATCGATAGGTGAGACTTTGATCCGGGAGTTGGAATGGAATTCCGACAGTTGCAGTAGCTTCGTTAGGTGATTTTGGATATGTCTGCAAATATTCAGGTCATTCGGACATCATTTGGTCGTATTATTGATAGAATGTAGGTTTCGGAAGTTTTAGTTGAATCTTAGGCTTGAACTGGCCTTAATTTGATGATTCATTTGTTTGAGGGTGTGTTTTTATGATTGGAACAAGTTTGTGTGATGATTTAGAGTGGATTTGTATTTTTGGTTGAGGTCCCTAGGGCCTCGGGATGATTTAGGGAGGTCAAATGGAAGAATTTTGGCATTTTGGAACTTCTCTCATGAAATGCAGCAGTAATTCTGCTTCTGCGGATGGGGAGCCGCAGAAGCGGATCTGCAGGAGCGATGATTTTACCGCAGAAGCGACTTTGGACCTGGCCGGGCAAGACCACAGAAGCGGAAGCTATATCGTAGGAGCAGGCTCTCTTCTGCGAACTCATGGCCGCAGAAGCGAAAGTAGGCGGCTGGGTGAAATTTGCTTAAGCGAAGTATTCTTCGATTAAGCGGTCTCGCAGGTGCGAGACCTGGACCGCAGAAGCGAAAGGGGGAGTTAAGTGAGTTCTCGTAGAAGCGACAAAATTGTCGCAGAAGCGGACTCGCTTATGCGAGCCCAGTACCGTAGAAGCGGAAATCATAACAAAGATATAGAATCAGAAGGTTAAAAATTTTAGAATGTTATATCACACAAAGGCTTAAACTAAGAGGCGATTTGGGGCGATTTTAAGAGGAAATCGAAGGGATTCTTCAGGTAATCATTCCTGGACTTAATTTATGTTATTATCTTGCGAAATTATGGAGTTTATACCTGAAATTGGAAGAATTAGAGGTGTATTAATGGAGGTTTTTGCTCTAAGCCTGGGTTATTTAAAATCATCCATTTGAATGGGCAAACGGAGTCCGATTTTGATAAACTTTGTATGCATGGACTGGTGTTGAGATAAAGATTCGGAAAATATAACTTTTGTAATTTTTCAAGAAGCGTATCGAAAGTCGAGTTTTGGGAACTTTGTGTTTTTTGGATGTAATTCGAGCTATTTCGATTGGGTGATGTCCCTTTAGCCTATTTTGATGCATTTCTATTGATTTTGATCAGATTCTTCACCCGTGGAGGCCGATTCTCATGGAATGGGCGTTGCAGAGTAGTATTCGAGCAGAGTCGAGGTGAGTAATGGGTGTGGGTGATGACCAGCAGGTTCGAAACCCCGGTATATCACTATGCAACGCTGTATTGAGACGAGACACGTACTCTCTTATGAGTGTGGGGTCGAATGTGATTGGGGACTATGGCTTAGTTCGACCTTATAACACTATATTGTGTTGTTGGCTATTATTGAGCCGGTGAACCTCCTACTTGGATGGTTGTGGATATCTTTGGGCTATGAGCCAGTTATTGGGATCCCGCGAGTATCGTTGCTATTGTTTCTATGATATTGGCATGCTATTTTGATACTAGTCATAAGCTATTACTGTCTAAAATGGTTTTACAAACTCTGCAATTTCTGAAATACTATTTTTACTGAAAATGATAAAAAGAGATTTCAAATACTATTTATGTGCTTGTGAGGCTGCATTGCATTATAGCTGACTGGTAGTGGATCGGGCTGTGCGTCTCAGCATATCATGATATTGTGCTTGGGCTGTAGGAGCCCCTCCGGAGTCTGAACCCCCACAGTGAGCACGGGTACCCAAATGGATCAGGCTACACGCCGTAGCGGTCATATTCATGCATTGCATTGCATTTAGCTATACTTGTTATTCTGTTAAATGATATTGCTGGTTCTGATACTACTCATGTTTATAATTGCTACAGGATATTGTTGTATAACCTTGCTTAGTGTTGTATTGGGTTTTCTTACCTTCGCTGTCTTACCCTTGCTTATTACCACTGAGTAGGAAGTACTCACACTACTCCATGCACCTTGTGTGCAGATCCAGGTACGTCACAGCAGAGCTGAGCCTACATCTTCTCGGAGAGCTTTACTTGGACAGTCAAGGTAGCTGCTAGTGTCCGCAGGACTCTCCAGTCTATCTATACTTTCTTAGTCTATTCTACACTTGTAGACAGTTGTACACACTATTACAGCTATATATTCTGGTAGAGGCTCATGACTTATGACTCCTGATTCGGTGGGAGGTTTATACTGGTTTTGGGATATCTAATCCCGATGTGTTGGATGTTATTTCATTATATTATTATTGTTCATGCTTTAAAAGGGTAAAGTGAGAGCTGATAGCTTTTTGTTATGAATGGTTGGTTGGGCTGGCCTAGCAATGTGTTGGGCGCCATAACGATCGGGTTTTGGGGTCGTGACAAGTTGGTATGAAAGCCTAGGTTACTAGGCCTCATGAGTCTTGAACCGGTTGGTAGAGTCATATGGATCGGTATGGGGACGCCTATATTTATCCTCGGGAGGCTGCAGACCTTTAGGAAATACTTCACATTTCTTGAACTCTATCGTATGATTTTGTTGTTCTGAGAACTGAACTTCTGTATTCTATTCTCTCGCAGATGGTGGGAACTCGAGCTTCAGGACGAGGTGGATGGCCACCATTGCCACCTGCTAGAGGCCGTGGACGCGGTCGTGGTCGTGGTAAAGGTAGGGCAGCTGAGGCAGTGCGAGTTGACCCACCCGTTGTTCCTATTCAGGAGCAGCCCCTAGTGGTTAAGGCTCTAGCAGCACCCGCTCAGGCACCGAATATGTCTTGTCATTCCTAGCCTTCAGGATACTTTGGCCCAGATCTTATTAGTATATTCTAGATTGGCTCAGGTAGTATCAGCTACCGCTAAAGTAGCAACATCCCAGACGGGGGGTGGTCATCAGACCCCCGCAGCTCGCATACCAGAGCAGGTGGTGCAGGGACTTCAGATGGCAGAGGCAGTCCCAGCTCAGGCAGTTGCACAGGCTGTTCCAGCTGCACCAGCCCCAGAGTGTATGGTACCGGTGATGCCTGACGACGAGCAGCATTGCATGGAGAGATTTGGTAGACTCCAGCCACCTCATTTCAGTGGTACTGAGGGCGAGGATGCCCAGGGTTTCTTAGATAAGTGCCAGAGGATGTTACGTACAGCTGGGATTCTTGAGTCCATCGGTGTTTCATTTACTACCTTCCAGTTTACTGGTCCAACATTCGATTGGTGGGAGGAGTTTGAGAGGCGTAGGCCTACAGGAGCAGCACCTCTTACCTGGCAGCAGTTTTCCACTCTCTTTTTAGAGAAGTATGTGCCTCGGTCCCGTCGAGAGGAGCTACGTCGCCAGTTTGAGTGGTTAGTATAAGGCGACATGTCAATGCTCCAGTATGAGCTGAGGTATACTCAGTTGGCTAGGCATGCTATATGGATGATCCCGACAGATCGGGAAAGGATCAGGAGGTTCATTGATGGCCTCAACTATTCTATTCGCATTCTGATGACCAGCGAGAGAGTATTATCATCATCTTTTGAGCAGGTTGTGGATATGGCATGCTCTATTGAGGTGGATCGTCGCCGTGAGCGGGAGGAGCGGGTGGCCAAGAGGCCTCGAGGTTCTGGCAGCTTTAGTGGTGCCCCATCCAGAGGGCAGTTTCAGTAGGGCAGAGGTCGCTCATCTAGACCTTCTTAGTCAGGCTGCCCTGAGCATAGTGGAGCTTCTGCTAGTCATGACCGTCAGGGTTTCCAGCAGGGCCAGTCTTCACTTAGTGCTCTCCCAGCCTAGAGTACAACACCTACTTCTTCAGCCCATGGTTCATCTGTGGCGAGGGGTTCCCTTCAGCCCCCTTCTCCAGCACCAGGCAGCTGTTTTGAGTGTGGTGAGTTTGGCCACATTAGGAGGTAGTGCCCTCAACTTCGCAGGCATAGGTCTCAGCAAAGGGATCAGCCCTCCTCTTCAGCACCATCTCAGGCTAGTAGAGGTGGAGGTCAGTCTTCTCGAGGTCGCCCCATAGGTGAAGAGCGATCGAGTGGGGGCCAAGCACGTTTCTATGCACTTCCTGACAGGCGTGATGTAGTTGCCTCTCATGCAATGATTACATGTATCATTTCAGTTTGTCACAGAGAAGCCTCTGTATTATTTGATCTCGGGTCTACATATTCGTACGTGTCTTATTATTTTGCACATCATTAGGGTGCGACCTGTGGTAGTCTTGATTTGCCTGTTCATGTATCCACCCGAGTGGGTGATACGATTATTGTGGATCATGTATATAGATCCTATGTTATTTCTATTAAGGGTCTGAAGACCCAGGTGGATCAGTTATTATTAGGTATGGTGGACTTCGATGTGATATTGGGCATGGACTAGCTATCTCCGTGCCATACTATATTGGAATATCATGCCAAGACAATTACATTGGCTATTCTTGGTATTCCTCATATTGACTGGCGGGGTTCGACTGATTACGTCCCTAGCCGTGTTATTTCATTCTTAAAGGCTCAGAGAATGGTTTAAAAAGGGTGTTTGTCGCATCTAGCATTCGTGAGGGATGTGGGAGCTGAGACTCCTAGTATTAATTATGTGCCTATTGTGAGGGACTTTCTAGATGTGTTCGCATCAGACATGCCAGGTATGCCACCGGACAGGGACATCGATTTTGGTATTGACTTGGTGCCGGGCACTCAACCCATTTCTATTCCTCCTTATCGGATGGCACCAGCTGAGCTGAAGGAATTGAAAGAACAACTTCATGAGCTTTTGGATAAGGGGTTCATTCGCCCTAGGTGTGTCACCTTAGAGTGCACTAGTGTTATTTGTTAAGAAGAAAGATGGTTTTATGCGGATATGCATTGATTATAGATAGCTGAACAAGGTAACAGTGAAGAACAAGTATCCCCTACTGCGCACTGATGATTTATTTGATCAGTTATAGGGAGCGCGGGTGTTCTCAAAGTTTGATCTTCGTTCAAGTTATCATCAGCTGAAGATTAGGGACTCTGATATTATGAAGACTGCATTCATGACTAGATATGGGCACTATGAGTTCCTTGTGATGTCTTTTGGGCTGACCAACGCCCCAGCAGCATTCATGCATCTGATGAATAGTGTGTTCAGGCCATATTTGGATTCATTCGTGATCGTGTTCATTGATGATATTCTAGTATACTACCGTAGCCAGTAGGAGCACGCTCAGCATTTGAGCATTGTGTTGCAGAGGTTGATGGAGGAGAAATTGTCTGCTAAGTTCTCCAAGTGCGAGTTTTGGCTCGAGTCAATAGCATTTCTGGGTCATGTGGTGTCTTGTGATGGTATTCAGGTTGACCCGAAGAAGATAGAGGCGGTGCGGAGTTGGCCTAGACCGTCCTCAGCCACATAGATCAGGTGTTTCCTTGGTTTGGCGGGGTATTATCGCCAGTTTGTTCAAGGATTTTAATCCATTGCTTCTTCTTTGACTAAGTTGACGCAAAAGGGTGCACCATTCGTGTGGTCAGATGAGTGCGAGGAGAGCTTTCAGAATCTCAAGATAGCTTTGACCACAGCTCCAGTATTAGTGTTGCCATCAGCTTCAGATTTATATATTGTATATTGTGATGCCTCGATAGTAGGGATAGGTTGTGTGTTGATGTAGGAGGGTAGAGTGATTGCTTATGCTTCTCGGTAGTTAAAGCCTCGTGAGAAGAACTACCCTGTTCATGATTTGGAGTTAGCTGCCATAGTTCATGCCTTGAAGATTTGGAGGCACTATTTGTACGGCGTGTCCTGTGAGGTGTATACCGATCATGGTAATCTCCACGATTTGTTCAGACAGAGGGATCTTAATTTCAGACAGTGGAGATGGCTTGAGTTGCTCAAGGATTATGACATCACTATTCTATATCATCCGGGGAAGGCCAATGTGGTGGCCGATGCCTTGAGCCGAAAGGCGGTCAGTATGGGCAGCTTGGCATATATTCCAGTTGGGGAGAGATCATTTGCATATGATGTTTGGGCGATAGCCAACCGGTTAGTGAGGTTAGACATTTCAGAGCCCAGCAGGGTGTTGGATTATGTTGTCTCTCGGTCTTTTTTATATGATTGTATTCTTGAGCGCCAGTATGATGATCCACATTTTCTTGTCCTTAAGGACAGAGTTTAGCATGATAATGCTAGAGATGTCACTATTGATAGTGATGGTGTATTGAGGATGCAGGGCCGGATATGCGTGTCCAATGTTTATGGCCTTCGTTAGTTGATATTAGATGAGGCCCATAGCTCGTTGTATTCTATCCATCCAGGTGCCGCGAAGATGTACCAAGACTTGAAACAACATTATTTGTGGAGGAAGATGAAGATGGATATCGTGAGACATATAGCACAGTGCCTCAACTGCCAGCAGGCCAAGTACGAGCATCAAAGGCCCGGTGGTGTGTTTCAGTGTATTGATATTCCCGAGTGGAAATGGGAAAGGATCACTATGGACTTTGTTAGTGGACTCACTCAGACAACGACAAAGTTTGATTCAGTTTGGGTGATTGTAGATAGGCTGACCATGTCAGCACACTTTATTCCTATGTGTACTACGTACTCCTTGGAGCGGTTAGCTGAGATATTCATTCAGGAGATCATGAGATTGCATGGAGTCCCAGTTTCTATCATATCAGACAGAGGTACTTAGTTTACTTCGCAGTTCTGGAGGACATTTCAGCATAAGTTGGGCTCCCAGGTTGAGTTGAGTACTGCATTTCATCCTCAAACGGACAGACAGTCCGAGTATACTATTCAGATCTTGGAGGATATGTTACGAGCTTGTGTTATTGATTTTGGTGGTTCATGGGCTGATTATTTGCCTCTCGCGGAGTTTGCCTATAACAACAGCTACCAATCTAGTATCAAGATGGCACCGTATGAGGCTTTATATGGGAGACGGTGTAGATCTCCAGTTGGTTGGTGTAAGGCCCCATAAAATTTTTGTGCATAAAACCTAGTAGCTGTGATGTCATGGTCCGAATAATGTGTTAGGAATGCGTAGAATTCTTCGCGGCGAGCTTGCTCGCCGCGGTTCGGACCCTTGGTAGTGATTTAAGTTTCAAAAATGTAGAGAATTAATTTTTCCGAAAAGTATCAAATATGCGGTCAAGAATGCGACCGCAAACCTGACATGCGGACCGCATTCTTGCCGCAAATCATTCCAGAGAGTTTCCCAAAATCGTGCTGAAGTGCGGTCGATATGCGATCGCATGTCAAATCCGCGGTGCACTTTGCGACCGCAGATCGAGCATGCGGACCGCATTCTGGCCGCATTCTGTAACAGAACCTGCGTAATTTTGAGGCCATTTTGCGGTCACTCTGCGGACCGCATGTTGATTCTGCGGTCGCAAAGTGCACCGCAGATTTGCCCCGGCCCCAGATTTTTGTAACATTTTGACCCGATCTCTTCTTTAATATAACACCTTTCTTCTTCATTTTATCATATCATCTTACCAAAATTAGAGAGAGAAGAGAGGGTTTTTAGAGAGAGAAATCTTTCATCATCAAAGATTGTTCCAACCACTTAATTCCAAGGGAACCTAGGGCAAGGATTCAACTTCCCCAATCTTTTCAAGGTAAAAACCCTAACTATTTTCTTTGATTTTCAGTTTTAAATTGGGTAAAGAGAGGTTTGCATATAATAGCTTTTGAAAATAGAATTTTTACACTCATGCATGATTATTGAACTTGATTTCTAGTAAAAAGAAGTGAGTAGAAGTAAGAGTCTTCAAGAACAAGGTTGGCAAGAGTAGGATATCTTGGGTAAGCATAAAGTAGGAAGGAAAATCATCACCAGGTATGTATGGCTAATTTTGATCCTTGTGAAATCGCCTATATGTGTGAAAATTGCTTGGTTAATGTTAATTTGACAAATTGTGTGAAATTCTCAAAGTTATTGTTGAAATATGAGTGATGTGGTATAGAATAGGAACCGAAAGTTAAATGAGAGTTGAACTGGGTAAAGAATTGTGAATAATACTTATGATGGCCTATATGGCACTTTGTGGAAAGGAAATGAAACACTCGAGAATTGGTTTATTGTGGAAAGAGATGAAACACTTGAATGGTGGAAAATTATTGAACATACTTGTGTGAATATTCTTGATTATGGAAATATTGTAACATGGTTGTGATATTGATTTGAAATATGATTGAGAACATGAAACAATGTGCAAGTTGCTTATTTGAACTTGTTGAAATTGTGTGTAGTACCTTATCTGCTGTTTGTACTTGTTGTGTTTTAAAACTGTAAGGCGGGGTCGTGTTGTGCGCCGCAACGTGAGGAAATAAGGTGTGGGTTGGGGTGATAAGGGTGGCCGAGGTAATAAGGGTGGTCAGGGGTAATAAGGATGGAAAGCGATCGAAATCGCTATTGAAAATTGATACAAAAATCAATGATGTGAAATTGTGAAAGGAGACAGCAGGAGAGTTTGCAACATGGGGGGCACTGATTGCCCCTATGTTTGACTACTTGCAATTTATGTTGTTAATTGGTTGTTGTTCTATTTGTTGACCTTGAATGTGCTTATATTGAGGCTTATTTGAAATGAGGAAAATGTGGAAACATGGTTGGCTGGCTTAATTAATTGTTGATGTAATTTAATGGCTTGAGTTTACTTGGGACAAAGTTTGTCCATACATACCAGTACAATTCAAGTGTACTGACATCCCTTTTTTCCGGGGGCGCTACATTCGTGTTATGATTGTAGGTGGATCAGTAGCAGGCACTTCAGCTCATCGGCGGTAGTATCCTTCTCCTTCCACTGCCCGTTTTGGTGAGCCCCTTTCTTCCTTGGGGCCCTGTGTGGTTCATGCCACTTTTGTTTAGATTTCATTTTGGTTTTGTAAGGTATAGCCGGAGCCTTGTTACCGGCAAGTATTGTATCCTTTTTTTGTATCCTAGAGGCTCCGTAGACATGTAAACTGTGGGATTGTGGCCTATGTATATGTATGGGGCGTTGTAAATATAAATTATGAACTTGTTAGTAAATCAATCACATGGTTATGTTTATGCATTATGAAATCAGTCATTATTGGTAAAATATTTGGTTAATGAGAAACAATCAACACATGGGTAACGCGTGGGAATGAAAGGCACCTAGGTCCGCTTGACTGGGGCAACCCGGTCAGGCGCCGGTCATGTTCCTCGATTTGGGGTGTGACAGTTGGTTTGAGCCCGGTGAGGCAATGTTGTTGGGGACAGAGTTAGTCCACGATGCTTTGGACAAGGTCAAGGTGATTCAGGAGAGACTTCGCACAGCTCAGTCTCGCTAGAAGAGTTATGCAGACCGGAAGGTTCGGGATGTGTCTTATTCAGTGGGTGAGAAGGTCATACGGAAGGTTTCGCCTATGAAAGGTGTCATGAGATTTGGGAAGAAAGGAAAGCTCGGTCCGAGATTCATTGGCCCTTTTGAGATCCTCAGGAGGATTGGAGAGGTGGCCTATATGCTTGCTTTGCCACCCAGCCTATCAGGTGTTCATCCAGTGTTCCACGTATCTATGCTCCGGAAATATAATGGCGACCTATCGCATGTGATCAATTTTAGTACTATTCAGCTTGATGATGACTTGACCTATGATGTGGAGCCTATAGCTATATTGGGTCGTCGGGTGAGGAGATTGAGATCCAAGGACATTGCATCAGTAAAGGTTTAGTGGAGAGGTCGGCCCGTGGAGGAGGCCACTTGGGAGATCGAGTAGGAGATGCAGAGTAGATATCCTCACTTATTTGAGTCTCCGGGTATGTTTCTTGACCCACTCGAGGACGAGCGTTCGCTTAAGTGGGGGAGAATGTGAAGACCTGGCCCGTTATCACGAGAGTTACCACCCCGTTACCCTTTCATTTATGTGTTTCATGTTTTTATATCTGTGTTAGAGTCTATTGGGTGAATTGGGATTGATTATGGTTGAAAATGAGGCATATAGCCTTTTTGAGTGAAGCTTGTTTATGAAAAGTCAACCTGGAGTTGACTATGTGGTTAGAGGGCCTGGAATCGAATTCTGATGATTTGGTTAGTTCCGGGAGGTGATTTGTGACTTATGGAAGTGATCGAAATTGAATTTAGAGGTCTGGTGTAGAAATAGGCTTGAAATGGCTAAGTTGGAATTTTTGGCGGAATCCGATCGATAGGAGAGATTTTGATTCGGGAGTCGGAATGGAATTCTGACAGTTGCAGTAGCTTCTTTAGGTGATTTTGGATATGTCTGCAAATTTTCAGGTCATTCAGACATCATTTTGTTGGGTTTTTGATAGAATGTAGGTTTGGGAAGTTTTAGTTGAATCTTAGGCTTGAACCGACCTTAATTTGATTATTCGTGTGTTTGAGGGTGTGTTTTTATGATTGGAACAAGTGCGTGTGATGATTTAGAGTGGATTTGTATTTTTGGTTGAGGTCCCAGGGGCCTCGGGATGATTTCGGGAGGTCAAACAGAACAATTTTGGCATTTTGGAACTGCTATCACGAAATGCAGCAGTGATTCGCTTCTGCGGATTTTTAGTTGAATCTTAGGCTTGAACCGACTTAATTTGATTATTCATGTGTCTGAGGGTGTGTTTTTATGAGTGGAACAAGTTCTTGTGATGATTTAGAGTGGATTTGTATTTTTGTTTGAGGTCCCGGGGGCCTCGGGATGATTTCGGGAGGTCAAATGGAAGAATTTTGGCATTTTGGAACTGCTGTCATGAAATGCAGCAGTGATTCCGCTTCTGCGGAAGCGGATCTGCAGGAGCGATGATTTTATCGCAGATGCAACTTTGGACGTGGCCGGGCAAGACCGCAGAAGCGGCAGCTATATCGCAGGAGTGGGCTCGCTTCTTCGAACCCATGGCCGCAGGAGCGAGCTTGCTTCTGCGAACCCATGGCCGCAGAAGCAAAAGTATGCGGCTGGGTGAACTTCATAAAAGCGAAAGGGGAAGTTAAGTGAGTTCTCGCAGAAGCGACAAAATTGTCGCAGAAGAGGACTCGCTTATGCGAGTCCAGTACCGCAGAAGCGGAAATCGTAACAGAGAAATAGAATCAGAAGGTTACAAATTTCAGAATGTTATATCACGCAAAGGCTTAAACTAAGATACGATTTGGGGCGCTTTTAAGAGGAAATCGAAGGGTTTTTTCAGGTAATCATTCTTGGACTTAATTTATGTTATTATCTTGCTAAATTATGGAGTTTATACCTGAAATTTGAAGAATTAGAGGTGTATTAATGTAGGTTTGTGCTCTAAGCTTGGGTTATTAAAAATCATTTATTTTATTAGGCAAACGAAGTCCGATTTTGATAAAGTTTATATGCATGGACTCGCGTTGAGATAAGGATTCTGAAAATGTAACTTTCGTAATTTTTCGAGAAGCGTACCGAAAGTTGGGTTTTGGCAACTTTGTGGTTTTTGGTGTAATTCGAGTTGTTTCGATTGGATAATGTCCCTTCAGCCTATCTTGATGCATTTCTGTTGATTTTGATCAGATGCTGCACCCGTGGAGGCCGATTCTCGTGGCAAGGGCATTGTAGACTAGTCTTCGAGCCGAGTCAAAACCCTGGTATATCACTATGCGACGTTGTATTGAGGCGAGAAACATACTCTCCTGTGAGTGCGGGGTCGAATGTGATTGGGGACTATGGCTTAGTCCGACCTGATAATACTATACTGTGTTGTTGGCTATTATTTAGCCGGTGAACCTCCTACTTAGATGGTTGTGGATATCTTTGGGCTATCAGCCAGTTATTGGGATCCCGCGAGGATCGTTGCTATTGTTTCTATGATATTGGCATGTTATTTTGATACCAGTCCTGAGCTATTACTGTCTAAAATGGTTTTCCAAACTCTAGAATTTCTGGAACACTGTTTTCTACTGAAAATGATAAAAAAATATTTCAAATACTATTTTTGTGCCTGTGAGGCTTGCATTGCATTATAGCTGACTGGTAGTTTATCGGGCTGCACGCCGTAGCATATCATGATATTGTGCTTAGGCTGTAGGAGCCCCTCCGGAGTCTGAACCCCCACAATGAGAATGGGTACCCAAATGGATCGGGCTACGCACAGTAGCGGTCATATTCATGCATTGCATTGCATTTAGCTATACTTGTTATTCTGTTAACTGATATTGCTGGTTCTGATACTGCTCATGTTGATAACTGATACAGGATATTGTTGTATAGCCTCGCTTAGTGTTGTATTGGGTTTTCTTACCTTTGATGTTTTACCCTTACTTATTACCACTGAGTTGGAAGTACTCACACTACTCCCTGCACCATGTGTGCAGATCCAGGTACATCACAGCAGAGCTGAGCCTACATCTGCTCGGAGAGCTTCACTTGGACAGTCAAGGTAGCTGCTAGCGTCCGCAGGACCTGACTCTCCAGTATATCTTTACTTTCTTAGTCTATTTTACACTTGTAGACAGTTGTACACACTATTACATCTATATATTCTGGTAGAGGTTCATGACTTATGACTCCTGATTCGGTGGAAGGTTTATACTGGTTTTGGATATCTAATCCCGATGTGTTGGATGTTATTTCATTATATTATTATTGTTCATGCTTAAAAGGGGAAAAGTGAGAGTTGATAGCTCTGTGTTATGAATGGTTGGTCGGGCTGGCCTAGCAATGTGTTGGGCGCCATCACGACCGAGTTTTGGGGTCGTGACATATAGTGTATTTTAATCTCCTATGCTAATTGTTTACTAAAGCTGAAATTGGATATAAATATGAGTGAATAAGCTTTATTTCATGTTTAGTCTAGGCCTGAGGAGCGTTCCTAAGCAATTTGATTAAGCTTAAAGCTTCAATATAGTTGTAAATTGTTTTGATGTTAATCCCTTAGTTGTCATGACCCTAGTTCACCAATCGTGAACCTGTCATGATGGCATCCAGCCTTCGCGACTAGGTAAGCCTAACACGATGCAGAATATACAATTTCATGAAATAAAAGATAAGGTAACAAAAGAATAATGTAAATGAAATGTAATAAGTGCCTCTCGGCACATACACTTCGCCAAAACAAACCTAAGCAACATACTACCAAGACCCGAAAACCCACGGGCAACACAGACTAAGAAAGAGTACAAATGTGGCTCTATACATCAGGAATGTCTATACAACGAGAGTAAGGGAATTAACTACTATCACTAGTGAGGATAGAAGGGAACTCCCCGGATCCGCGGACGTAGCAGATCATACCTCGAGTCTCCTAAAGAGCTGCTAGATCACCTGAGATGTGCCTGATCTGATATACCTGGATCTGCACAACAAAAGTGTGCAGAAGAGTAGCATGAGTACACCACGGCGGTACTCAGTAAGTGCCAAGACTAACTTCGATGGAGTAGTAACGAGGAAGGTCAGGGCCCTACCGAGAGATAATAACATAATGATAATAACAATAATAAGCAATTTTTTTCAAAATAAGAATGAGTCTGAAATATGCAATAAATAAGTAATTACTACAACCGTCTACAACTAATCTAACAATAAGTAACCAACACAACGTAAACTCAAATCAACAAGTCCAGAACCTGTGGGAATTGAACCCACAGTCCCTCTCTCTATCCAACAACTCAGGAGCTACGGGAATTTAACCCGCAGTCCCAATATCAGTATCTCTGGGTCTCCAGGAATCGAACCCGCAGCCCGTGTCTCAATATCTCAGGATGTGTCTCAATGTCTCAGGATCTCCGGGAATCGAACCCGCAGTCCACATCTCAATAAATATATCAATAAACATCGGGTCTCCGGGAGTCGAACCCGCAGCCCTTAGATCTCCGAGAATCAAACCCGCAGCCCTTGGATCTCCGGGAATCAAACCCGCAGGTCACCAACACGAATAATAAAAGAAACGCACAGAGAAAATATAATATGCTTAACTACAACTTCATCGAAATCTAGTGCCTACGATTATCAAGAAGTTCAAGTAAGACAATTAGGCAATTAGGCAGATAAATCCTATCTAATCATGCTTTCCTACGAATGTCAAGTAAAAGTCGCAATTTAATCAACTAAGAACACAAATATCACAAATTGGACAATTCAAGTAAAGTGAGTTACAACAACCAGCGCATGTACATGCCTGTCACCTTGCGTACAAGGCTTTTCAACTATCACATAATATCCTAGGGGTGAAGGTTCCCCCACACGAGGTTAGACAAGCCACTTACCTTGACTTCGGTACAAAACCGCTAAGAGACAACTCTCTTTCCGTGAATGTCAGCCTCCACAGGTGTAGTATCTGATAAAAATCAATAAAATCACATCAAAATAGGCCAATTGGGCATTACCCAATCAAAACAATTCAAAATACACCAAACCCACAAGTTGTCAAAACCCGACTTTCGGTACGCTTCTCGAAAAATTACGAAAGTTACATATTTGGAACCCTCGTCTCAATACGAGTCTAAGCATATAAAATTTACCAAATTCGGACTCCATTTGCCCATTCAAACCCTTGATTTTCTAAAATTCAAGCCTAGGGTGGAAACCCCCATGATATACCCCAAATTCCTCCAATTTCATGAGATAATTTCATAATTTATCAATACAAATCCATAAATTGAGTCCATAGTTGATTACCTGAAGAAACCCCTTGAATTTCCCTTCAAAATTGCCCAAATCGCCCCTTAAGCCGAGCCCTCAATGTTTTGAAATGTTTCTGAAATTTCTAACTTCTGATATAATTAAACCCTCTGCGATTTCCGCTTCTGCGGAAAGTTTCCGCTTCCGCGACCATTTGGTCGCTTCTATGAACCCCTGGACTAACTGGCCCATTCCGCTTCTGCGAGCCTAGGGATGCTTTCGCGCGTCTGCTTCTGCGATCGAATTGCCGCTCCTGCGATGAATCCCGCTCCTGCGAACTAGAAGCTTCTGCGGACTCGCATAAGCGATCTAGCATCCACTTCTGCGGATTTCCCAATTTCGCCTCTTGACCGCTTCTGCGGTCTCACCCTCGCACCCGCGATGCCGCCTCAGCGGTCCGCCCATGCGAACCAACCCGCCTCAGCTCTCCTTTGTCCACTCCTGTGGACTCGCCCCTGCGCCCCATTTTCCGCAGGAGCAAAAACAACAGAACCAGAACTCCTAAACCTACAATTTCCATGTTTTCTTCCCGTTTACCCATCCGATAACACCCTGAGGCCCCCGGGACCTCATCCAAACAAACCAACACATCCTAATACCTTATTCAAACTTGTTCCAATGATAAAAACATGTCCTTAAACATAGAAAACATTGAGTTATAGCGGATTCAAGCCTAAGTTTTCATCTAAACTTCCGAAATCAACATTCAATTAAAAAACCTGACCAAACGACATCCGAATGACCTGAAAATTTGCGGACATATCCAAAATCACATAACGAAGCTACAGAAATTGTCGGAATTTCATTCCGACCCCCGGATCAAAATCTCACCTATCGTTCGGATTCGCCAAAATTTCAAACTTCGGCATTTCAAGCCTAATTGAGCTACGGACCTCCAAAATACATTCCGAACGCGCTCCCAACCCCGAAATCACCTAACAGAGCTAATGGAACCATCAAATTTCCGTTCTGAGGTCGTCTTAACACTGTTCTGACTACGAGCCATTTTCCAACTATAAAGCTCCCATTTATGGACTAAGTGTCCCAAAACACTCCAAATTCCAAAACCGACCCTCCCGGCAAACCACAATAGCAGAAATGAACTTAGGGGAACATTAAAATTAGGGATCGGGGCGTAAATTTCAAAAATGACCGACCGGGTCATTATATCTTCCCACCCTAAAAAGATTCATTCATCCTCGAACGAGAATAGAAAACATACATGCAATGGTGAAGAGATAGGGGTACTGGCTGCGCATATCCTGCTCGGTCTCCCAAGTTGCCTCCTCGGCCGGCTGACCCCGCCACTGAACCTTTACTGAAGTGATGTTCTTTGACCTTAGCTTTCTGACTTGCCTGGCTAGTATGGCCTCTGGCTCCTCAACATAAGACAGATCCTCGTCTAGCTTAACAGAAGTGAAATCCAACACATGCGACGGGTTACCATGGTATCTCCAGGGCATAGAGACATGAAACATGGGATGGACCCCGGCTAGGCTGGGAGGTACGGCTAGCTCATAAGCAACCTCCCCAACATGCCTCAAATCTCAAAAGGGCCAATAAATCTTGGACTCAGCTGAGCACATTAGCATGATATAATCTGAAGATATTCCCTCTTGTTCAAACAATAAAGTCTTAGAGCCTAATTCCAACATCCGAAATTCTATGTCAGGCCTGTTTTCATCAAGAGATCACTCAATATTCCTCAAATGCCGTGCTCAAACATGACCGCATAACCTTGCTGGATTCTTACCTTGCAACACAAAATCCACAGGACCACGATAATATTTTATCACCAAATTAGCCAAAAATTCAATGAACCCGATGCTCCCATTGCACCTCATGATCTACATAGGCCTCGTTCTAACTTTTACAATGCTGACACGATGGAAGAGATGTGCCGATATCCATAACCAACTACTGAATCAACAATTCATTGGGTCTATACTCCTGACAAGATCCATTACATTGTCCTAAACCAGAGGATGATCTTTTCCTCTATAATATACTTGATATAATCAGTTTTCACTGACCCCAAATCCCATAATCTCATCTCACCCGTTAAGAACTGCTCAGGAGATAAGCCACCTCAGACATAATCAAAAGTCCTACAAGATGACACAATGTTTCATTAGGCCACTAATTCGTACGTGATACAAAAGGAAGGCGAACACTAGAGAGAACTATTCAACTCTCACACTAACATGGACTTCCTTAGCAAAATAGGAAACAGAACACATAAAAGCAATTATGGACACTGAAATAAACATGACACTGTTGCGGCGTGAAACCTGATCCCAACAATATACCCATGGCAGCGTTCCACCCGATCCAAACAATATAACTATGGCGGCGTGCCATCCGATCCAAACAATATAACCATGGCAGCGTGCCACCCGATCCCTATATAAAACTTACATAAGGAGCCATACGTCGAGCTGATTATCTCATCACATCAAAATACTGAATATCGATCACAAGCACACTAAGGTGCATGATATCAGACACAAGGAAACACATAGCGCTATAGGCTAGAAACTCAAGCACAACTGAGGTGCGATATATAATTTGAGTCTCAAGAGCCATCATGCTCATATAACATCACGGCTGAGCGGAACCTCAACACATAAGGAACTTACCAAGCCGTCTCACAACTCATATGGTGCAATATATCTTTACATGACTTAACTAACCGCGAAATAAGACTGCAACTACCCTTCCATAAAGGGCGCATTGCTGGAAGAAACACAAATGGCCTGATGCAAGGCTCACCTCCACATTTAAATCTATCCACCGACCTTAAGTCTATCCTTGTCGTGCCAAGCTAAGTCAATAATATTTCACAGGTCTATAACCCAATAAGCAGTGTGCCCTTCAGGCATAAATCCTCAAATGGATGATATTACCAAGATCCTCATACTTGTTTTAAATTTCTAATTAATCAAGTGACTACATGTCACACCTACACAAAATTCTTGTGGGATAAGCTCCCACCATCTTCCGAATAATTATAATTAACGGGCCTACACATTCAATCCACCGGCTGCACTAACGCTAAAAAGAGATCAGGAGTCCCTAACCGGGATGCAAAGCCTTTCTCATAGAACACTGATCTCAAGTGATACTGACATTAATACCCATCTTACTCAAAACACTAACTCCTTTCCTGCTCATCCGAGCTCTTTACATCTCATTCATTGACCAAACTACGACCTTGGTCCTTACTTCAAATTCCATACCACTTACTATACCTCACATGCCGATATATGATAACCACGATTTCTATCACAACTCTAGAACTGAAGATATGTTAATACTTCATCATATAAGACTTCCCATTTAACTAACTTCAGGAGAACTATAGCAACACACAGGCGAGTTCTCATAACCGTTGAATATGACAATCTCTAAGTAGTGGTCCAAGCCACCATAACCCTTTCCGAGGTCTGCCTACTCATAACAAGCCCTAACAGAAGAATACTTAAGAATTCCGTCAATTACTGCGGCCGACAAGCCTCAATTGCACCTCCACAATCACATGCATAACTCGATCATATTGCATGAACCGATCATTGACATTAATATGCCAACTCAACTATGGCTAATCAATCTACTTCTTTCTAGTTTATTCTGGATTTCCTTAGAATGTTAATAACTCCCTTCAATACCTAACTTAATCCAACCGCACTCACCCCGAGTGACCTTAAATCATGAGATCATGCTACCTCAAGAACGATGACCATTTCATGTCTCTCAAATACTACACCACAAGTCAAAACATCATAGAACATTTTGTGCCATTCTTCATAAGTTGCTTCAAAAATTTGACTCCCAACTGTATGTATAGTCTCAGTATTATCAGGCACCACACTCTACCTCTTGAATTCACTAGGACCACTATCGAGAGCCATCCGGCCCTGACTTGCCCCTGTATGCAACCAACTCTACTGAATTTTATAACATATGAATACCCTCTCGATAAAGCCCCCAGTGAAACCACTTCCCCCGTAACCTGCACCTATACGAGGCGTAAATCATGAATCCTCCCTCAAGTTTGAATGTGAGCAAGTAAGGCTGAGCATAACATGCATTCAACAATTCATATACTCAATTACCACTCATGGTCCTTTTCTGTAGCTGTAATAGCCCATTAATGCTAATACCCAGAATTCACGTAGGTAATTAACCATGCGACCCAATCGGAAGTGGTGGGACTCTCCCACTTAGCTCAAGGCCAATATTACACAACTCTCGAACATATTAGAACCATTCTCTCAAGTTATTTACTCTTATTCACCTGCAATTCACTTGATCCAACGAACATAACCACCTGTGCCCTATTAGCACTCTGACACCATAGGGTATGACCTCATTCCAATACAACCAAATATCTTCCCACTGCATGTACCGGGCATTCTTTACCAATGACAGCTTAAGACATACTGTGATTCTCACACGCTATGAAGCACCATGTAGCCTTCGTCGAAGTTTTCCCTTTTGATAGTGAAATGTAGAATTTATTAGGGACACAGGAACATCAAAAGTCCCAACATCATACCATACGAGCCTCAACTCTTGCCTGTCCGCAAGTTTCAAAGAACTTTTTGAATAGCACCTAAATATAGCGCTGGCCAAATCTGATATGACACATGACCCATAATTTGATCGTTGATGGAAAAATCCTTTCACTTGGCACGAATCCGTAAGATACATCCTGCTATTCCATGATACTAGCCTTTGGCATATGTACGTCATCATCATAAGACCACCCAAGACATTCATTTGGTACATGTCCTTCTTAAGACAGTTAAAATCATTTCCCCCAGTATCTCTGCGGGCTGAATCCTTCGCTAAATAGATATCTCATGTGAACCGTATAGCCTTTATTACCACCAACTATCTTTAGATCTGCATCCACCCTACGATTCTACCATTATTGTGATGATTAGGCAGTTAAGTAAACCTTCTCAAGACCGTACTTATCAACCGAATGTCAGAATCTAGTGCACCCCCATGTGCACAATTGGAGATCTCTCAATCCTCTTGCATTATCGATATGGATGACACGCGGTATCAATGGTTGAGTAAGTCCTTGACTCCCTTGAGATCCCTCTGCAGCGTCACGAACCGTCGGCGCATACTTGATACCGAGTGCGCAATTTCAATACACGAGTGGATGCAAAAGAACATATGACATAGGCTCCAACTGAATAAATGGCGCATGATAAGGAATTCAAAGAATTGAAGAGTTTCCTAAATAGTTACATAGCCCCTCGTAGATAAATACAGACGTCTCTGTATCGATCAGCGAGAATCTAGGTAACCGATCTATGTCCCGTGACTCTTACGAACCTAGAGCTCTGATACCAATTTGTCACGACCCTAGTTCACCAATCGTGAACCTGTCATGATGGCACCCAGCCTTCGCGACTAGGTAAGCCTAACACGATGTGGAATATACAATTTCATGAAATAAAAGATAAGGTAACAGTAGAATAATGTAAATGAAATGTAATAAGTGCCGCTCGGAACATACACTTCGCCAAAACACACTTAAGAAACATACTACCAAGACCCGGAAACCCACGGGCAACACAGACTAAGAAAGAGTACAATTGTGGCTCTATACATCAGGAATGTCTATACGACGAGGGTAAGGGAATTAACTACTATCACTAGTGAGGATAGAAGGGGACTCCCCGGATCCGTGGACGTAGCAGGATTATACCTCGAGTCTCCGGAAGTGCTGCTAGATCACCCGAGATGTGCCTGACCTGATGTACCTGGATCTGCACAACAAAAATGTGCAGAAGAGTAGCATGAGTACACCACGGCGATACTCAGTAAGTGCCAAGCCTAACCTCGATGGAGTAGTAATGAGGAAGGTCAGAGCCCTACCGAGAGATAATAACATAATGATAATAACAATAATAAACAATTTTTTTTAACTAAGAATGAGTCTGAAATAGCAATTAATAAGTAATTACTGCAACCGTCTACAACTAATCTAACAATAAGTAACCAACACAACGTAAACTCAAATCAACAAGTCCAAAACCTATGGGAATTGAACCCACGGTCCCTCTCTCTATCCAACAACTCAGGAGCTATAGGAATTTAACCCGCAGTCCCAATATCAGTATCTCTGGGCCTCCGGGAATCGAACCCACAGCCCGTATCTCAATATCTCAGGATGTGTCTCATTGTCTCAGGATCTCCGGGAATCAAACCCGCAGTCCACATCTCAATAAATATATCAATAAACTCCGGGTCTCCAGGAATCGAACTCGCAGCCCTTGGATCTCCGGGAATCAAACCCGTAGCCCTTGGATCTCTGGGAATCGAACCTGTAGTCCACCAACACGAATAATAAAAGAAACATACAGAGAAAATATAATATGCTTAACTACAACTTCACCGAAATCTAGTGCCTACGATTATAAATAAGTTCAAGTAAGACAATTAGGCAGATAAATCCTATCTAATCATGCTTTTCTAACGAATATCAGGTAAAAGTCGCAATTTAATCAACTAAGAACAGAAATATCACAAATTCGACAATTCAAGTAAAGTGAGTTACAACAACCAGCGCATGTACATGCCCGTCACCTCGCGTACAAGGCTTTTCAACTATCACATAATATCCTAGGGGTGAAGGTTCCCCCACACGCGGTTAGACAAGCCACTTACCTCCACTCCGGTACAAAACCGCTAAGAGACAACTCTCTTGCCGTGAATGTCGGCCTCCACAGGTGTAGTATCTGATAAAAATCAATAGAATCACATCAAAATAGGCCAATTGGGCATTACCCAATCAAAACTATTCAAAATACACCAAACCGACAAGTTGCCAAAACTCGACTTTCGGTACGCTTCTCGAATAATTATGAAAGTTACATATTCGGAACTTTCGTCTCAATATGAGTCTAAGCATATAAAATTTACCATATTCGGACTCCATTTGCCCATTCAAACCCTTGATTTTCTAAAATTCAAGCCTAGGGTGAAAACCCCCATGATATACCCCAAATTCCTCCAATTTGATGAGAAAATTTCATAATTTATCAATACAAATCCAAAAATTGAGTCCATAGTTGAATACCTGAAGAAACCTCTTGAATTTCCCTTCAAAATCGCCCAAATCGCCCTTTAAGCCGAGCCCTCAATGTTTTGAAATGTTTATGAAATTTCTAACTTCTGATATAATTGAACACTCTGCGATTTCCGCTTCTGCTGAAAGTTTCCGCCTCCGCGAGACCGCTTCCGCGACCATTTGGTCGCTTCTGCGAACCTCAGGCTTAACAGCCCATTCTGCTTCTACTATCCCATTGACGCTTCCGCGCGTCCGCTTCCGCGATTGAACCGCCACACCTACGATGAATCCCGCTCCTGCGAACCAGAGTCCGCTTCTGTGGACTCGCATAAGCGATCTAGTATCCGCTTCTGCGGATTTCCCAATTCCGCCTCTTGACCGCTTCTGCGGTCTCACCCTCGCACCCGCGATGCTGCCTCAGCGGACAAAGGTCCGCCCATGTGAACCAACCCGCCTCAGCTCTCCCTTGTCCACTCCTGCGGACTGGCCCCTGCGCCCCATTTTCCGCAGGAGCGAAAACAATAGAACCAAAACTCCTAAACCTGCAATTTCCATGTTTTCTTCCCGTTTACCCATCCGATAACACCCGAGGCCCCCGGGACCTCATCCAAACACACCAACACATCCTAATACCTTATTCAAACTTGTTCCAATGATAAAAACATGTCCTTAAACACAGAAAACATCGAATTATAGCAGATTCAAGCCTAAGTTTTCATCTAAACTTCCGAAATCAACATTCAATCAAAAATCCCGACCAAACGACGTCCGAATGACCTAAAAATTTGTGGACATATCCAAAATCACATAACGAAGCTATAGAAATTGTTGAAATTCCATTCTGACCCCCGGATCAAAATCTCACATATCGTTCGGATTTGCCAAAATTTCAAACTTTGGCATTTCAAGCCTAATTGAGCTACAGACCTCCAAAATACATTCTGAATGCGCTCCCAACCCCGAAATCGCCTAATAGAGCTAATGGAACCATCGGATTTCCGTTTTGAGGTCGTCTTAACACTGCTCCGACTACGGGTCATTTTCCAACTATAAAGCTCCCATTTAGGGACTAAGTGTCCCAAAACACTCCAAATTCCAGAATCGACCCTCCCGGTAAACCACAATAGCAGAAATGAACTTAGGGGAACAGTTAAATTAGGGATCGGGGCGTAAATTTAAAAAATGACCGGCCGGGTCGTTACATCTGTAATGTTGCTTCACTTGGTTAAACATTGGCGTTTGAATCATCGTAATTAAACTGGAAATTGTAAGTCATTCTGCCAGCCGTCTAATGTTTCATTAAAAAATCAGTAATCACACATTTGCATAATTTAGTTTATTTTGGATGTCAATATATCCTTAAGTTTCATTTATCACAAAATCAATGATTCAATACACCACTATCATACTGATTGTCTCGCAACCCTCAATAATTAGCATCTTAGTTCAATTATTGCTTTATGTGTTACTAAAATTGCAATCCCATTGGGAATTAGACGTTAAGCTGGCCCTGAGATCTGAAGTATCAAGACGTGTGGGGCCAAATATATGTTGGGCCAGTCATGAGCCCAAATCAAAATTGTTAAGGTATTATAGGAATTGGGCCAATTATAAGCCAAATTTCTTATAAGCCCAAATTTCTTATAAGCCACAAACTTTAAAATTACCTTAGGATATAGGAAATTAATTCATAAATATAAAATTCGATTTCAAATTAGGTCACCGGTCAAGCTAAAAGTGTCTTCTCTTTTGTTTGAATTCTCACTTGAATTCGAGGCCCGGATTTATTAATGTGAATTAATTGGCCTTTTAGACACAAATAATAAATAGAAAATTTTAGTTTGCTTTAGGTTGGCCTTCTAATAATAAAGATGAGACGAGCCTCGCTAAACCAAATATAAATTTCAGGGCCCTCATTAATTACTTAATTAAAAATGCTTAGAGATTCGGGACGGGTTATTAGCAAATTTCACGGCCTTCCCAAAATATAACAACACGTTAGTCACTTTAGACGCGCTTTTAATAATTTTACTTGCTTAAATACGAGTGCATATTTCATGCGACCCAAATCCAAACCCAAAAATGTTGAATAAGAAAGTGTCGAGGATTCGGGTGCATTTCATGTGACGTGATCCGAAAACAAGTTCTTAAATGACGTTCACTTTTGTAATAATCGACTAAAAGTGGTAAACAATTCAAAAATTGCACTATGAGTTAAACATGTATTAAAATCAAAATTTAGCCAAATATAGTAGTTGAGCGACCGTGCTAGAACCACGAAACTCGAGAGTGCCTAACCCCTTCTCCAAGATTAACAAAATTCCTTACCCAGATTTATGGTTCGTGACTATAATACTGAGTCAAACGCTTTAATCGATTCAGGATTTAAACCGGTGACTTGGGACACCATAAATCTCCCAAGTGGCGACTCTGAATTTCTTAATAAATGAATCTCGTTTCGATTGTCCTTTAATTGGAAAAACTCCTTTATTATACCCTTCTCCGGGGTGTACTAAGCGAAAAAAGGAGGTGTGACAGCTCTGGCGACTGTGCTGGGGAAAAGAACCCAGAACTTCGATTCAGGGTTCAAGAATTTGAGCTCAGTTAAATTGGTGTATTTGGCTTTCTTTGCTTTTGCTACATGTTCCATGCCCTATGTGCTAAATGTTTACCACTTTAATATTTGTTGAATTGTATATAAACTGTCGCGAATCCCTTCCTCTTTCTGAGTCTTCTATATCAGGGAGAAGGGTTCACTTCGTGTGGTGTCTCTTCTATTTAGAGTCTTTTCCCAATTTAGAACGAGGTTTGGATAAGTTGAAAAGCTAGCGGAGCTTATGTATCCCCGGTACACTGCCTCCCCCTCGGCCCGAGTTGTCCGCTCAGGTAAGCCATGTCT
Organism: Nicotiana noctiflora; assembly: GCA_032618575.1. Classification (NCBI taxonomy): domain Eukaryota; kingdom Viridiplantae; phylum Streptophyta; class Magnoliopsida; order Solanales; family Solanaceae; genus Nicotiana; species Nicotiana noctiflora. Next base: position 139,802 of record JASVEL010002594.1, read on the forward strand.
TGACCAATAAACTTAAGTTCTAAACCTAGAAGAACAATAAACTCATGACGGATCCCTAGTGGGACGCTTGTTTGCATCATGTGCATTTGGCTTAGGGGACTCAACACAGGGGTTGGGTTCGTGTAGGACAGGTGACCTTAATTAAAATGACCATCCTGATGCATCTTACGTGCTACTTGCATTTATTTTTTCGGCTTCGCATGTTGACCAGCTTGTATACAATGAGTGAAAAATTGTGAAAAATAGTAGTGTTAGGACTAAGGGAGGGAACCATTTGTTGTGAAAACCCAATGCCCAATTAGTATCGAAATGCTACCGGATTTTTGGAAAAAAATATAGAAAAAGAGAAAATATTTGGAAAAAAAAAGAAAGAAAATTGTTGTTCAAAAGTAGTTTTGATTTTGGCCAATCGGTCCGAACTACGCAGGTTTGATTCTCACCGGATGTGAGATACGTAGGTAACTCTCATCGGGTCCAACCACCCCTTTTGCAAAAATAGCCAAAAATACCAAAATTTTAATGTCGGGTGACACCATTCTTCTTGAAAAATAAGCCGAATGTCCCCAAAAGGGCACTGGAAGGCTGCTTTACAAGAACAACCATCCTAAGTCATGTTAATAACGATTTGCGGGCACAGCCTTAAACTCTCCCTTTCGGAAGTGCTAAAAGGCAGTATCTATAAAACTGAGTCTTCGCTTTCGTAAAGAAAGAAGAAAAACCAAACTTTGCAAAAATACCACTTTGTTTTTTATGTCAAAATAAGTCATTACATGGCCGATTTTTTTAATAGTCAGAGTTCACATTGAAATCTTCTCAGTCTTGCGCAGGCCCATGGCGATGCCGAGTGATGCCCCGTGGACCCCAGGATTTGAAGCTTTAATGTACTCCATTATTAGTCGGGTCTGTATTTTGAGAATGAGAAACAAATAGTCTAATAGTGGTGTAATCGCATTTGTCATTAATGAAAATTCCCAAAAAATTGTCTTTATTTTTTGTATTCAATTTGCAAGAACTAAGCTCGGTCTTATGCATGCAGAGTCATGATACGTAACGTAGGATTCGACCATAACCAAAAGAAAAAGAAAAAGAGGAAAAACCACAAAAAGAAGAAAAGAAGAAAAAAAAGCGGAAAAAAAAAGAAAGAAAGGAAAGAAAATCAAGAAAGGCAAGAAAAAAAGAGAAAATAAAAAGAGAGAAAAAGAACAAAAACAAAGGATGGGAAAGTTTGCAATTGGGAATAAGGAAAAAGTCGGGATGACACATGCGACAAATCAAAAGTTGTTACCAATATGTTAAATGCTCTAACGCTAACGTGGTGCTTTAATTTTGTGATGTCATTCCAGAAAGGTGGTTGATTTGTGGTTTTAATGTGGTAATTCTTCTTTGCAACACAAGGACAAAAAGCAATTGCAAAAAATAATGGAACTGAGTTGGTTAATACAGGTGCCCGACATTAGTTGGTTGAACGGGATAATGGGTTGGGTGAAGAGGTGCAGATGTTAAGATGACACATGCCAGACATGTACCAGACCTGGATGACTGGGAAGGCACCATCCCCGCCACCACTGATTTTTCTAGATGTTGCCCTTACCCAAGCTCCAAACACAGCGCTAAATGACCCTCTATATTCCCTAGATACACCCGCTTATCACAATTTTCCCAACTACCCTAATAACTTCATCACTTATCTTCCAGTTACATCTCCACGAAATTACTCCCATGTCATACCCATTACCCCAAACAATGAAAATCCACCCAAAGCTCACAATACCCAATATCATCTTCCAAAGGGTGCCCGCAATTCATACAAGAAGAGCTTTCGGGATGATCAGCTACATGCTAGAAATTAAAGGGTTACGGGAAGAGAAGAGCGAGATGGGGTACCCAGGAAGTTGAAATGCACAGAACGGTCCTTTAGGGACAAGCGAAGAGCAGAAGGCCAGGGCAGCATACCTGTAGGGTTAAAAGTACCAAGATTTAACTTGTACGGTGGGCGTGGAGATCCGGTGGCCCACCTGAGGGTCTACTACAAAAAAATGAGGACTGTTGAGGAGAAAGACGACGTAATGATGAAATATTTCAGTGAAATCCTAACTGGGGCAGCCTTGGACTGGCATACATGTCAAGATTTTGATAAGTGGCTTACATTGGGTGACATGGCTTAGGATTTTGTCCAATATTTTCAAGGAAAATCGAGTGTTACAGCAGACCGCCCCTCGTTATCTAAATGGATAAAAGGCTGGAGGAAAGCTTTACTCAGTTTTGGGCTCAGATTGAGGGAGCAAGCTGCTCGAGTCAGTCCTTTGATTAATAAAGAAGAAATGGTGGACCCACCTAATACAGCCATTTGATCCCGCCGTTGGGAAAGCCTTTCAATGATGTGTTAAAAATGGGGGAGCTAGTAGAAGAAGGAATCAAATCAGGAAAAATCGTGAGTTGTTCGGAATCCATTATGAACGTACCAGTAAGCTTGAGTGGAAAAAAGATGAAAATAAAAGATGATCTAATAGGTCTTCTTGATCAACACTTCCTGCCTCGACATTGTTCCCGCGGTTATCTTTATGCACAAAAATCCCAAAGTTGCCCATCACATTCTCGGTACCCGTCTCCTCAAAATGCCTAGCTACCCCCGTGAGCTTACCAAAAACACCCCAGATCAGGTTTACGGCCCAATCCAGCATTTACGAATGAGAGGTTATGGAAGAAGAAAACCCTCACACTAATGGGAGAATCATATGCCAGTCTGTTCCGGAGGTTTAGGACATTGGATATGTTAGAGCCGATTCAGATAAAAACGCCGAACTCTCTTCCAAAGAAGTTTGATCCTTCTCAAAGGTTCGCATACTGCTCAGATGAACTGGGGCATGATATAGAGAAATGTTGGAAGTTGAAGAATACAATTCAAAAGCTTATTGATGCATGCGACATTATCGTGCAAAGTCCAGATGTAGTAAACACTGGCCAAAGTCCATCTCATGTGCATAATGAGATGCATATGGTAGGAATGATTGATCGTGAGAATGAGTCGAAAGAAGAAACCCAAAAGTAGTTTGCTAAGAGCAATATGATGAAGACTTGTTAAAGTTCTAGAAATCTTGGAGTGTAATTTAGTGGCTAAGATGCCATGATTGGTAATTGGGAAGACACTCCATCTCTTGGAGTTTTGGTGGTTTAACTTGTTATCATTTCTGTTGTCTGGTTTATCTCAAGGTTGTAGTCCGAACATTGTCTTGTGACTCAAACCCTTCTATCTTATCACTTTGTTTTGTTTAGTCATAATAGCTTGTTTAGTGTCATCTAGGTTTGTAACTCTAGTCTGGTTTGCTTGTTTTGTTGTTTAACCCCTTCCATCGTCAGTCTAATGCAATTCTCTATTTCCTGCTATTTCTAGTCATTTTATTTGGTTCCCTTCTTCTTTTAGAATTCTTTTCACGCTGGTTCTAGAAACTAGACATGCACGCATAATTCTCAGCCTGGTTTTTAAAAGTCAGTTTAGTAATGAAGTAATGAAACAATGTTTAAGATGTAAGGGCAGTCAAAGGAAATAAGAACATATTCGAACATTTTGAAGCCCGAATCAAGTGGAACTCGGGACACATAGAACGTAAAAAAAAATAATACTATTGAAATGCATCATGCGCATCGATTTTAAATCAAAAGCAAGAGTGCCCCAAGTCTACAGGGACCGTTCGTGGTATCGTGATTGTTGTACAATGGTGCTAGGTAATTGATAAATACAGAAGGCTAATATGTGAATCAATCAAAAGGTGTTATGTGTGTTTTTGTGATGACCTGGCCCGTCATCATGTGAGTTACTATCCTGTTTTCTCCATTATATACTCGCTCATGTTTCAATATATGTATTTGGTGAGTTTGAGTCAATTCGGATCGAGTTTGGTAGGAAAAGGTACAAATAGTCTCTTTGAAAAAGGAATAGTTGGGAAAAGTAAACCGGATGTTGACTTGTAAGTTAGAGGGATCGGAATTGAATTCTGATGATTTGGTTAGCTTTGGGAGGTCATTTGTGGCTTAGGAGAGTGATCGGAAATGAATTTGGAGGTCCGGTGTAGAAATAGGCTTGAATTGGCTAAGTTGGAATTTTGGCAAAATCCGATCGATAGGTGAGATTTTGATCTGGGAGTCAGAATGGAATTCCGATAGTTATAGTAGCTTCTTTAGGTGATTTTGGATATTTCTACAAATTTTTAGGTCATTCGGACATTGTTTGGTCAGGTTTTCGATAGAATGTAGGTTTCGGAAGTTTTGGTTGAATCTTAGGCTTGAACCGGCCTTAATTTGATGATTCGTGTGTTTGAGGGTACGTTTTTATATTGGAACAAGTTTTTATGATGATTTAGAATGGATTTGTATTTTTGGTTGAGGTCCCAGGGGCCTCGGGATGTTTTCGGAAGGTCTACGAAAGAATTTTTGAAGTTAATGGACTGCTAGTGTGCTGCAACAGGGATTTTCGCTTCTGCGGATGGGTAACCGCAGAAGTCGCCCCACAGAAGCGGCCCTGCAGAAGCGACCAAGAGGTCAGAGAAGTGAACTAGGACAGTCCGGAAAAATTCTGCAGAAGCAGAATGATTATCGCCGGTGCGGGCTCGCAGAAGCGATCCCAGGATCGCAGAAGATGATGTGGCCATTTGGGGGTAAGTCGCAGATGCGGAGAAGGCTCCGCAGACGCTGTCTCGCTTGTGCGAGAAGTTGACAGCAGAAGTAGTCCTCGCTATTAAATGAATTATCGTAAAAGCAGCTGGTAAACCACAAAAGCTGTATCGCTTAAGCATGTATGGGTCCGCATAAGCGGAAAATCACCAGTGATTAAAGAAACAAAAGGGGGTCGAATTTCAGAAGTTATATCACATTTGGGGTTTTGTTCTAAGAGGCGAATTAGGCAATTTTAAGGAGAAAATCGAGAGGATTCATCAGTTAAGCAATTGTGGACTCAATTTATGTTATTACTTTGTTAAATTATGGAGTTAACACCTGAAAATGGAGGATTTGAGGTGTATTAATGGACGTTTTTGCTTTAAGCCTAGATTATTGAAAATCATTTATTTGAATAGGCAAACGGAGTCCGATTTTGATAAACTTTATATGTATGGACTCATGGCAAGATAAGGAATCTGAAAATATGACATTTTTATTTTTTCGAGAAGCGGGCCCGAGGGTAGAATTTTGGCAACTTTGTGGTTTTTGATGTAATTCGAGTTATTTCGGTTGGGTTATGTTCATTTAGCTTATTTTGATGTATTCTTATTGATTTTGATCAGATTTGCCATCCGAGGAGGTAGATTTGCGAGGCAAGCACAAGGTGAGCTAGGACTTTTGCCGATTTGAGGTGAGTCGTGGTAATAAATGATGTACTGAGGGTTTGAAACCCCGTATTTGCATTATACAGTGCTATGCTGAGATGAAACACGCGTCATGTGACGAGCGTGGTAGTATTGTGAATAGGGATTTGGACTTGGTCCTTCCCGATTGATAGTTTACTTTGTATAATGACTAAGACTGGGCTTATATCTGTGTATTTGGGCTAGTAGCCGTGTTTGGGGCCTTGAGCCGGTCTGTAGAATATTAGGGAAGCCTGTAGAGATAAATGACCCCTATATCATGTTGAAAACATACTCTCAGCCGTATTCATAGTTGTATAACATGACATGAACAAGTACTAGATGTGTACTCTAAGTGAGACTACCTGGGGTTGAATACCCTGTTCTAGCTGAGTGGGCCCGAGCGGCCGAGTCTATATTGATCGAGAGGGGTCGAGAACCCACTGTAAGGTATTAATATATAAATACCGAATCTGGCAGCACGCCGCAACAGTATATATATATACAGGTATTGGATCGGACTGCACGCCGCAGTGTTATATATATAATATATATAGATCA